>VXAZ01009905.1:169244-415897 GCA_013399875.1 Gymnorhina tibicen
GTACACGCGGCCATGCGAGATGGCGGCCGCCACCGACAGCCGCATCCCGTCCGTCGACCGCCCGCCCGACCCGGCCGCCGCCGCCGCCTCCCGGCAGCGCCCGGGCGCCGCGCAGCGCGCTGGGAACTGTAGTCACAGCCACACAATCCCGCAATCCCGGAAAGGGTCAGGTTGGAAAGGGACACGGCGGGACACCTGGTCCAGCCTCCCTGCTCGAACAGCGTCATCCTAGAGCACACGGGACAGGAGTGCGTTCATGCGGTTCTCGAGTGGCTCCGATGAGGGAGACTCTGCAGCCTCTCCGGGAAATCTGTTCCAGTGCTCGGTCACCCGAACGGTAAAGAAATTCTTCCTCGTGTTTAGGTGGAAGTTCCTGTGCATCAGTTTCTGCCCATTGCCTCGTGTCCTATTATGCGAAACCACCGAGCTGAGCCTGTTCCATCCTCTGACAACTCTCTGCAGATGCTGACAG
Source organism: Gymnorhina tibicen (assembly GCA_013399875.1). NCBI lineage: Eukaryota > Metazoa > Chordata > Aves > Passeriformes > Artamidae > Gymnorhina > Gymnorhina tibicen. The sequence continues at coordinate 169,717 of VXAZ01009905.1, forward strand.
GCTTTTATGAGTCCTCTCTCAGTCGTTTCTTCTTGAGGCTGAACGTGCCCAGCCAGCTCAGCCTTTTTCCGCAAGGGATGCTCCAGTCCCTTAATTACTTTTGTGACCCTCCTCTGGACCCGCTCCAGGAGCTCCACGTCTCTCTTGCGCTGAGGAGCCCAGAACTGCACACAGAGCTCCATGCCGAGGAGAGGGACACGGTCATCTCCCTCGCCCTGCTGGCATTGCTCTTCCTCATGCAGTCCAGCCCGCAGTCGCGTACCGGGATATCTGACCGGGACAGGGAGCCGGGACAGAGCCAGAGGAGCTGGGAAGTGCTGCGGGTGCAGAGGAGCCGCGCCTCGGCGATCCAGTGTCCCGGCGGTCCTCTGTTAGTTCTTTTTAAAACTATCGGATGTGAGCTAATTAAACAGACAGATTATAAAATGTCTAACTTTAATACACTGCTGTGCAACTGGTTAAAATTAAAATCTCCGTGTCATATGGCTATCATCTGGCTTTCCCCAAATACAGACATCAAGTAACTGAGATTCTGCTTTTCATGAATTCTTGTTCTGTTCTGTTATCATCATACAGTCACAGAACAATACTACTAGCAGGATTCCCAGTACAACTGGGAACTCCTTTGTCTACCTTTTCATTCTTAGATCTACTAACCACAGATTTTTGTCTTTAACATTTTGCTTCCACTATTTACTTTGTTTACACATTTACCCGCACATCGGCGATCCTGGATCCTGGTGGTGGTGTCGGATCCTGCCAAGGATGACAGCCAGCCCGGCGGGGTGCCAGTCCTGCGGCTGCCCTTGAGGCATTGGGCAGGCAGGGTGGGCTCTGCAGGGAGGAAGGGGCAAGCTGGGCTCCTCGCTGCCCCTCAGCTGTTGGACACAGCCTGCAGGATGCTCCTGGGGCTGCGGGGACGGCCTCGACCGGGGCCGTGCGAGCGGCAGCCAAGGCCTGATGGAGCCTATGTGTTATTCCCCCTTTTCCCCATCACTGGTGGCGGGATGCCAGAGAGCTCCGGACCACCGTATCGCATCTCCAGGCTGTGCAGAAGCTGCACACACCGGCAGCGTGGGGGGGGGTGGGGGGGGTGGGCTGCTGGATCCAGCCTCATGTAGCCCTGATGTGGCACAGGAACCACCATCCGTCCACAGAGCAGAGGTGGCTGTCTGCTTTATTCCCGCAAAGACTGAAACCCACCCTAGCCTGCAAGAGCACATGCCCCAGAGTCAAAGAACTATGACAGTATTGTTCCGCTCCAAGAAAAATGCTAGAAGGCAGTGTAAGGAGGTTTTCTGCCATCTGTTTCTTCAAGCCAGCATCACTGTGTTTCAGAGAAAGGCCGATGTGTAACAAAAAAGCAGCTACCAACAGTGTAAGAAAAAATATCTTTGTTATTATGAATATATCATAAAATCACAGTCATCTTATACACATTTTAGTACTTCATATATAAATAAAGTGAACAGTATAGTTATTGGAATGTGTAAAAGGAAAAAACATGTGGGTTTTTTTTAATGTGAAATTAACAGAGAGTTGGACCCCACCCCCATCTTTTGTTGCTTCTCTGGGACTTGATATGTTAACTCTGAAATGCTTGTAGGCAGGAGGCTATGCAAGCTGCGATGCCAACAGTAACTCCAGGCATTACCCTAATTCCATTTACAATCAATTTTCCTCTCCTTAATTTAGCCTGACTGTATAGGAATTCTTGTGTGTCAGAACTACAGCTTTGCAAGAAAGACTAAACCTTTATGTACTTGGCACAATGTTGAAAGAAAACATTTTTCAAGATTCACAATTTTGTTAAACCCATTAGCAATCACAATTTTCCCATCACTACACACTCTTGCAAATGTTTCCATTAAATATATTTCTAATATTAATAAAATAACAAATTCTTTATTATCCTTCTGCTTATAACTTGATGTCTTAACATCAAAATAATATTTCTTTCTAATAAAATTATACATATCATTTATATGAAACAAAGTTGTCATGTGCGTGAGCCTGGTAATGAGACTAGCTGTGGTGGAAGTGAGTGTAGAAGTTTCTACTTTCTTGTTTTGGATTCCTGGGACAGTTGGTATTTTTGGAGCCACAGAGTAATAAATAATTTGCAAGGTAATGACTTCTCTGGCTACCAGTAACAAAACTTAAGATTGGAATAGATTCCTCTGCTCTGGCTGTATGAAACTTTGGGTATGCTGAAGAAAACGACACTTTTCTGAGTCTTCATGTGTTTACCCCGAAATCTGAATGAACTGTTGCTGATACAATGTGTTATGAGTCATACAGTTAATCAGAAATGAGAAAGTTCTATGCAAAGATCTCAGCCGGATAAAGAACGAAGGCTGACCCTTCCCAGCCAGCTGTGCTCAGAGGGAGTCTCCCTACTGCAGGAATTCCTATGTCAAGGTGGACTTGTCTTTGCCATAGTCTCTCCTTGCTGCTGAGACTCAAACAGTTTTGAGGCAGGAAATCTGGACAGAGGAGGGTAAGGACAAGGGCAAACCCAAGGAACATGTTCTGTGACCTTTTTCTAATGCAGCAAGCACTGTGAAAGCCAATGATGCCAGCTCCAGAAAGGGAAGTCATTGAGGTTTCCACTCAGAAAGGCGTGTAAACATGTGCGATGTTTATATTCAAGAATCTCTAGGACAACTTTCTGTGCTTGCAGTGAAGTATGTATTTTATCTGTTTTTCTGGTCCAGTTTCAGAATAGCCCTTCCCTGGATACTTATACACAGCAGGGCAGTTGTCACTTCTCCCTGAATTTGATGGTCAAACTGTGGGAACTTCTCATTTGGTTTGTGGCTCTATTCGGAAAAGCAGAACTTAGAACTAAAATAAGTGCCTTTTTTAGAATACATCACCCTGTGGGCAGAGGGCAATAGAATTTATTTCATATGTAGGAAGTGACTCATCTAATATAAGTTAGATCACTCAGTATCTGATGGTCAAAAACCTGCAGCTACTAATTCTCTAGTGGGAACCATCCTGATCCAAAAGGGTGCAGTGGTAAACATATGCAAGAGTTCCATAATTTGCTAGATTTAAAAATACAGCATTTGACATTTAAAAAATTTAATTAAAATTGCATATTCATAAATTATGTAATTTATACTCAGTTGCCTGCTTGAAATTAAGAAAATAAGACATAAATGCCTCAGTTCATACTGTCTTTGAGGTTTTATCCAGCCTGCTGCATATAAGACTGTCCCTCTGTTGGCCACAGGTTCCTTCCTCAAGTCTCCATTATTATGTGATTCACAAGATTATTTGGGTCTGCAGCTGCTGGCAGAGCTCCTCCCAGACAGAGCAGAAGCCCAAGGACCACAGGGTGAGATCACTATAATTTTTTGTCAGCTATCCCCACGACTTAGGCATTGCTTTGTAAATACTGATACAGATATAACATGAAAAGAAATACATAACACTCACGTTCTTAATAGAAAATGCCCTTGCTTGTGGCTTAGTGGCTGTGAGAAGTTGGGAAATGGCTACAGGAATGAACACATTCCCTTAAGACAACACACAGAGTTATGGAAAAGGCTAGACAACCAGCTGTTTATACAGCGTGACCTGTACTGATGCTGTCAGTATTACACCAACTATCTTTTGGCCCAGAGAATATGGAAGGGAATCCAAGCCTTTATGTGTTATCTGAAAAGGCCCTTCTTATATTTTCACCTGTATTTATTCTACTAGAACATGCAAGCTGTGAAAAACATGGCAAAATAACAACTTTTTCTTTGCATTTGTAACATGGACACTATTGAACACTAAACACACTGTAGAAGTAGCAGCTACACAGACACAACATTGAAATTTTGTGCTTAATATACTCCTTTATATTCTAAGCATGGCAAAGTCCTCAGCAGCTGTGGTAATCCAAAAGAAATGGCAACATACATCATCCATGAGGTATGGTACAACTTGTGCATCCAATTTTCCAGTGTAAAAAAAGGGCACTCCCTTTTATCCCCATTCACAATACAGGATCCCATGTGCAGTACCTCACCTTAGCCATCCTCGTACCAGTTGAACTGTTTTGTCATGTGCACTCCTGCACCTGCTCACACTCCTCATACACCCAGCCAAACACGCTGCCACTCTGTGTTCCACTTTGGTGAAAGCCATTTAGGTTGGTCTCATGCAGCAGAGGAACGAAACAGATGGAAGCTCTTTGCAAACATGAGGCCTTCTCTCTGGTGTTGATTTCACTCAGACTTCAGAATTTCATCAAGGAAGATATGCACCTGCAGGAGGTCAGAATCTGACTCTTTCTGCAAGGCTGGGATATATTTTGCGCTTGCCAATAAGCCTGCTTGATTCACTTTTGATTTGGTTTCCTGCTTTAAACATCCCCTTTATCTTGTTCATCTTTGTGTAATGTATCCAACATGAATCTGTTGAGAAAGAAAACTGGCCTTCACACTGAGCAGTGGGACAATGGTAAAGAAAAAGTAGTGTTAGTTTAAGACAAACACATCTTTTGACTGTCTTTGAATGATACTCTAGCAACACAAAGCCAAATAATTTCCAGATCAAGCAGCAGCACCCTTGTTTAACACTTCAACATTTTTTTTGCCTTTTTCTGCCATGATGAGGCATAAGAGAGGACATCACTTACAGATGGCCTCTGCTGTGAAACAGGGATCCACTTCTCACACTCTCCTAAGCTTGGGGACAGTAGCTGGAGACTCGAGTTCAGTGGTATAATTTATTTGCATTCATAAAGTAACTGCGAACCAAGGTGTTTTTTATTAACATCATTCAGGGATGATGTTCAGCTAACCCTCTGTCCCTGGCAAAATTTGGGTACTAGGTCATTTGAACATAGAATGCAAAGTAGGCAGATGGAATGCTGTGGTCTGTGTTATTAGCTAGAGCATGCCTTAATCATATTATATGCTAAGAAGGTTTTTTTGATAGTCTAGGTACAATGCACAGTGCAGGCCTGGCGGTATGGAATTTCTGCAAGGAGGCTACCATGAACAAGGAAAGCTACAGTACAGGCAGCATGGTTCAGGAAAAGCAGAAAGAAAACTGGAAATAATGTATATATATATATATATANATTCTAAAGAGGCCTTGTTTTTCAGTAGGCATAGCTAAGGATGGTCTGCCTTCTGTATCCTGGCGTTTCTGGATGTTGCCCGTGGTTTGTAGTCTTCTCCGGATCCAAAATCTACTGTGTCGTGATAGTTTGTGAATTCCTGAGGTAATGGAAACTCCTCTGTTGATGAATGAGTCCTATGTCCAAACACTCTCTCTTGCAGCTCAGCGATGTCGTTTCTGATGTCTGCCATCATCAGCAATAGGAAATCAAATGAACCCGGTGGGCCCTGCAGTCACAAGGCACTGCCATTAATTACAATCCTTGCTCTTACAGTTTTCAAACTGGCTGATAGAATTACTCCTGCAAGGGTTGTTCAGTAAAATACTGCTTTGTACCAGTTAAAAGCCAATGGTTTGGTTTTCAACCAGCTTTGCTCAGGAAACAATTTTCAAAAGAATCAAATGTTTTTGCAGACAGAGCCTACATTTACAAGATGCTCAGCCCTTTTGTCACTTAACAATTGCTTTGCTTCGTAAGAGTATCTTGACACCTCATGGGAATAGAGGAGATTATTCTTGGTTCCTTGTCTTCTTGCTTATTAAACTGACAGGAATTATATTCTTAGAATGATTAATCAACAAATTCTTTTAAGACCGCTGTTATTTGGCAAGCGTCGTTTCAATAGGATAACCTTGCTGCTGTCCATCACTTACCAAGTACATTGATAATTACAATGCAGAGTATCTGATTTTAGAAAATCATTATTTCCTTTTAGCTGACTTCACACACTAAAATAAAGTGTTTAATACTGAGCACAGCTTGCTGGGCACACTCTTAAAAATCAACTCCACCAATGAGAGAATACCATAAGTAAATTCCTAGAATCATAGAATGGTTTGGGTTGGAAGGGACCTTAAAGTCCATGTAGTCCCAGAACCTTTGCTGTGGGCAGGGATGCTTTTCACTAGACCAGGTTTCTCAAAGCCCCATCCAGTCTGGCCTTGAACACTTCCAGGGATGGGGCATCCTCAGCTTCTCTGGGCAACCTGTGCCAGTGCCTCACTACCCTCACAGTAAAGAATTCGTTCCTAATATCTAATTTAAACCTGCCCTCTTTCATTTGGAAGCCATTCCCCTTTGTCCTGTCACTACATGCCCTTGTAAACAGTCCCCTCTCTATCTTCCTTGTTGGCTCCCTTCAGGTACCGGAAGGCTGCAATTAGGTCACCCTGAAGCCTTCTTTTTCCAGGCTGAACAATCCCAACTCTCTCAGCCTTTCCTCATAGAAAAGGTGCTCCAGCCCTCTGATTATCTTGGTGGCCTCCTCTGGACTTGCTTGAACAGGTCCATGTCCTTCCTGTGCTGAAGACCCCAGAGTTTTTTTAAACAAGTTCACCTGAAAACAGATTGTCAATACTCGTTCCTTCTTCTGAACTCAAAACTGATACTTTCCCAAATCCGAGAGAGATGAGGGGCAGGATTTTAAAAGGGTTCAGGGATCAAATTTCCATTGAGAGCAGGGGTAGAACTGTGCTAAGTAGCACCCTGCATGGTCCTGCCTTCTAAGGGCGTCTCAGTGCCACTGTAAGGCACAGGTGCACCCACTGCCTTCGGTCTCACACCCAGTAAGGGAAGAGGTTTGTAGGCAAAAGCATTTGGATGAAAACAGGCAATTACTTTTTTTCCCTACAACATTTTCTGTGTATGTAAATTATCTGTTCTCTTGGCACAGGAGTTCTTTTCTTTAACTTTTGGCTGGCCTGTAGTTAGTAGTCAACCTCACTCTGTTGTGGAAATTCCTCCTGTGTGGAATACTTACAGGTATCCCCTTTGGTCCTGGTGCTCCTCTCTCCCCCTGTAATCAATTGCACCTCAGTTAGTTTGCTGTGACTAAAGAAAATTAAAAAGGCACCGTTTGCCTCTGCAGCCTCCCTTATTGTCCCCAGATCCAGAATCATCAGCTCATGCTTCTTTGGAAAAAGAAAAGGAGGTGAAGGAGGAATGCAAGGAAATTGCTACTTATTCCAGTGGGAGTAGAGTGGGGCATTTCTGATATTTCTCCAGGACAGTAACAAGTGAATCAATGAACAGGAATTCACAGTGAATGACAAGGGCAAAATCATCAAAGTTTTTTCATGGAAAAGCCAAAAGAGCTGCAGAGGAAGAAAAGAATGCTGTGTGACATGCGTCCTGGCAGAACTATTTGCAAGATCTTAGGAACTGCAAATACAAAAATAGCAGAAGGATGATGTGAAGGAATGGGACAACAGGATGCTTTCATCTTAGCAAAGGAAATGGGGTAGTAAAAAGGTGTGACTACAAGTGTGTAGAGTCTCTCTAGCAAGCCTGCACGTGTGCATGAGCCCATCTTGTGGAAATTAGTACCTCTCCTCACCTTGCTACCATCTCTCCCTGGGGCGCCAGGTGGGCCCTGCAAGAGAAAAAAAAATGTTCACAAGTTGTGGAGCTAAGGGCAATTGTGCAGTGCATGACAGCAGAAAAGAATACTGACCACAGGGCCCCGTCTGCCCTGCTTAATGTGGGAAATGTCTGGAGATGGGCCCATAGGTCCCATTGATCCGCGAGGGCCTGGCTGTCCGGGAGGTCCAGGTAATCCAGGAGCTCCTTGACTCCCTTTAGGTCCTGGAGCCCCTGAAATTAAAAGCAAAAGTTACCTGCCAGGGAAAGCCTTCAGGACACTTCATCAGTGCAGGAAGCAGGGAACAACCATTTTTTTAAACACCCAAAGGCCTGGTTACTTTAACACACCCAAACCCATGACAACAAAACCAATATATCTGCATCTGCACATCAGCAGCCATTTGAGACAACACTAACCCTTGTCACAGTAGCTACAAGAGATGACCACCAAACAATTAAATCTCATGTATAACAAGAATCCAAGTCTGCCAGATGCTTAGGGACACAGACTGGGAATGAAAAGAAAAGCACAAATGCCTCATTTTCACACAAAGAACAAATCACATTTGAGGAACATCTTATAAAAAGAAAGCCTCAGAAAACTCATGGGAATTTTGGGTCATGGGCATCTACATGACTGGCACAAGCAAGCCCTTTCCAGTGGGGCGCTGCACCTCTCTTTTGCCCAGTGCAATAGCCAGTGTGTTAGGGGCAAAAGAGACTCTGTTCTTCCATTTTGCTTTGTATTGTCTTCAGCTTCTGCTGGTTCAGCAGAGCATGTTACTTTTTAGGAAGCACTCGGGCAACAAAACATATGTTTAGCTCAAGAGAAACACTAGGAAACATAAACCAGAAAATCAGGCACCTGAAACAACAATTGCAAACAATGAAGACCATTAGAATGTCACTAGCTGAAACACTGGGTGATTAGCGGGGGAAACACTTCTCTTCGTACTGAGGGCACGTGAAAGACATAGAGAATAAAAGGCACAGAGTAGAAAGGATTCAGCAGGACTGAATATGTACAGTTAGGATATTCAAAAGGAGACAACTCAAGTTCAGTGGTGACTCCCCGGGACTCTCCCTGAGGGGGGCAGCAGGGGAGGTGAGCAGTGATGGTTTCAGGGGGAGCAGAGCTCTACAGTACCTCGGACAGCTCAGCCATGGGGAAACGCAGTGGGTGGGAGACCTGCGGGGTCAGGCCTACCTTGGAGGGATTGCAAAGCAACCCACTGTACCCTTCAGAGTCTGTTGCAGAACCTCTACACTGTCCTTGCACTTAAGATAAACTCAAGATTGAAGATAGTCAAGCTCCAAGAAAATGAGATAAAGACACAGAAAACAAAGCAAGACTGCAAAAGGGAGTATAAACGGGAGGATGGGGTGCAGTTCAGGAGGGAGTAAATCAAACCTCGTAAGGAATACCTGCCAGTCCTCCAAAAGAATCCTTCTGAAATCCAGCACAATGCTAAAATTCCTTGGATTTATTGCTAACCCAAAATTAGATCTGCATTCAACAGAATTTGCAAAATTTTGAGTATTGCTGGCTGCCAGGTGAAAGGTGAGGGGATTAAGTTTGGGCTTTAGGAGCTCTCTGTTTTTCACATTGTTTCAATCTATAACTTAGCAAAGAAGGTGTGGGTGGAGTTATACTTTTCAGATTCCTTTGAATCTGGAATACGACATAAAACCAACAGATGAATCCTTGCAAATCAGACAAGGAAAAATAAAAGAGTTGGCACAAACTCCCACAAACTGAAAGCACGTTTTCTGCTCTACTACTGATAGTGAGCTAAAGCAATAGGTATTCCTGAAATGAAATGGGGAGTGTTTTAAGATAGGGTTAAAATACAGGAAATGACAACTGAAGCACGTGAGATATCCCAGGGAGAGGGAGAAATTTAACACATACAGGACAAACACAGCTTGCACACCAAGAAACACATGGAGTCACAATGGATGATGTCAGACAACTGGCAGAGGCTGACAACCATGAAGTTTTTTTTAAATTTAGCACATATATACTATATCAATCAAAAAGTGAAACTTATGAAATCAGATCACACTGGAAGACTGAAGTTTGCTTTTTTAGTCCTAGCACTATTGCACACCCATATCCCTCTGGTCTTACCTGGAGGGCCTGGTTGGCCAGGCTGGCCTGGGGGGCCGGGGATATATGCATTAGAGGCAAGCACTTTTTCACCAGTGATTTGCTTGCTAAGATCAGCAGCATTATTTGGCAGCAAAGCAACCTGCCAAAACAAAACAAAACAAAACAAAACAAAACAAAACAAAACAAAACAAAAATCTACGTAAGACCTTTATTGTTCAGCCTGATAAATCACATTCTTACTTAAGCTTTCATGTGAACAAACAGCTATTTAAATATTTCAGGAAAATATAAAGTGTTTATTCATATCCTTCATTGATATAATCAGAAAAAAATTCTTACTCTGTGAGCCTGTGTCGGGATTGGGGGATAGGGAGATGTCTATGAGGCGATTTTATTGTTGCATCAGTCTCATTTTTATTGAAGGGTCAGTTAGGAGTAACATTATCTAAGATACAAGTAGCAATACAGCAGCAATGGTAATAGCTGGGGGAGAGCGGCAGCTGCAGCAAGCGTGAACGCTGAAGCTGTCCTGCAAGCAGCGGCGGCTGCGGCAAGGCCGGACAGTGAGATTGTCCGCAGACAACTCCCCACGGCCAAGTGCCCAAGTGCCCAGTGCCTCTGTGTTACAAGGTCCTATATACTATCTTAAGCCAATAAACAAAAGCCACAAAGCATGTTATCATATTTGTACCAATCATCATTCTATGATTTTACCGCAATGCGTATTTTCTAAACCAATCATCACACTGTCATTAAGGCCTATTGCCCAGGCTAATATTGTTACATCTTAACTTTCTAATGAACTTTATTATAAGGCATATTGTTAAACTTAAACTTCTTTACTCTTATACTTATCACTATTCTTTCTTGCTTAAAATATGTTTCTACTTGCTAAAATACATTTCTACCTTTATGAAGTATATTTCTTTTAAAACTACAAAACTACTTTTTTATTTGTACTGCAAAAGCGGATTGTAAAAGCTCATTGTTCTAGCTCAGGCAGTCTTCTCCAAGGCCTCAAATCGAAACATGTATCCATTTCTATCTGTTCAAGCACAATGCTGTCCGTGTTCTCTGTCAGCACCTGCAAGCTTTCTGTAGTTCCAATTCCCACAAGCCTGTTCACTTTTCAAGTCACTGTGGAGATACTGCATGCCAATCCAACAGGGGACAGGGGAAATTCAGGAGAGATACAGCAACAAGTTCTGAAAAACTGGAGTCTCATTACTGCTTCTCAGGAAACTTATTTTTCCTTATTTGAAGTTTCCTCTATTCATTTACTGCCTTTTCTCAGGGCAACATTTGCTCGGATATTTAAGTTCTGAATTGCTGCAAAGCCACTAACATTCCATAGGTTTTAATGAGAACCCCAAATCCTTTGTGAATCTGGGCCTAGAAAGTAACCACACTATTTAACCAAACAGATATCTGGATCTGCTTTGCACAGAGACACAAAGATAAAGTAAGTGAGAATGTAAGGAGAATTGCACACTATAGTTTAAAGTGTCATTATCCATCACATGTTTAATTATCCATGAAACATTAATCTATCCAGTTGAATATATTTAATAATTAAGCATATTTAGAAGTATTCTGCAAATGTTTAGTCCCTCCAGAGGCAGCTGAAGGGAGATGACAAGCCAGGAGGCTGGTCTGCAGTGAAGAAAGAAATTTATTAGTGGTGAGTGGCTGCATGTAGACTTAGGGATTTTGCTCTGCCAAATGGAACTGAAGAACTATTTCAGCAATACCAGTGCAGACCTACCCCTGGGTGAGCTTTGTTGCTTCTTGAATGGATTTGGCTCACTGGATAATTTGATGCTGAATTCTGCAACATTTGCCTGGGAGAGCTGCATTAAGTAAAATAGATGATGACTCCTGCTATCTGACAAAGCTTTTCATCAGCTGTTTGGAGTTCTCTGAGCTGGGCTGTTCTCAGGACTCTTACATGTTTCTGTAATTACTTGACATACATTCTTCTGCCATTACTGCAAACCTAATGTTTTTAATGTACAGGGAAAAAACCCAGCGTTATGCACCTGCTATTTGGACCTGACAAATTTCCTTTGGCAAACAAGTTATTGCTTAAGGAGTACAATTTGAAGACAGCCAGTGCTGCTTGTAAATTGGGGTTGAATGCACAGAACAGTTCTGAAGAAAAAAAGTCAGGAAAAAGAAAAGTTGTAAATGCCAAGATAGTTCCTGGTGGCATCTCCAAAACACCAGCTTGGTTTTTGAGACTGGAACTCCAAATGTGATGATAGGAACACAAGGATTTATCAGCCATTTCCGAGTTAGGTTTTAGAGAGCATTGCAGTTCCAAAGACAAGATGACTGCACTATAGGCAAACTAAGCATCATTATGTAAGTCTTACAAGAATTTAATAGATTCACTCCACCCCTGCGGAAATCAGTGGCTGGATGAAGTAATATTTTCACAGAAGTCCCAAAGGGTGTTTCTTACATGCTCACTTCTACAAATCTGCTTTTCACACAGAAATGGGGATTCAGCACACCTATGGCTCTGGGGTGAGCTGTCATCTCTGCTTTTTCAAAGGAAAACGTTTGCATTGTTTACCAGTGACCCTGCAGCTTTCTCAGCCAACCTCCCAGCCAATGCAGCACAGACCAAACTGGGAAGCTATTGAAGATAAAGGTCTACTCTGGGGGTCACAGCACCCTACCCCTGGGGCTGAAGAGGAAAATTCAGTAACTGGGGGCTCTCACAGCCTCATTGGCCAGGGACCAGCATGGGAAGGTCTACTAACTGGCTCTGGTCAGCAAAGTTTTGTTTCCTGGAAGTGGGTCCGCACTGTCCAGAGCAGGTTCCAGGCTGGACACAAAGGAAAGGCTTGCAAGGACTATCATGCTGCAAAACTTTCACTACGTGACACAAATCAACCAAGGACTCTGCACTGCCTATGCTGCCCTGCTAAAACCGAGACACAAAGTCAAATCCTGTGGCTACCTGAGAGTATCATGTTTTTAAGGTAGTTTTTGTGAGAATATTTTCAGTGTCATCAGTGAGTGCTTCTTCTTAGGGGTGGCTACAATTGAGTGACAGATTAGTTAAGTCTTCTTTTTAGCTTGTGTGTAAATTTCTCAACATAGCTCATTCTGGGGATCTATTGCTCTATCAGTTGATAAACAGATGTCACTTAGAACATAGACCCAGCCATGAATACTCTTCAGGTTATACTGCAAATGGTCAGACTGGAGTAAAAAGGTGCATTTAGTGGCAAAGACTCATCATGAAGAGGATTTGGAAGTGTATTCTTTTCTGATGCTTAAATATTTACTTGTACCTGCCAGCAAGTTCCAGTTGTTGTAACAACTGAGTAAGTTAGAGAAGAAATCACATAGCTGCTGTGAAAGCATCTATGCATGCTTCCCCACTGAGTCAGCTGGACTTGAAGCATACACTAGGAGTGCCAAAATACCCAGGCTCTGGTCTAGCTCACTGCTCTTTGATATCTTCTGGCCAGAAAATGGTTGTTACATGCACTGGGCCAAACCATGTGTTTTTGTTGTTGACTCACATCCTCTTAGGTATTGGCAATACTCACTGGCCTAATTTCTGTTTCACCTTTTAGCTGAACCAGGATCCTAGTCCAGGGTGACCTTGGCTTTCTCCATCTACAGCTCCAAATCTTAATGGCCCTTGGAAAACAATGGGTTTTTTTCCATGTACATGCAGATATTAGCAAGGGTAAATTCTAAAGAAAGACTGTTCTAGAAACAAGACTTCCATGTGCTGTCTTGCATGCTGTATTTGGAGTGATGCATAGTTTCTAGGAGGTCTGTGGTTTAGAAAATTGGACAGTTCTTGTCAGGACTGATGTGGAACATGGCTTTCTAATTAAGATGTTTAAACACATCTGTGCAATAGGATCAAACTTACTTGTTGGGTTTTTTTTTTAATTGTTAGCTGTGTGTCAGCATGCCAGATATTTTTCCCCCCAGTTTTTAAGCTTTCCACTCTTCATCCTTTCATCAAGGTCTTAGATCAATCTAGGACTGCCCACAGACCTTTAGTCTATCAGGACAATGCATCTCATTGGATGATAGGTTTTTCTGCTAACCACAGTTTTGAATAAAGTTCATAGAATCTGAAGGTCTTAACCACAAGATTGAAGACTCATTTCATAAACTGTCACCCTGGCAGACAGAAATGAACTTTTCTATGCAAAACAGAACAGCTTTAACCACAGCTATTGAGAAGCATCCTCCCCAGAAAACTTGGCCACGGGGAGTGGCTGGTGAAACATGAGGGTAGATGTTTCCCTGGGCAGAGAAGAACTGTGGGGCCAGATCTCCACTCAGCGTAGACAAAAGCTCTCCTCTCTGTGGGGTAGAAGTTGCTGGGGGCATCGGGAACCTTCTCTTCCAGCTCTTTCTCTGTGGAGCACAACCCTGTGGGTTCCCTCCGAGGATGCCAAATAGATCAAGTCACACTAGGAAGATACTGGGGGAAAAATTAAGTTATGGACTATGACAGGACTTAGCTATGAAGCAAGAGTGAGCTGCTTAATTTGTCCACAGCTACTGCACAAATGCCCACACTGACAGGTATCAATGGTCTGAGTTTTCCCGGAATGAGTTTTGAACACAAACATCTAACAGCAGAAGTTAGACACAGAAAACTTCCACTAATTCCATCAATCAGTTCTTCCAGCAAACAATGTGGCCAACAATGTGACCCCGAGGTCCTTCCTTGGAGGTCAGTGTGAGCCTGCTCAGCATCACAGACAACAGCTGGAGAAACAGCCACTCAAAAGCATGGATCCTTTTTTAACCTCTCTGCTACCACTTTTTTTGGAAAACAGAATTTCCATCACACATGAAATTTTGTCACATCCACATTTGTGTTCATACTGATTCAGAATGGACACGTGATGCTTTGAGGTTTTGGAGATAAAGAGTATCTCCGGCCTCAGTGAATCTCACTGTAATGAAGCAGATTTCTTTCTTCCTAATATTAAATGAGTAACATCAAATGCAGTGAGTGAATACTCCAAATTGTGTTTTGACACAATGGAATGAAATTAATTGAGTACCCTGGGTGGAATAATTACAGCCTGTCAGCATGAATTGCGGAGAATATTCCTACAGAGAGTTGCAATTTGAGAGAACCTCAGTGTTCAAAGCAGATGTCACTAGAAAAGGCATTACACCTGCATCCCTACATATGGCTCTCGAAATCTGAGGCTAGGTCTTTGCATTATTTCAAGTGCAAAAGGAAGCTACATATAGGAGCAATTAAAGCCCAGGGGAAATTCCTAAATGCACTATTCTCTACTTGCAAGGAAACGTGAAGAGAAAAAAAAAGATTTGTGACTGAGGGTTTTTCTTTTTTAAAAGGAAAGTAATATTTAAAGCTAGTGATGTTTTTGTTTACTCCCACACCTATTTGGCAAGAATCCTGTATCAGCACCCTATTAATGCAAAATTATGTTCCTGCATCTATGAAATGTCTTGCACTTGCTTACTCTGAAGGTGGATCATGTCCAAAATCCCGTGTGTTCATAGTGAATGAAAAGCTCAGGCCAGCACAGACTGCCAAGAAACCTGGGCTCAGCCTGAGATGGGTGTTTGCCAGACTCTGTTACCCTGAGCTTGGTAACACAGCTCCATGAACTTGGGGAGCAACCTGCTTACAAGTCATACAGAAGCATAAGGGAGAGACGCCATTTCTACATGATTTTAAAATAAATTGCCATCCTCTTGGTATGTACAAGAACCACATGTCAGTGACAGCTCCAAACATTGAAATTAACCTCAGTTGTTGTGAAACGTTCAGGCCTGGTAAAGACATGACTGGTCAGTGTTCTTACCTTTTGCTTCAGCTGTAAAACCGTCTGCTTTATTTGATGGAATTCCTTGCAGGAGGCACAGCATGTCCCTGGTTTTGCCACATTTTCAGATTTCTCTGGAAGCCCAGCTGAAAGAAAGCAGTTTCCACTATAAATATAAAGACCCAAAGAAAAGATATTCATAAAGTGATGGCAAAAGCAACTGGAAGGTTGTTACATTTCCCCAGACTGTGAAAAGAGAAGATAAACTTGCCATTATTAAACCTTTGACTGTGACTTTCTATGTAAGGCTGAGAAACTTTGCAGGGACAGCTCCGAGCACATTTTTAAAACAGCTGTTTCCAGTTAACAGTCCCCAAAGAATTCATTTTTTTAATACCTGGAAAAGTTCACACCCTTTCTTTTATCTTTTTGTTTAGGGTAGACTAACTCCATGGATCTGAGTTGATTTACAGTCCCCTGAAGGGCAAATTTTCATATGCTATGAATTACAGTAAAATCCCTCACAATATGCTTATTTCACTCATTTTGCACAGACTGCTCTTTATCATCACGGGTTATTCTCCATATGACGGAATCAGCCTGAGCATAGATGGGGATTGAGATTAATGACAGGGATTTAAATCCACACAAGAGGAAGGGTCACATCTGTTGATACTATGCATGAATGGGATCTTTTCAAGAATCCATTAAATTGTTCAAACTGTGAGAGATATTGTAAATGTTCTTTTTGTGCTTTTCCCAGTACCATACACAGTCAAGCAGTTCTGCATTGCAAGCAAACAAGCATTGTTGTAACAGATGTCTGCTTAAAGACAAATCTGGTTTCCAAACCACAGGGTGACACATACTGGCAAACTCTAGGTGAGTTTTTCTCACTTCAGCATTGCTGAGAAATATTAAGTATATTGAGGCTCTGCATATGATGTGTGGCCTTGTGTGATGTTACCTGGGAGGGTTGGTTGGCATGTTTGAGCACTGACCTTTCAGAGCATAACCTGCAATGGAAAAACTCATCAGGTGCCCCTGGTTAAAGCCAGGGAATCTTCAAAATCTTCAGAAAGGATCAACTGCAACGTGCTGAGTTACTGTGTTACACTTCTCTCTTGGACACACCCTTAAATGACCTTCATCTTTTTGGAAATGTGTATTGATTTTCAAACATCTGCATCTTTTAAAATGAACCTTGAAGTTTCTAATATTAAAAATACTATGTGCTACTTGACTTTAAATGTTTGCAAGGTCCAGTAAGGAAGACTGCATCCATCTGACGGTCATCCATGGACCACCTATGCACATATTTACAAAAAACTGATTTTCAGTATGTTTAGTCTGTTGGATATAATGACGTACCAAGTATGATTGATTTTAGAAGATAAAACTTTGTCTCACTTATCTGCTAATCAGTTAGGAGAGAGCTGTAAGGGCAAGATGCTGGAATAACCAGGAGCATTAAAACTGGTGTTAGTACTGAACTGATCAGAAAACTGGGACACAAAGGCTTGGGTTTTTCTCCCAGTCATGAACTACCTGTTCCCATGGCTGCAATCCAACAGCCTTACACATATTATTTACCATTTATATTACACATATTATACATATGTACACACAATATTACACATATTATTTACCATTTTCATGGCATCAAGCACACACTGCTGTTTGAGCTTCCCAGCCCTTTCCCCAGCACAGGTTTAGTACCTGAACAGCTTTCTGTGCAATGTTCGGATGGCTCAAAGATTTAAGGCCACATGGCACTACTTGATGTTTTTCAATGGACTCTACACAGCACAGAATAGAATTTCACCAAATTTCAGCTATGCTGGATCCAAGACTATTTAGCCACAACACCTCCCAGAGGAACTCCAGCATTTTTGTGAAGGTACCGGAATTCACAGCATTTGCTGCTTTCCTTCTTCTCTCCTGTATTCCTAATGCTAATCATTTTGCCTTTGACTCTCTCCAAAGCCTCTTTGCCCATAAAGTTTTCTCTTGTAGATGAAATAATCTGCACCATGCAGGGCTTTTTTTCCTTAAGAGGAAATTGATCTGCTGTAATGAAGACGCCTCTTGACATCTCTGTAAAATAAATTTGCTCTTGACCACAAGTCAGTTTTGCGGAGTTCTTCCTCCCTCTCCAATTTTTCATCTTCCTTTAGGAAAACCCAGTGTCTTGACATTCCCATTTTTGGACCTATGTAGGAATTACAGACACATGTATATGGAGCCATTAGAAAAGAAAAAAAAAGCCTTTTTTTTGTTTTTTCTTTTTCAAAGACCAGTAAAGTCTGGATTTTGTACTAGTCTCAACAAAAATTTCTTTTAATAGCTTTCTCACCAAATGAGTTCTATCATTGTGTTAAGAAATGCTGCTGAAAGCAATGCACAGTCATAGGGAGAAACTGCCAGAGTCTCTACTATTGAAAACCTAATGCAATCCCACCAGAATCAGTGGAATTATATGCAGATTAAGAAGCAGTGAATTTGGCCTTGTGTTTCATTATAAAACCCAGTTTATCTTCCAGAAGGATGTGGCACATGGGGCTGACAACTACAGACAAAAAAGGCCTGTAACAATCCACGGAGATGAATGCTGGGGGGATCAGCTGATGTTTGGGAAATGTCATACCAGTGAGATTTCTGCAAATCCTGTTGGATTGACTTGTCGGAGGAAGAAGTCCAACATCCTCATATAAGCAAGCATGAGCTGCATCCCCAGAGAGAGGTGGAATCCCCCTAACTCATACCAGACAGAGGTGATGATTTTCCTGGGGAAGGAATCATCCATCAAACATTCACTCTACCCCCATCCAACCCTGTATCAGGACCAAGCTATGAGTAAAGCCAGAATAAAGTGTGGATAAAGCCAGAAGTCACCTAGGACAGGCCAGTGGGGGCAAAAGGCCATTGGATGGAGCCACCCGTGCACGGGGCAGAAACTGAGGTCACCTAACAGGGTCAGTGGGGCCAGCACATACATAATGTATTATTCATCTATTACACATTACACAACTATTTCCATTGCACAGACCTATGCAAGGAAACTGAAATTGTTTTGAAGAAGGCTTAAACCGGCCCCATTTTTATAAAGGCTTCCCAGAACACAAAGTCTAGCTCATGCGTGACATTGCTGTCCTGATGGGGGCCCTTTAATCTTGGTGAGACACTGGTGAGACCTGTGGCACCTACTGGTAAAAGATCTGCTTGGGGGAGTGATGTGTTTTCTTTGTGTCCGGGCTCGGAGGCTGTGCCGTGCTGGTGCTGGAAGAGGAGGAGATGCTGGCAGGGGAGAGCTCTGCGGGAGCTCTGCTGCTGGCGGTCTTCACATGGAGGCTGTCGAGCCGATCATCTGTGTTGTATTATCTGGGCTCAGCCTGCTGAGATGGTTTCATCTGCCTACTTCTGCATGGGTAGCTGTATTGTCTCCATCAAATGGGACTGTGGATGCAAGAAAAAGTGCTCCCTATTCTTGTGTCCACTAACCAACCCAAAGCTCTCTGTCAAGCCACTTACAGAGCCAAAAAAGTGTCCGAATTGCATCCTTCGGGCGTGGAACAATGAAAATACGGCTGTGTCTCCCGGAAAACGTGCAAGCTCTTTAGAGATGGAGAGGCGTACATGTGTTTTAGCCTCTCACACTAGATTTTAAAACAAAATGTGAGTGTTCCGGCTACGATGAAAAGCAAACGATGTGTTTATTAGGAAGCCGCTCCGGGACAGATGCGGTGCAGGGCTGGGGCTGGCCGCGGGGTGGAGCGTCGCTACAGCGGGTTCCTTGCACAACGCTTTTCCTTGGAAGGAGTCACGGACACAACTCTCATTTTCACCAGGGGTCCGAAAATTCGCAGCATTTACGTGGAGTACAGCGGGGTGACTGAGCAGAAAGCACCCTTCTTTGCTTCGCACAGCTGATTTGGGAGATGTCCGGAGAGATAGTGGGTATTTAATTCCAGACTGTCTGCTGGAACTGACACTTTCATGTGCCGTGTACGTTCAGTGTGAAAATGGTAGTTTTCAAACAGTAGAATTATTTCCACAGCCTTGACTGCTTTGAATGTTTGGTTATCCTGAATGCTTTGGACATTACTGGATCAAGAAATTTGAACTACCCAGAGGAAAAGTTAAAAAAACCTCCCTATTTGTAGGGGGATTATCTAGGTTATATCTCTTTCCTTTAACATACACACACACACACGGAAAAAAATATATTTTGAAATTACAAGGAACAATTAAAGTTAATGGAGTGGCTCCAGTTACACATTTTCAGATGAAAATCAAAATTATAAATTGCTCTGGCCATCCAGTGGGATTTGCATCACCCTGTGATATCACATTCAGGCATTAATTGATGAACCTGTGGTGAGCCACCATTCATCAAAAGTTGTTGGGGTTTTTTCAGAGCACTGTTCTTTTCCTTCTTCCTTTTAAAATTTTCATGTCAGTATTTAATCTGTAATATTCTAAATGCTGTAATTTAATAACTGGGATGAGGTCAAAACCTTTAAAATCTTTTATACGCAGCATGAACCAACAGTGAAATGCAAGAACAAGCCCTTACTGTTACCCCTTTCCCATCACATTTCATTTTCAAAAAAGAAAAAAAAAAGAAAGGAAAAAAAAAAAGAAAGAAAAAAGTCTGACCCTAGCCACAGGACACACAAACTAATTGAAGGTCATCAGCATTTGGTCTTAGTCAATGTAATTTAGAAATTGATTTAAGCAATGCTTGAGAACTGTGTTGGACTCCCAGGCACACATTTTCTGAGCCTCTAAGGCCCAAGGGGCGCTAGCCATCCAACCCAGCCCGTTTGCTAATCTCAGATATGGGAATGTAAATACAAATAAAAGTTACTGAAATTATTTAATTAACAGGTGAAATTAATGAAAGTTTTTAAGGGTCATCATCTGCTAATATTTTTTCCTGTGTCTCCTTATCTCCTTATCTCTGTACTACAGAAAAGGTATAATCCAGTTTGGTATCGAAGCAAAACATGGCTTTTAGCAACTGGATCCAGCATAAATGGTCTAACTGAAGCTGTAATGGTAAAGTTCACTATTCAGCCATTCTGTCTCCATAGGGGAAGATGCCCTTCCACATCCTCCAGTGAAGTTGTGCATTAGAGGAGGGCGTGTGGCAGGGCTGCTCCACAGGTGCTCAGGTGCCCAGCAAACAGCCCGGCTGCTCCAGGAGCATCAGCTACGTCCCGGCTACGGACCCCCAGCTCCAAGTGTAGTGCTGGGAGCAGTTCCTTTTCATGACAGACCAGCTCTTTAGACATCCATTTGGCCCAGGGCTTTTAACCTGCACTAGCACCTGCCTTTATCTCCTTTGGTGCAAGTCCTGCCATCCTCCTCCCGGACGTAGCCTTCGTGACACTCGCACCTGTAGCTGCCCACAGTGTTGACACAGATCTGAGAGCACAGCGTCCCATTGCTCGTGGCACACTCGTCGATGTCTGGAGAGAAGGAAAAGTTAAAATTGTCCCGTAGCTGGAGGTTTCAGACCTCAAATACGAGAAAATACTTCCTTTAGAGGTAAAAAGAGATTCTGTGGTTAAACAAACAAGTAATTGCAGCGCTGCTGGAGCCTTTGGTCTGGAGCTCTGGGCAAGCTGCACTATTATTGTTATTAATACACCTGGCATTTTATCACGGAACATTGCTTGACAGTCTCCTTGCATTGAAAAGCTCACAAGCAAAGCTCAGTCCTGCAAACCTTGACTCCCTGCCATGGCAAACCACGCAGGGGAGGGCAGGACCAGCCAGAGCAGGACCACATGTAAATGATCAGTCCTGAATTATATACTGGCCATCTGAATTAAACCCCAAGGATTAGTTTTCATTATTAGGTCTGGTGATAATACTTCAATATTCAGCAAATATGGCTCACAACCTGCAAGAGCAATTAAAGGCATAATTACATCAGCCCAACACTTCAAAGTGTTTGGGTGCATATGTCTTGTTGTAGGTAATACCTCCTAATAATTTCAGGGGAATCTAGATCTCTCAATTCTTAACATAGTTAATCTCCACATTTCTTCTTTAATAATATTGAGAATAAGAAAGGTTTCAGATCCAAACTGACTCCTAAAACACCCAAGGGAGCAAGATAAATCATTAACCAGGCATGAGATCGACATGCTCATCTACCCACCCAGGCAGTAAGGCTTCTCTCTGTTCCTGTGCCTCTCCCGATCATAGCGGTATCCAGGATAGCAAGTGCATAGGACCCGCCCAAAATTATCTGTGCACTGCTGTTCGCAGGGAGCTTCGGCACAGACATCGTAGTCTAAGGGAAAGAAAAACATGGTTAGGAAAAATACCAAAGGCAGTAGATGGATGATATTTCAACAGCAAACATTTCACCTCTCTGCTAATTAATATAAAGTTGAGTTACATTGTTTTTAAGGACTGAAGGAATCTAGATATAAAACATTCATGAGACATAAGCAAAGGAATATATCAAAATTGTAATTGCTATTCACAGCTTTACGGTAGTTAGACTATTTCTTAAAGTTGTATTTTAAGCAAGGGTCACTTTTGTAGTTGGCAGATTTTAAGAATTCTTTTCACAGAAATATTAAATTACCTAAAATTTTTTTTTAGTTTTCTTCAATAGATTTTAAAGTCTGATAACAACATTTCCTATGCAGAATACTGTGAAAAACCATGAGGCTAACTGCCAAATCCAGGCAGAAAGTATATCACAAGGAAAAGTTAATTACATCACATGTTAATTGTTCAAAGCCAGATATAACCCTTCTAGCAAAGAATGCATTGTTACAAACCCATCATCTCTCTTAATAACAGCCGTGTGCAGATCAGGGTATGTCAGGGAAATCCCAAAAGACTGAAGTCCCTGTTTGAAACCCAAAGGATGGAAAATCTGTTTCTAATTTCACTGCTATGTAGCAGCAGAGCTGAAATCTCAGGAATGGACACCAGAGCACAGCAGGGTCTGACCCGCATCCCTGTCCTGCCAGGGGCTGGATTTGGCCCCCGGTGTGTGGTGCTGGTGGCAGGGATGGGGGGAGAAGGACAGCTCCCAGCCGTGCGTGTGAGGGTTTTGCAGCACCATGGGGAACATCTGCCAGGAGACACCAGGAGATGAAGTGGCATCTGGTCTCAAAACCCTCTCGGGCACACCCCACCCAAGGTCAGGTCTTACACCAAAACAAGCGGCAGTTTCTGTGACCATTTCAGAGAACATCACCCTGCAGAGAGCATCCAGGTGGCTGTGACGATCCAGTGACTGAGTACTGGGGGCCACAGCAGAAATGTCTCATCAATGCTCCACACCAGACACATCCGAACAAAATCTAAGTGGTTCAAGCGAGTTCCCAGCAAAGCACTATTTCCATATACATCTCTGAAACTCATTATTGACTCACCCTAATGACTAGCAGATACCTCTGGATATGATGATTGTTCCAAACAATAAAAATGAGCTAAGAGATGGTAAAGCAAATGAAAACACATTTTCTGTACGAAGTATATAGAGCGCATGTGTAGCACTGAGGTTAAAAGTGACAGTGTGCCAATGTACAGGAAAGCACAAAATGAGACTTAACAAGATGCTGCATCTCACAGCAGAGCCCCTTAGACACAAATGTACTATTGTAATAGACATACTTTTGTAACAGTGCCAAGCATTCTGCTTGTCACCTCCTGAGTAACAGGCATCCTTTCTTTCCTTGTTGCTTCATAACTTGAAATCTGCCTGCAGTGCTGTGGTGGTGAATGGCAATGCTAGGGCCCCCTGCAGTAACCAGGGTCAAACAGTGCAGAGCCATGAAAGGAAAACATAGCTCTCGCCTTCAAACTGTTCAGTCTGAGGGTAGTTTGGACTCTTTAGGTGATGCTGGGCTGTAAGCTCCCTGTTACATTTGGCACTGCTGAATAGTCCCAACCATAAAGCACTGCTGGTGGTTTTCCTGGGCACGGTTGCAATTTTTGTTTTCCACTGAAACAGAATCAGAGTGAGAACAGGATGGTAGGCCCAGCATGGAGGTGAACATGCCTGCTCCTTAGCCAGTGTACCCACTCAGGTGCTGGACTTGGCCTGTGCTGTGTTCTGCTATTCAGCGCAGAGGTAAAACAAGCTCTGGCCTCCCTGTGCTTCCATGAGTAGATGTGCCCTAACAAAATAAAAAAAACAATGCTGGAAGGGACCATCTCCCATCACAAGCAGGAGCAGCTATGCATAAACTTTTCCTAGTTTTGCTTTTCCCTAAGGGATGGATATGGCCCGCCATGTAGTCTAGTCCCAAGATGAAATATCCTTGCAGACAGAAAGCTTTTTACTCATATCTAATCCAAACTCCCCTTACAGCCACTTAGGCCCATTATTTTTGTCCTCTTCTCCTCAACCATAAAGAACAGTTTACTTTCCCCCTTGCAGCAAGTTTTCACATACCTAAAAACTGTTATCACGTCTCCCCTCAGCCTCCTTTTCTCTAGACTAAACAATGCCACGTCTTTTTATCCATCTGTCGCCATATCTAATGTAACCAGTCTTTGAACATGGTTTTCATGTCCACCTCAGCACAGCTCCATCATGTCCATTGCCTCATTCACTTTCACACAAAGATGGGGAAGGGCCCAGGAAGTACAAATATCCCTGCTGGTGGTCCCACACAGTCAACCCATATCACATGAGCTGTGTCCCAGAGCTGTGTCCCCAGAGCTTTGGTCCCAGGTTACATGTTCTCTAGGAATAGTTCTCACAACTGGGGTGAAATTAGGCAAAAGCTACTGCACCACCTGTGTGTGCTCTGCAGAACTGGGGATGCACATTCCCTCCTGTGTTCAAATCCCTTGTCTGCCAGCTCAGCCCAATAATTGTGGTTTGAGGTTGAATCAAAACCATAAAATGAGGATCATGCTGTTCTAGACTTTTAGGAAAATGCAAAAGCCAAAGCAGAATAACAAATGTCTCTACATATGTTTCAATGAACTCAGAAATGACAATGCAGCATGGAAAGTTGTACCAAGGAAATTTTTGAAACAACACTAGTAAGGAAAAAGCAGATCTGACTACAGCTCGCCTGCAGTAGAGTATTTTACTCTGAATTCATCCACAGCCAACTCAGGTAACAAACCAGTTGTAGGAAGGGTGGTCTCCAAAATAAACTGCAGATGTACTGCATCTGTCCCTTCTTCGCTCTGTGATGCCATGCGACAGGACCCGAGACTGGACTTGGCTGGAGCTGTGAGTCTCCAAAGCAAAGAAAAGAGATCACACAGGAGAAAAAAGTGAAGAACTGTTTTTTTGACCCCCTTTGCTGAACAGGTGGAGCAGGAAGAGATGCTACGGAGAGAATCAGACACATGGAAGTAACTCCACTCAATATTTCCTGAGCATCATTGCTCCCTGGTCCTACAGCTGAAAGCCACAGCGAGAAAGTGAGTACAAAACAAATGAAATGCAGAACCTGGAGGCATAGACTCATACTGTACTACACTGATTTCTGTTCCTTTTCAAGGGCAGATGAAAAATAACAGGATGAAAACCAATAATGGATGTGGACAAAGACACAAGCCTTTGGGAAAGAGTCTGTTTAAGGAACAGCTGTCCCAGAAGGAGATTGGTGTCCCAAGGCAGATATAAAAGGGTGGACAAGGGAGGATCTATACCTCTGTCAACCTTCCTCCCTGCAACCAGTGCTAAATCACAGAGAAGACAGGGCTGGAACTACTTCTCACAGTTTCAATGTGCCAGTGCTGGATTAAAAGGTGCAGATGTGCTCTAATAAACCCACATCTGTAATGCATTTATGTGGCTGTGTCGAGATACGGATTTCATACAGCTACTCTGTCAAGATTATGCCAAAACAATGTGTGAAGAGCCAAGTGATGTCTTGTAACAGAGTAAGTGAAATGAATACTTCTGTGAATCACGTTTCTCGTCCCTATACCAAGGGCCTGAGATTGTCTCCGATGTTATAGCAATTGCTGTGGCCTCTGAAATTCCAGGCAAAATACAGATAAAGCTGAAAAGGGGGAATGGAGAAACAAAGGGAGAGAAGCTGCAGCCAGCAGAGAATTAAATTAGGGGCAGAAACTCTCAGGTTACTGAAATGCAGTTAAAAGACAGGATTAGACAAAGTCAGTGGGCACATAATAAAAGCTGCTTTCATAATCACTTAACATCTCAAGAGATGAAAATTAGAAGCCAAAATAATATACTGCCATGGTTCTCGTTTTATTTTTGCTCCTATTAATTCTCCTGCTATAGTCATTATATTCAGTGAATAGCCAGTATATAAAATTCTTAAATCCATAGGAAAGCTGGAGGCCAGACTGTAGAGTCCTGGCTTCTTTCCACCCTGAAAGGGTTCAGGACTTCTGCCTCCAACACACACAGCTGCCTCCTCCAAGTGTCTGTCTCACACTGGAGCTGTCACCCCGTATCACACACACTGAGACAAAACTCACAGCAAAATCATGGGACGAGGAACACTCTGTGAGCATCAATTTCACACAAACCCTACCCAGCTCCTCCAGGCACAGGGTCATCATGATCTGTTTCCCTCTTTTTTTTGCTCCCCCCCCCAACTATTGTTTGGTATTTCTAGCCAGCAGCAAAGAAAACACAAAAAAACCTAACAGCAACAACAAACCCACAACAAACCATCAGGATTAGAGTTTGGGTCATAATCCCTTTTGGCTGGAAACTGTAATTCAAAACCATCTGACTCTCCAGTATGTTAATTTGTCACTTTTTTTTCAAAACATCACCACCACAAACTAAGAAAATTCTCAGACCCAATCAAGGCTTTCCATATGTCATCAAATAGAAGAATGTGTTGCCATAGACCAACTTCTTAACCTGCTTTTTGGAGCAGACTAAGTTTACTGGGCATTTTCTCCTGCCTGGCAGTTCCTGTGGTCCTACAACTTCAGAGCCAGTTTCGTCCAAATCAGATCCATTTTTACTACTGCAGGAACTACCCTGATTAAATCTGCATCTTCCTTGGCCCCTGGTGACAAAGAAGCCATGCTCATTGGAAACTAAAGGCAGGACTAACTCACATACTCACCCATCTCCCTGTGCACTGATGAGTCAAGTCAGCTGTACCAGATCCAAGGGATAAAGGGGGAAAGCCATCATCCAGGAAAGATATGCTTCTGGGTGCAGAGAGTGCTCCCAACCACCCTGCCAAGGGCAGAACATGTTCCTCTGTTTGCAGTGCAGCAGGTCATGGCACAAGATCTGTGCAGCCACGTGCACTTAGTGGATGATCAAGGCTTGGCATGACAAGCAGAACTTTTGGAAGTTGTTATCTTTTTGTTTTCCCAGCAGTTTCTGGGAAGTGGTTCCTCCCCGCACTGATACATGAGAAATGGACAAGCCTGTGCTTATATCAGGTTGCTCTTCCAAACAGACAATGTGGAGAACAGGGCAGATGGGGAAAGACAAATACATGGGGACATGATGGGTAAGAACAGTGAAATCACATACCTTCAGGGATGCACTGTCCAAGAACAAACTTATAACCCTTACAGCATTTTTTCCTGAAAAACAATAAAATAAATAAATAAAATAAATAAATGTGTTCTCTGTAAATTGGCGCTGACTTTAAAAACAGCCATAGGTGGATTGCAGATGTGATGAACCAAACAAGAGGAGGATCCTGAGCACTGCAGTTGGAGGTCTCCCAGCATTACAGAACAAAACAGGGAAATGAACCACCTGGCCCAGGAGGGATTTTACACGGCAGCATGTCTGGCCACCTCAGGAGCCTGGGGCTGAGTACCCCAGCACTGACCCACCCAGCATCCCATGTAATTTCCAAAAATCTTGTTCTCCTATGTTGACCAGGTGCAGCACAGCTGTCCAAAATACACAATCAGCTCATCATTTCCATGGTACAGCGAAGGGTGCTTTGAAATTCCCATCATTACAGTGTAAACCTGCAGGAAGGGGTAAGTCTCAGTGAGGAGTGCACAGAGGATAGATGTTATCAGTCATTTCTCGTCTTCTAATAAAACCGGAGGAGGTAAATTAAATATATTGGGTATTTCAGCTGGAGCAAGGCAGAGTATCTTACATAGTCTGAGGGACAAAACTGCAGGGTAGAGTCAATAGGATCAGACACTTTTTATGTACCTATGATAGGAACAAAGTCTGAATGCTGAGAAATTATTGTTTCTGACATACTGGCCTGTAATGACATTTAAGCATCCAGCTAAACCTGCTGGTTTTCTCTCTAGGCAGCAAACCATGTTAAGTCACCAGGACTCCCAGGAGCACTCAGGAGCCTTTACAAATGTCTGTGTCCCTTATCACCCTGAGAGTGACTCACTGCAGGGACCTGGTGACCTTCAAAGGGTCCCTTGTTGGTGACTACCAGGACTGATGCAAAAGCAAAAGCTGCTGTTCAGTGCGCTATTACATCAAGTATACACGAATCCAATGTGAAAAAAATCCTCAGTATTATACAAATTCACTTTTTTTCATGCCTCGTGGATATGCTGAAATATCTCCAAACTGGGGAAACCATCCATTCTGTCTTTTCCTTTGATTCAGTAACTGATTCAGAAGAGTGCCAAAGCCACATCAATCAATGACACGACACTCCCCTGGACAACATGTAGCCATCACAAATCATCATTATGTTGAATTTAAATCAGCTATCAGTTGCAACTGATGGCTTAAAACAAACAATGCATTACTCCAAACAATGTAAAAACAAACTTTGGCTCCATATTTCACCCTCTTCCAAAGATTAGCTGGAATACAAATTATGCCTAATGACTGCTGAACATCTGAAGAGGAAGCCTTGCTTTGTTATGCAAACAGTGGTGCCTCATTAGACTTCTCTCCAAACACTGCTGTGAAGTTTTATCTGCAAGACAAACAAATGCAGGAGGAATGAGTTCAAAGGTGCATCGGGGAGGCTGTTCATATGCTGCAAGCCATGCTGATGGCTTTCCAAGTGCACATTCATCTCTTCCTGTCTGCAGAAGAAGAGAGGCTTGCTTGTAGCTGCTCTTCAGAGGAAGATACAGCCCACCTTGAGAAGGCTGGGAGATGAGCAAGGAGAGGAGCACATCCCTGCCATGAGATGCTGACCTGTGGGGTTGTGCCAGCCAGAACTAGCCATAAATAGGGAGCAGCAGCTTCCATAATTTGTACCCTTCTCCATGGAATTCCCACGTTATTTTCAAGTTTAGGACCAATTAGACCTGTGTCAGCAGATGATGAGACAGCCTGCTCCTGGGTAAGGTATCACCTGCTGGGAACCTTGCAGGAGCTGCCTCTCTCCTCTCAGCTTGTCTGGTGATGGCTTTTGGCTGGACTCATTGGCTTTCTTGTGGCTAAAGTGAGGTTTTATCTGCCTGACTGGATTCTCCCAAAAGCCAAACCACTTGCCCTGATCAAACCCTTCTCCCACAGCCATACATTGAGAACACACCACATGCCAAGTTGCAGCCATTAAACGCTGGCCTGGCACCCTGATATTGCCCCAAAGCAAGCACAGCCTTGTGTAGCTTTCACTCAAAACAACCAGAAAATCATGTTCCCCTGGTCAATATCCAAGTGTTTGCTGAAATCCCTCTCTTCAGTGACTTCTTGCAGCAATGACTTCCTCAGTGGGATGAGATGGTTTTGAAAAATCATTTCCTTGTTTTCAGTCTCCCTCTCAAATATCTGTTTGAATTTTCCCAAGCCTTACTGGTAAGGAGATTTTGAAATATTTTCTCTAAATACATGAAGATTTTTCTGCGTTGTAAAAATTTTAAATTATATTTAAAGAGGTGTTTTAGAAGAGGGATGCCCCGCCTTCCAGACCACATTCCAGAAACCAATTCCCCATGATAATCTCTTCCCAGTCGAAAGTTACAGATCTCTGCATTAGTGCAGCCTGTACTCAACAGCAGTCTTGAGCCATCAGCATGATTCTGCCAGGGAAACTGCTACTTCAGGGTTAATGCAAAGGAAATACAATACAATACCTGTTTCTCTGAACATTACGTTGCAACCCTGGGATTCCTGCACGCTTTAGCTTTCTACATTCTTAAAGTGAAATCTGTCAAAATGATGGACACGTGAGCATTAGCAAAGGCATTTTAATAGCAACACTCATTTTCAGATGTCCAGGTCCAGGCTGACATGTCTAATCAACGCTGCACAGCAGCAATCTCGTTGTACATAATGAGAGGTGAGAGGGGGTTCCTACTGATAATTTTAGCTACTGGATAACTTTCAGCAAGGTGGTTGCTACGCAGCTGCTCATGTCACCATGCATGAAACACAAACACACGGCTGTGTAAGAAGCTCCACTACTAAAACCTGGATCTCGGGGCAAATTAAGCTGATTTGTTAACTTTAAATCTGGTTTACGAGAGAAGAAGCTTCTGGCAGACTGTTATCTGTTACAGCTTTTAATGGGGTACTTCAGCAATTAAAAACATAGCAACTTTTGATTTTGGTGAAATCTTTTCTCAGAAATAGGCACAAGCCCAAGCTGGCAGTGGGTTTGGGGCACCATGACTTCAATCACTGCAACATCCAGCTTTTGTGTTACCTGTAAGAAAACCCATAGTGACAGGGACACCTCCAATACCAAGTCACCCTTTTTTTTTTCTGGCCAGTAGCTGCTGGAGAAGCAGGGAGCTATTGAGCTCCTCCCCTCTGCTCTGGAGGTTGAGACGCTTCTGGATCACTAAATGCCAGACGATGGGATTTAGGGTCAAACTTTTGATACCAATAAATATACCTGTGACTAGGCAAGTGGCAGATCTGCCTCTTTTTTCAGGCTTTTGTGGCCCATTACCTTGCAAACTGAGAGAGAAGCTGAGCTTTCCAGGAGCTCCCCTGTGTCCCTTCACCTGCAGGCCCCCCAGAGCGCCCGACAAACACAGGGGTGCACCAGCACAGCACCCCTGCCCCATCCTGCAAAGCAGTAGCTGCTTGATAGCATCGCCTCGGACAGGCTGGACGAGAGGCAAGATGGGAGGAATGCGGCTTAATTAAGCCACTGCTTTATTAAGTTAGCTTATCTGGCAGCTATCAGCAGTAACTCATCCAGCAAGGACCATGTTTTTTCCTATAATTGCTTCCACCTGGCGCAGAGCTGCCGTCACCCCAGCCCACCTCCTGCTCTGCACGGGACACCGCAGCAACGCCGGAGACACCGACCAGGGCGTGCTGAACCCAGAAAATAAATACACTGTGTGAGAGGGGAGGGAGTCACTCAGGGTCCTACAGCTGCTGAAAATCTTCAGAAATGCAAACAATAACAGGATAAACATTTAAAATTATAATTAACCTGCATCTGTCTGCAGTAACATGGCAGTGACTTGGGTTATAACAACAGCTACTCCGTGCATTTTTTGAAGTTTTAGAGAGGCGGCTCTAAAACTCTGACATGAGTCATGCTGAAAAAGATACATGATGATCGTTTAGTGATTGAAAAAAGGGAAGGCAAAGGGGAAATGCAAAGGGGAGAAGAAAAAGACACGTTTTATATTGGTTTCAGACTAAATGTAGTATGTTAAGGAAGCTTTTGCTAAAGATGTCAAAAGTAGAAAGAGAAAAGTATGCTCTAAGAAATATTTGTCTCCTAGGAGCAAAGCAGACACAGAAATCTCTGTGCTGAGTCCAGAAGTGAGTTCTTAGTATAAAATATTGCCCTCACTTTATCCCTTAAATGCTGACAGGCAATCAGCTCCAGACTGACTCCTCCCAGACAGAGGTAGTTCAAGCAGAGGAACTTCACCTCCCCTTCACTGGGGCTAGGAGAGCACACATGGACGGTTTCTAGAGCTCAGCTGAGGCCTGAGGTCACGTCACTGGAAGATGCAGCAACTCCATAGGTGGTCATGCAGGTCAAACCCCTCCTCTCCAAAATGCTCTTTCTGACCTATGAATGTCAGATCAGCTGCAGTTTAGGAGGCAAAAGAGATGCTTAAGATCTTATACAGATTTAAATAGATCAGCACTGTTCTTCCAAGTTGGAGCTGGTAAAAAGCAATAATTATACACTCAAGAAATGTCTTTAATAAAAAATGGATTTCCTATTGGGAAAGGAGAGAACTTTTTTTTTTAATACCAGACTACTTCAGCCTAAATCATAGCTTGAACTCAGAAGAACTTGTGCTGTGTTCTGAAGACCTGAGTTAGCAAAGGCCATGGCATGGTGTTTTTAATTGCACAAAAGGGTCTTTGTTAGATCTTATTGTGCCTACACAGTGTTTCCTTTTCATCACCCTGGCTTTGAGAAATACACAGTGTAGCAAAAATGCAAATATAAAATACAGAAATGAATGCACAAAAAAAAATTAGACAGCTATAAATGCAATCCAGCAAGGTACTCTAAAGAAGAAACCGAACAAAAACAACCCCCAAACTTACTTTTCTCCCATATAAAGTCCAAATAAGGGGCAGGTTTGTCTGCCAAAGCACGCACAGACAAAACCCATCGGCAGCACAAGTGCAGCAGCTCAGTAGCTGTGCGCAGTTTCACTGTAATTCACATGCAGAGAAGATTTATGTCAGCATGGTGTAAAACTGAAGCAATGCACTTTATTTTTGTTTGCCTTTCCGTGGGACACATACCGAAATCTTGAGTAAGAGGGGATGGCTTCCCCGCAGACACTTGCTCAGCATACACTTTGCCATGATTTCCAGACTTAGTCCTGCTTCACACTTTTGTAAAGAGGTAATTTATGTTCACACTGGGTGTAGTGCAAGGTCCAAGGCCAGCCCGAGCCCTTCCTGTCATCGTCCCAGCTGAGAGTGAGTAACCCAAACGCAGTGAAGTCTTCCAATGCTGCAGCACCTATGACTGCTGTGTGTAGCTCTGTGCTTCTTTATTTCTCTTAACTGACTGATCAGAGAAGGATTTGCCTGAACAACCCTAGGGAACTCAGGCCTCTGAGAGCAAATCACTGCGTGATTTCTGTGGAAGTCAAATTTTCAGTGGTTAAAGCGTTGTCTGAATGTAAGCCTTGTTTTTTGTTAGCTACTTAAGTCAAATAATTTTGACCACATATAATGGTTTTCTTTCTCTTAAGAGAAAAAAAAGAAAAAAGCCCTGCTATCTCCTCTTTTGCTCAACTCTGGCTATTAAGACAGATACCAGAAAAGAAATCACATTCCAGACGTTGCTAATGGGAAGGTTTTGATAAGATTCACAGTTCCTGGACTCTTCTTGTGTGAACGCAAGCCAGGGACCAGATCCTCCCCTGGCAAAAGTCACATACCTCTCTCGACTCTAAGGAACTGTGCCAGTGCTTACCCTGAGAGACCCTGACTGATTCTCTTGAAAGCTTTCAGACACGCTCCTTGGCTGCTCCTTACTGTTAACCGACTCCTCCCCTCCTCGAAGTGCTGTTTCATGTCATCTTTTTATGGTCAAAGGGATTTTTATGGTGATGGAGCATAAACTGCGGTTCCTTCTTCTCAGAAGAGACCTTCCTAACCAGTATGATGGTTTACAGCCCCTGCAGAGCACAATATTTGTGAACACTTGAAGCTCATTCCTCCATAAAAGAGAATAAAAATATTTTGAGGGGTTGAAGAAGCTGTCTACCCCACACAGGTATCTGGGGCTTGGAGGTGCTGACCTGCATGAAACTGGAAGATGCACAAAAAGAAAAACCTCACAGGTCTGGCAAATTTAGCCACCAAAAAAAAAAAAAAGTCTGTTCTTTTTGTAGAGCACCCTGGGCCTCTTCTACATGGGCACAGTGCAGGACACCTTTCCTTGATGTTGTTTGTGGTTTTGCTTAAGTAAATGAGATGTGGTGAGGTGTTCAGTAGAGGTTTCAAACAGCATCAGGGCAGGCAGACCATTCTCCCCACAAATCTCCTTGTGTCAGCAGATCAGCACTCCCAGGACACCATTGCTTTTGGATTCTTTTAGGGCTTCAGGATGCAGAGAAAGGGGTTGGTGTGAAAACAGCAGCCACACCAGAAAAAATTTCTCATGAGCTTCTGCTCACTGCAGAAAGAAGTGGCAACTAAATCTCAGCTTTCTGTCTCCCTTTTGGGAAGGAAAAAAGATCTTTGGAAACGTTTTCTGTGATCCTCCCTTTTAATGTGGAGCGAAACAAAAAGGTCCTGTTGGCATTGCCGCATGAGCCACGCAGACCAAGGTTCCACATTTTTGGGGAAGCCGAACGACACCGTGCAACAGGGCCAGAACCGACGTTGTCCCTCGTCAGTCCCTGGCCCACCCAGAGCCTCGGGGCTGCAAACGCACTGACCAAGCACAGGCTAATCAGCATCTTTTTCTGCAGCGCAGACCAACTGGCGGCACTGGTAACCATCAGGGCCTGTCTCTCACTTAGCATACCAGTGTCCAAAAATTACTAAATAAAGGTCTGCCTGCGAATGTCCCCTAAGCAAAGAAGGAAACTCTCAGCAGGAAAATGTTACGCAACTTCAAAAAGGTAATGACCTCGGCTGCTGCTGGAAAAGCCATTTGTTGGATATTTTACATGCATGTAAACATCATCCTTGAAATCACATATGAGATTCCTTCAGTGCTAGACTGTACTTTCTTCCCCTCTTTCTTGGATTTTTATTTCATTGTTGTTTTTTTTTCTTAGCACAAGGGAATGCTCATGTGGTTTATCACCAGACAACATGTCAAAAATAGCAGAATGATTAAATAAAAGGCTTTTGACTGTTTTCATCTGCTTAGACTCAGCTTTATATACATGCTGTCAGCTTTGTCTTGCTCTCTTTTCTTACAAATTTCTTTTATTTTCTGGCATTGTACCAAGAAAATGATTTTGTTTAGTTTTGCAGGTGAAGTTGGTATGGATTCTGCAGAATCAAGTCAATGTTTGACAGGTATGAAATCTGAGGGGAAGAAAAAACGGAATTTTATGCAATGATAGCACTGTTTGCATTTAATAAAAGGTCTAATGAACTGGCAAAGTATAATGCATCCTCACACATATATTGTCATTTCTACGAACAAGTAGCCTTCTAAATCTCAATTTAAATGATCCAAGATTAAGCCTGTGTTTTAAAATAACTCACTGCTTTGAGATTTAAAGTGCAAAAATCAAGCAAAAGTCTTTTTTTCCACCACCTCTGACTTCCAATTAGAGGACTGCAAGCCAAATTTCCTTCCAAGTCTGTAAGTAGTATGTTTTGCTGACGGCACACATTCAATTATTTATCTAACCCAAGGTGAGCCAGAGTACAGGACTAATCACAGCACATCTGTCCTGTCTCTTGGATTTTTTTAAACTTCCATGACTCTTCATTTTGTAGCTCCAATTTCCTACCAAGTATCCATGTGAGATAGAGAGTAATAAATTCCATTTCAGGAGGGAAGGCAGAGCCAGAGCAGTGCTGCTGGGAGCTGCACTCATGGGCTGGCTGCTGTGCTGGTGCTCGGTCACTGGAGTCAAACAGCAATAAATTGCTGGCAAGCTCTCAGACTTACTGAATCCAGTCCAATGCAGCCCTGTTTATATAGCATCTTTCATCAACAAGATCACAAAAATGCTGCATAAGCAATGTCTAATAAACTCCTTTCGATAAACAACAAAAGGCAAGTGCCTTTTACACACGCATGCACAGAAAGACACATGACACAAACTGTGCCAGAAGTCAGATCTCTAAAGCTGGATCTCCAAACAGGACATAAATCCCAATTAACCTTCAGGGACAAGCTAGTCACTCCATCTACATTTACTTATTGGTGTGCTGATATTAAAGGGTCTGATCCTGGTTCTGCTGCAAACCCTGGCAGCTTTGCCGGGAACCAAGACTCAGGATGGTGGGTGAGGACATGCTCAGTTCTGAGGATGTGCTGCAATTGAACTTTTTGGAAGAATAGTTCCTAGAAGTCACTCTGATATAAAACTTGATCAAGTCTTGCTGACATTTGTCATTAGAAACAGTTGCAAGACTCTTCCTGGTTTTGATGGATTTGGGATTTGACATGTACCACTGCTCCTGTACTCCCCCCTTGGGCACAACATCCATCTATACCTTAAGCCACCCATCTGCACCCCAGACACAGACCCAAATATTTAATCCAGATATTTAATAGATCTTTCAATTTGTTTTTCGAATGGTTTTTGAAATTCCACTTCAGGAAAAAGGTAAGTAAATAAATCCAGCCAGGCTAACACTTCCATCTTAAATAGCCTAGAAGTGGGGAGAGCCAAACACAAAGCCTTCAGATTCTAAGGAAGTCAAACAGCACGGAAAAACGTTTGAGGAAAGATACATTTTTGAGCACCTTACTCTCCACACTGGCTACCCATGATGTCCAGACGACATTGTGGCTTCCAGCACTTGCCTGGAAACTGACAGCATGAGGACGATGTCTGCGTTTGGATACTCTGCCTCTCTGTGGAAAGCTCACAGTGAAAGGACAAGAGGTGTGCAGGTCATGGAGGTTTACAGGGATTGTCCCTGATTACTGGGACAACGTGAAAATCACAATGGTCACTCTCCACATCATCTACAGACAAGGGGTATGTGATGGCTCCTCTCTTCAGAGCACATACTGTGCAAAAGGCACAGCAATCCAATTTTATACATTATGAATTGCATAAGGGTGCTTAACAGCTCCTTATGCCTAAGGATTTTTATCCTTCCAGAACTGGCTTAGAGTTACCGGGGCATGACCCTGCTTCAGCACAGCTGAAGGGATTTTTCAAGGCAAGGTTTCAGCCAAGCAACAGAAACAAACCTCCCATAATTTTAGAAAAATAGATTCACAGCATAATTTGAGTTGCAAGGGACCTTTGGAAAGTTTGTGGTCTGAGTGCACCTGACAGCAGAGAACTGCTCAGAGACTTGCTCAGACGACTGTTGAATGTCTTCAGGGATGGAGATTGCCTCACTTCTCTGGGACCCTCATCCAAGTGCTTAACCACTTCACTGCCCATTTTCCCCTTTATATCTGCTTAAAATGTCCCTGCTGCAACTCATGGCTCTTGTCTCATGTTGTTTGCAGTGCACCTCAGATGAAGATCTGGCTTCATCTTCTCTACACCCCACCACATCTTCCTTGTAACTCCCCATTAGTTAGTGGGAGATAGCAATTAAATTTGCCCCTTAGCTCCTTCTTCTCCAGACTGACCAAACACAGATCCCTTGGGCTCCCCTTAATACAATGTGCTCCAGCCCCTGAGCATCTTTGCTTCAGCTTATTGGTGAGTGTATAGATCTGTACGTAACCAAATCAAAAAGTAACACTGGCAGATATTCTTTAAAAATATAAAGAAATTGGATACAGACAAATGAAAAACTAAAACAAAAAGGAAAAAAAAAAGGTGGTCTGCTTAATTGCAACGGAACAGAAGCTTTGGTCCCCTATCACTATTTTCTCTTCCCACTTCATTTCCACAATAGAAGTTTAAAAAGAGGAAAAACTGAAAAAAAAAAGTAGTAAAACTTGAATGAAATACAAGCAATGCTGGTTTTCCATTAAAGTATTTTCAAACAGAAGAGTTGGCCAGTTACGATCACTATCTAAGCAACAAGAACTTAAAACTGTTTTTTTAATATAATTTCAACATCAATAGCAGCAATAGAATTAAGTTCTTTAGTGTAAGCCCCTGGAAATATCTATAAAGACACTAAAAAGATAATATTTCAAGAGTGTTTCACTGATCCAGATGTTTCTCTCTTTTTCCCCTCTATTTTATTGTTCCCAGAGAAGACCTTATAAATGCTGAGACTGGTTATTAAGTACACAGACTTAATGAATTGGACAAGGAAAGAAGTAATTCTTAACATAACATATTCACAAGTCAGACCCATGTTTATTGTCAACAGAGATGATAGCAAAATACCCTCTATGCACAGAGTACTCTCTGTTAGGACAGAATCTGTCTCCATGAACCACTTCCAGCATACAGAAAAGATTAATTTCTAAGACAACGCAGTATGAATGTTTGTTGAATTATGCAGTGATGCTGTAGCACGGCCCCAGTGCCAGGGTTTATTTTTAGAGCCACACATCTGCAGGTTATTTGTTGCGGGATGGTGTGGATGGAGTGAATCCTTAAACAATTTC
The DNA here is from genome assembly GCA_013399875.1 of Gymnorhina tibicen. Classification (NCBI taxonomy): domain Eukaryota; kingdom Metazoa; phylum Chordata; class Aves; order Passeriformes; family Artamidae; genus Gymnorhina; species Gymnorhina tibicen. The sequence goes on from VXAZ01009905.1 coordinate 207,139, forward strand.
CTAAGTAGGGAAGCATTACTGGAACGAGCAGTTGTTTATATGGTGTCACTGGAAGGGCTGGTATCTGGGATGTGGCAGTGGTGTCGGAGCTGCCTGGGTAGCTGAGACTGCTCCACTTGTGCTGCAGTCACTAGACGGTGGGAAGTACACAAAGCAGCTTTTTGATGTGGCACTCAGCTCCTCTGTTCAAAGTGGCAGGAGCAGGAATGCTGTCCAGCCAAACATGGGCTGCAGTGATTTTGGCACGGAGTGCCGTGCCCTCTCAAAACCAGTGCATCTCACTCTTTAATTTATAAGCAAGTGAGTGGCACGACGACAGCTCTAAAAATGAAAAGCAAAGCTGTTTTCAGAAACTTCCTCCCATTTCCTCACCATGCTGTGTCCTACACAGGGCTCAGCTTTCAATCCAGCCAGAGCCAGTAAATTGCCTGTTAGCCAAGTACTAATTGCAGGAGTGACCACACCATGCCCTAACTGATCAAACCACAGCCCCACTCCCAGTTTTTATTGCCTAATTTAGTGGGACTGGCATTGGCTGCTGGTCTTCTTTCTCATCCTGCTGCTGGAATATGGTTTTAGCTCGGAATAGCCTACTGAGGTTGAACACTTTTATGACTTACACGAGATACTGAAATGCTGTTGAGACAACTCACCCCCATTTCACCCTGTATACTTGATATTTGCAGCCATGTTCCAGTTGAAATAAAGACTCTCCCCCCCGCAGTCCCCTCTAATCCACTGCCTCAAAAATAGGCATGAGGTCTCTGCTACTAGGCATGACACCTGGGCAGCCTGGGGCAGGATGAAGAACCACTTTGCTCTGGACAGCTATGAAACACTGAGAGCAAAGAGGAAGAAATGAGCCAAAGGCAAAGTGGACCTGCTGTGGGGCAAACCCTTGCTGCTGGGACACAGACCTGAAGGCAAAAACTTTTGGGATGCACAAGGGAGCTGAGACGAAAGGGCACTAACCCAAACCTAGACCTTCCCATCCTCAGGTGGGCAGTGAAGATGTGGTCCTGAGCTGGTGAGGGTGACTTGTGACGGATGCATGGAGAGCATGGGAAATTCTGAGAGGAAGGCTGATGCCTTGCAGCATAGTGCCATCACCCTTGTATTAATTACACCTCCCATTAAAATGGGATTGTGTTTTCAGATACTGGTGCCCACAGGCATACACCAAATTCATATTATTACACCCTTTCCTAAAACCAGTGCACACTAGGGATGGCTCTGCTGGAACTGGTGCAGGAGTTCCAGTTCCAGGCAGCAATTCAGAGCTGCAAGTGCTGGAGTGACTCTGGTGTTTGAAGCATCAAGATGGGTTTAACATTTGGGCTCAGAAGCAAAAAAACCTGACACCAGCGTGAGAACAGAGTCAGGGTTATTGACCAGTTTACCCAGGAAGATTGAGTAGGCCCCTCAGTTTGCCTCATTTCATCAGGTTTCCCCTCTGCAGATCATCCCGAACAACTGCCCTGTGCACCAGCCCAGTTGTGACATTCAGTGGTTTTGTCTGCGACTGCAAGGTCTTTTCAACTCACTTGCAAACATTTGTTTTCGTCTAGTGATGGGACTTTGCTTTGTCTGCGTTATTTCCGTGACCCACAATGAGGGCAAACATCCTGCTGGGTGTCAGTTTTAAGGCGCGCTTGCTGCTGGTCGTGTTCTTGTTTGCCTGTGGGAACCCATCTCTCCCCATCACTCTGCCATGGGCTTTTGGTATTGTTCTCACAATGTCACTTTTCTGTTGGCTAATTTTGGCGGTCTGGGCCAGGCTGCTGTTTCTTGACAATGCTCAGTGCCACGTTTCTGGTTCTTCCTTTACCATTAGTACATTTAAGGTATAACAGCATGAATACCTTGCTACTGTAATGTCTGTTCATACCCAGGAAATACGTGGAAGGATGGTCCTTGTGGAATGAACTAAACCTACCTGCACAGCCCTCACTGGAATGGCACCATAAACCTGAAAATTTGGTGTTGTTAACACAAAAGTTAAACAACTCTGCTACAATAAATGCCTTCATCTCTGCTAATGCTTTATTCTCTATACAGTATTTAAACATCTTTTTCACGTCACAGCAGTCATGGCTGAGAGGAGGCCCAGGACCAACCACGACCATGGCCACTGGCAAGAGTCATCACCTTCATCTAAAGCAAGCCACTGGGGAAAGTTTGGGTGATTTCCTCCTCCTCTTAACTCATCCTCCTCTAACATGTTTCATGCTGTGTCATTACTAAACTTCCAGAAATTTTCAATCTGATGTTGCACTTAAACAAGTAAATACAGAGTGACTGATAAGGAAGTATAGAAAATAAGGGAGAAGCGTTATTTTTTCTGACTGGTTTATCGTGACTAGTGTGACTGTGGGTGACAGTCACTTTGGGTCTCCACGGGTTAATTTTAGTTCTTCCTGGAAAGTGCATGTTGTGTCCAAACCGTGGTCTTGCAGGTAAACACACTGTGCACCCAAGGCATCTGTCTGTGCTAGCCTGTAGAGACAATGCTAAATTTAGACTTGAGGCTAAATCAGTATCAGAAAAAACAAGATTATAACTGCTAGATTCATACCTCAGAACATCCATTTTGTGTTTCAGTTCCTCTCAGAATGTACATTTTGTGTCATTTTGTACTGCTTCTACATTACCACCAATTTATCTACATTTAATACTTGCGCATTGTCTTTGAATACACAGTTCACACCAGAATACTTTTGTAGAGGTAATATTTTATGCAGAATAAAACAAACTAGTTGTTTTCTTTACTACAAGTTGCTTACAAGTTGGTTTTTATTTCTGAGATACTCCAAGGAAGAAAACCCAACATTTTACAGGCTGAGATATCAATCTGATTCTGTAAAGTTGTTCGAAAGCACTGTAAGATAACTGGCTCTCTCTAATATATTTGGAATAAAGGTTCGGCATGTGGTGTAAAGCAGACTCCCCCAAACCCATGAGTACAAGCAGCAAACTGAAATCAATATTGTGTGCATTCCCTAAGAAATTTCATTTCAGTTTGGATTTTTCCCCACCTTTTCTACTAATGAAGTGCTTGTTCATCAGTGTTACAACCTGATGGGCACAGTGTGTATTACAATCTCACCATCTGCATCATTTACGTTCCCGAATGTGAACTCTCAGCCAGATGTCTGACTTATCTCCAAGGCGCTGACTTCAGACATATGGTTTTTATTTAAATGAACCACAACACTAACAGAAATCCAGTATCTATTATCTGTCACAATTGCAGATAATAACTCAGAATAAATTTAACTTGAGCTTTTTATTGTTGCCCACATAGACAGCTCTGTGGATGAATCTCCTAAAGTGCAATAATAAAAATCGAATGAAAGTTAAGGCAGAATGTTAAGCAGAGTAGTTCATTATAGATGAAGTTTCAGATTCTGTTGCAAGCAGAAGAAAAATGTGCAGCCTTTAGTAACACAGAGATCCTGAAGCAATCCACGACACCGAGAAACAATTCAATGCCAGGATATTAGGTAACCCCAAGTCCATAGTTCTGTTAATTCCTTTAAGGATCCAGAAAAACCCACTGCACTGGTGCTCAGCAGTAATGACTGTCATGTGCAGGGGGGTTCATAGCCTGAAAACAGCATCACACTCTCCTGTTTGCACACAGAGCTAGAAGCTTCTACTGAGAACTTGTGTGGTGTTTGCTGGCACGAAAGCCCCCACTTGAAATAAAACGTACACGTTCATTTAGAAATGTGTCATGTTACATATTTTGCTCTGACTTGGATTTCTGGACTTTTCCACACTCTTAATTAGTACTGGTAGCAGTAATAATATGTTTCTACTTCCATGATGTTAACCTCTAGGGTATGAATGCTGCAAATAGAAACTAAGTTCAACATAAAGAAAATTGGTAGTTCCTTACTTAGATTTTTTTTTCTTCCCACTTTCATAATTCCATTATTCTAATTCCTTAGATTTGCTACCAAATAATCACCACTCTTTAACTTTCACAGAAGAAAAGAATTGGTGCCTATACTAGATTGACATCAAAGTGTGCCTGTCATGGACCAGAATCCCAAATCCTTATGCAAACCCTGACCAGAACAATAATTCCTGACCAAATATATTTTCAGCTATGACAGGGTGCAAGGACCAGGACAGAGTTCTCAATGTTAGCACATTGTGAGTGCAGGGAAATCAAAGCCATCACATTCCTTATTGTAGCTGTACACATTCCTTATTATAACTGTACACAATCTTCTGTGAAGTAGCTGAATTTCTTACCAAAATCACCATGTCAGCGTGCATAGGGACAGATATGCCTAAGTACAGGTGCCTCTGTCTTTCTCAGGGAGGGACAGGTGCTTCTGGAGAGCATCTCAGCCTGGCAATGGCATGGCAAAACTAACCTCAGTGCCTTGCCAGAGAAAACCTGGGCTTTAATGCCCCAATTTTCAGCAGAAATATCCAATCTTTTCAAACTCTTTCAGAGCTTCACTCCTATGGGAGGTGGTCAAAGGCCATGAAATGATGAAATTTGCACCAAAACCAAGAGGAGGAGGTGGCCTCTTTTCTCATTCTGCTGACAGTCTCCAGCCACAGCCCTTCTGGGGTGGGGAGACCCCACAGAGGTACCTCCTCAAACCCGAGCACCCCCATGCACAGATGCATTGCCCCGTGTGGGAGGCTGGGCGTGTGCCTGTGGTTTGACAGCCAAATACAGTGAACCCAGAGCTCCTCCAGAGAGGGGTCAGCCTTCAGGGAGCTCTTAGGGGAACTGTTTGCAGAGCTGGAGACAAGGGCAGCCGCCCCCTCAGTTGCAGCTCCTCAGACTCTCCCTGTGGATTCAGCTATTTCATAAGCCAGGGAGAGTGCAATACTAAAACATCGTTGCATTTGGACCTCTCAGGAAACCCTTCCAGAAATGGAACTTGAAAATAACTCCAGACTAAATCATGTAATTAAATGCTGAATCACAACAGAGAACCACAGAAGTCCAGTGAAAATTGTGCTGGCATGTGGTTAACGCTGGCTTTTCTTAATTTGTGAGTGCCAAAACCCTTTGCATGTTCACAAGGTCACTCTCATGTGCAATGGCAACTTTATTTGATCACTGTTCCCAGCACACCAAACTCCCTTTCAATGCTGCTTGAAGCCACCAGAAATTATGCTTGTCTCCCTGTACTTTTTCAGCCAACGTCCAACTTAACTACTTCATCTGCCGGAATGTTTTAACGATGCAGTCCCGTAGAAGATGGGTCAGAGCAACACAGTGAGACACCGTGGGCTGCCACAGCAGCTCAGTGCCAGCCCAGGGACTCTGCACCATCCAGGAGTGCTGGTGGATGTCTAAGGGGGGACAACTGTAAAACACAGGCTGGGGTGAAAGGTCATGGGAACTGGCACTCCAGTCTTTATGTTTGGATTTTTTCTAGCCCCGTGTGGAGTGCATATACTTATGTCAGGGTCCATGAATTAACCCGCTTGAGAAACCAGCTAAGGGTGCCCCACCACTGAGCACAGACCCTGACTAGCCTGATTCATCTCCAACAGCTTGTGCCAGGAAGCTTCAAGCACTGCCCATGGTCACTACCTGATGACACGGGTACTGGCCTCATTGGCACACAGTTTGAATCTCTGAATTTTCATTAATTCAATTCACTGTTCACACACAGTGTAGTGCAGTAGTGCTGAAGGTGCCCAAGCCAGGTTTGAATGTGCTAGTGTGGGCCTGGAAGTGTGACAGCTGCCTGAATCCATCGCTCTGCCCAGGTATTGCTCTGTGCTGATATATTCCCTTGTTCTATGGCTTTGGGGATAAAACAGGGACAACAAGACTTTTACTGCACTTTTATTGATATCACTGCAATCACAGTGAAGTAGCCACTCGAATCAATTCCTGCCAGGAGATGATCTTTGGAGTAAATGCTGCTGAGGGTTGAAAAAAAATGGCTAATGGTTTTGCTTGAGGAGCAAGCTCATGGCTTTAGATCATCCTCTTCTTTTCACTTGTGCAATGCAAAACCAGCACAAAGTCCAGCAGAAGACTCCTGCCCTGGAAAGCTGCACAGCTGTTTAGGTGCTGCCTGATCCCACCACAACTGTCCTCTACAGAAGGATGGGCAGGACTGGTCTGCCCCTCCATGAGTGATAAAGCAGCTAAGAGAACATATGAGATCCTATAAAAATGATGAATTCAATTTCCACAAAGAGTCCAGTAAGTTTTATGCTGCTACCTACAAAAACATCAGCTGCACAGTTTCTCACTGGGATTTAGCTGTTGCATTTTGACAGCAATGGAAAAGAACAGCAAAATGGTCAAATCTGCTCTTATTAGAGCTGGGCAGTAAATTACATGCTCTGGTCCATCCACAAAGAAATGTTTATCAACTGCTGCCAAAAACTACAGCACCCTGGTGTTGCCTCAGGCTTGCCTTCCATTTCTACAGCCACTGAGGAGGCTGTTACCCTTGGGAAGTCTCATTTAGAATAAACAGTTCTTTATGTTCATTATCGTGATTCCCAGAGAAAGGGCTGGAGGAGCTAATTAGCAGCTAAGCATGACTGGAATTGCCAGGCTGGACCCAGCGGATCTGGGATTGCATCCTCCAGGCTGAAGAGCTACAGCAAGCCTCATGACTCTTCCTCTGGCCTCAAGGACACCCCGGCTCTGAGCTGGGGAATTTCTTCCTATTTACTGGGATGACAAACAGTTCACTGGAGGAGGGCAGGGGAGAAAACTAACTACAGTGCTGCTTCAGGAAATGACCGATTCTAAGAAAAATATAAGATGGACCTGGGGGCCAAAGTGTTCCAGTTCCTCACCAAGAAGCGGTGTTCGCAGATCAGACTTGATCAACTGCTTCACAAAGGCAAAAAGGAAACTCCAAGCCCCCAAGTACAAGTGTTTTGAGAGAAGCCCAAATTTCATTGTTTGGGTTTTCTTGCATTTAGTTTCAGGATTTGAACTTGTTCGTCCCTCGTTCAGTCTCAGCCCTGTGATGCTGGCAGGCCCAGGTGGGCTCAGCGAGCTCAGAGCTCAGGCAGGAGCACCTAGCAATGCTCACAGCCTCCTCACCCGCATGGACCAAGGGCTCTGGATGAAGACAGCAGCTTGCTCAGCTGCTCGGGCTGGGGGGGTCACATCCAGTGTTGCCCAGCTCATCCCCCTCTTCCCAGCACACCAGGGGCCCTGGACCTGGCAGCTGTAGTCCATCATTCAGCCAGTGAGGAGAAAACAGGACTGATAAGTATGCCTTTTCAGAGCAGGTCTGTTTTAAATCCAGCAGGAGGAAGCATTTTGCCAGTTAGGGAGCTAGCCACAGACTGGGCCAGTGGCACAGATTTTTGGTTTAGCTTGTTGCCTTCACGAGAGATTTAACTCAACTTCTAATAGTAGGGTTAATCTTCTCTAGTCAACATGGCTTATTAACAGATCACAGTAATCCCTGTATGGGTTCAAAATCAACCAGTTAAAAATGTATTAACCTACTCAACGCCATGGCAGGTTAAAAGAAATGACACTCGTGCTGCAGCCTATCTGTAAGATGAGGGCTGGATTGTGTGTTGCTGGTTGTGCTACCTAAAAGAGCTGTTTGGTAAAATACAACTTAATTGCTGTCTGGTGTTTTTCTAACAGGCACAGAAATTGTCTCACTTTTGAAATGTCTAAGATTTCAAAGACCCACAAAGACAGTCTTCCAATTCCCACTGGCCTGCAGGAAATGCTTGTAACCCATGAGTTTGAATCAGAACAGTGCGTTTTTATCAAATCTTGTTCAAGTTATTTTTTCCATTACCAATTTCTCCCCCCAAATCATTATTTACTTATACATTCTTTGCTACTTAGAAACACAGGAGGAGAGAACAAATGCATCAGCCAGCAACACACTGAGGATCATCTCTGGAAATGCTAATGACTTCTCACTCAGCAAACAGATTTTGATGTAGCCATGTCCAGTTCAGAGAAGGAAGCCAAGAGAATGGCACCATTTCACATGAAAGCACATAGAGATGGCCAAAACCCTTATATAACACAATGGGATCGTCAGCGTGGTTAAAAAAAAACCATCACTGTGGTGCTGGACTGCACTGCATACACGGTGCCCCGGAGACCCGCCTGCCCTGGATGCAGCAGGGCGTACAAAAATCTGGGCTATTTACATAGACGAGGAATCATGGCCAGAATTCCACCACATCCGCAGAGCCTGGGTTAGCCAATGCACTCTGGACGTGCTGGGAGAGCTTCGCAACTGCACCAAGATGAGCACGTGCTGCATAGTCCCGTCTGCCTTCCTCACCTCAGCCTACCTCATTTGTCCCTGCGGGCCAGCAGGCAGAAAGGAAAGTGAGAAAATAAGGTCTGGCATGGGGGAAACAACACATTGAAAAGGCAACATTTAAGTTTCCTGTTGCACTGAAAGCCAGATAACACATGCAGGATGAGCTGAAAAGGCAGGTTTTGATTTGTAGGGAAATTCAGCATCTCCCTGGTGCAAGACTGCACAGGGGCCCAAAAAGGCAATAACCTAGTTTCTTTGCTTCAGCATTTCCAACTTACCTGGAAAGGCATGGCACTGTCTTATGAAAGCAATGAGGCAGGCCTACGGCTGGGGTGACACCACAGAGCTGCTCCCTCCTTGCAGGGACCTGCTTCCCCTGCCACCAACACCTTTGGAGCCAGCAGTTTTCTCCCAGCTAATACAGAGAGCCATTGCACGGGGATGCCCAAAGAGATGGGCTAATCCTGGGTGCCCCTTCCTCACCTCTTGGCTGCTGCTTGTCCTGTACACAGCATCACCCAGGAAACTGAGGCTCCAGCAGCCCTCCCTCTACTGCAGGCCTTAAACAGACTATGGGGCTCGTGGTCTGTAACCCACCAACTTGCAGGCAGGTGAAAGATGCTCCCAGGATCTACGGGTTTGGGACAAAACACCTGAAGGCAACTGTAAATACAAGGTGAATTGCATCCCCAGCTCCCAAAGAGCTCGCCAGAGGACACCCATACATGCAGATCCTGGAGTGGGGCACAGATCTTCAAATGTCTGGAGAAAAAGGACAGGAATGTTCAAAAGCATGGAACAGTCTTGCAAAGAAAACTTGTAAATAAGGCAAGAAGTTTTCAGTTTAAAAAAAAAAGGAAAAAAAAGACAGTGAAAGGGAGGTGGAACAATGGGCTGAAACTCCAGAATGGTGGGGAGCAGGCAGATAAGGAGCACTGCTTTGCCATGTCTCACTTCATAAAGTCCAAAGATAACCCAAAAAAATGATGAGGCAGCAGAATTAAATAAACCAGATAACAAGCACTTTTTCATGCAACACTAAGCTGCAGTATTTGGGGTGAGTTGGAGGCTAGAGGATTAAGGAGGTTCACAGAGTACTCCAGCAAATCCATGAGGAAGGGTTCTAGGTAAGCACCACAGGTACAAGCCTGCCTGTCCCCACTGTCACAGACAGGCAGAGATGCTGCCAGCTGCAGATGGTTGGTAGGCACAACACCAATCCTGGCTTGTGCTGCTTTTGAGCTGTCACCTGACAGCATTTTACCTAAGCTCATACAAAATCACCCTCTCAGATGATCGAGTCCAATTATTAACCCAGCACTGCCAAACCCACCACCAAACCATGCCCCTGAGTGCCACATCCACATGTCTTTTAAATGCCTCCAGGGATGATGACTCTACCACTTTCCTGGGCATCCTGTTCCAGTGCTTGACAACCCTTCTGTTGAAGAAACTTTTCCTAGTGTCCAAACTAATCCCGCCTTGGTGCAACTTGAGGCCATTTCCTTTGGTCCTAAGTTTTGAAGCTCTTGCTGCAAGTGGGAATGCTGAGGAAGAGCAGCTTACTCTCAGCCTACCCAGCTACCTGGGCTAGTTTGAAAGCAAGATAAAGCAGCCCTCTGAGTGTTATGACAAGAAGCTTTCCGGCAAAAATGAAGCAGGGAGACTCTGTTTACAAGAACCACTTGTAAATGGAAACCAAGACCCAAATCTGAAAGGAAAACCACATGGCCATAATCTCTCTCCTGTGAAAGGAGCAGTAATTACAGTGTCACACAGCAAGCTAAATGGTCTTCTCTAACCAAAAGAGGATTACAACTGCATTCCTGGATCATACCTGACCTGGAGAATGCTCTGAAGTGCAGGGAGGGGATCAGGCCTCCCCGCAGCTGCATTACATGTCCCTGGCACAGCTGGACAAAAGGTTACAGATCAGTTCAGTGAAGTTTACAGAACAACCCAAATTATTTTCCTGGAATGACACCTTGACATGCATGTTTCCAGTGGGGATGGATACAGCCTGCTTCCACCGCTTCACTGTCAACGGGAAACGTGCAAAGTCTGTGATGGGATTCACCACGTTTCATGATTCAATCTATAGGTGCTAAGTAAGCGTGGATTTAGGGGGCTGTTGCAGTATTTATTCTTCCAGCAGATGTTCCATGCAAAGCCCGGACTTCAGTTTGTACTTCGTCCTGGCTGAAAGACTGGTTGGGTTTGGATTTGCTCTCAAGGACTGGCTCACAGGGACCAGCACATGCTGCACATGTGCACTTGGACAGGTATAGATGGATAAACCAGCACTTCTACAAGCAACAAGCCTTCATACCATGGCTCTTAAAGCCTTAGAGCTGCAGAGCAGAGATTCCACCCAGGGGCTTCTGAACCTCCATTCTGGCCATTGGAACGTGGAACAGCTCTGAGGCCGAGCTCCTCCAAACCCCCATCTGCCTCTGACATGGCACCCATGGAAACGCAGGGCTAGCAGACAGTCTAAAAACCAGCCAGGAGTGGCAATGCAGCTGAAAAATTATGATGGGGTGCTGGCTTTGCTACACTGAATAATACCAACAGGGAATAAGAGACAGCCTCTGAAGACCAAAACCAAGGTCTGGGTTAGAAGGCCTTTATCATCAGCTCTGAAAAGGAGGCAGCAGCATGCACGGTCACATTCAGTCAGAGGCATAGCTAAATGTGTAAGAAAACAGACAAGTCCTTGTCCTCCTTGGGAAAACCCCAGAGACAGACACTCTTGTACCCACACAGCTGAGCATCCTATTGCACAGCCCTGCAACAGGATTCTCACGGGTTTTCACACGGTGGGCACGATGAAAGGGCTCACTGCAAAGCCCTCACATCAGCAGGGACCCCCCTTACTTCAGATCGCTGCACGCAAAAAAAGCAGGCGCTTGCACGAAGTCCTTGCCCTCAGACACAGCCATCCCCTCCTGACAGCCACAGTCGCTGGTCTCGGTACATGGGGGAACAAAACAGCCCAGCAAGGCAGTAACCACACACTGCTGAGCCCTGTGGTGCAGGCAGAGGCAGTGGTGCCTGCAATTCACAGCATTCTCTCTGACCAGCACTTCGTGTGGCAAATGCTCACGCTGAAGTGCCTGAAAAACCACTGCAACCAGTGCTTGCCCAACACCAGACCCCAGTCAGCTCAGATCCCCAAGCTACTGCTGTTTTTTCCAAGTAATTTGCAACTTTCAGCTTTCACTTGAGAACTCAACATGCTGCAAATTCCAAGAAAACTGCTGATATTTTTAGCGGCATCACACTCAGAAACCAAACTCAAGAAATAATCCTTAAAGCATCACCCAAAACCAAATAACGCAAGGAACTAATGACTGTACTGACGCCCGTTTCTAGCTAAGCACTGATTATGCCCCAACATATTTCTGCTGATTGAGTGGAGGCACATGTCAAGCCTTCCCTACATCACAAATAGAGCAGTCATTTTTTAAGAGCTGAAATTTCACCAGTGGCTGCTGGTCCCTGTGCTAACCATCAAGACAAGCTGGCTTTTTGCAGAAGGGAGTTGTTTTCTTTGTTAATTATGCCGTTATTTCCCAAAACATGCTTTAGATGATAGGATATAAATCTTGGTGGGCCTCTCCTAAGCACAGTCTGCCCCACATAAATACCAGCAGTGAAGAACCATTTGACAAAAGCATTAGACCCAAAAGAGGAGCAGGGCTGGGGGAACGCTGGTGAGAAGCACAGCTCCGCAGCAGCACGGCAGCCAAAGAAAACAGGGCTGCTCTGAGGCTGTCCTTCATGCAGATGAAAAAACAGATAAAAAACGTTAACCCCACAGGTAGCAGCAGTGACACAGCTAGCATGTTTCCAGTTCCAGGTGGTGTTTATTATTTCTCTTCTTCCAAGGAGTTAGAGCGTCTTTAGAGATCCTAGCAGCTTGCAGGAGACACGGTGGCACCCATAACTCAATGCATGCTGAAAGTGCTGCACAGGACAGGGACAGGAGCATTGTTGTTTTTTTCTCAAAGTTGGAAGTATCCTGCAAGATTGTTCTATCTGGCCTGCAAAATGAAAGTAAAGCTTGGATAGGAGCAGGACAAACAAGACAGTATTGATCTTCAGGAGGAAAGAGGGAGGTAAGAGTGCTGCCTGTCACTGCTGGGTGCTCAGACAGGCAGCTGCCTCACTGCTGGACATTCGTGACAATAACAGCATCAGAAAGGAGGTAGGAAGAACTCACGAGAAATAACCCTGTCCGGATGAGAAGGACCCCAGAGGTGACCAGAAAATGCATTCATTGAGCTCAAATGATTCATTCACTTCTTCAGTTTTATGATCTGCACGGAACTTGCAGATTTCTCTGTAGCATTTGACTGGAGACCTGTGGTTTTGTATTTTTGGAAGAGACATTTCACCTTTCGCAATAAATTCTTTACTGATGCAAGCACAAAGAGATGCAAAGGAAACACTGGAAGTGATCTTACCAAGGGGCTAAGAAAACACTTCAAACCCACATGTCAGCTAAGGACAGATTCATGTGCAGCACGTGCTTATCTGTGCTATGGTATTTTTTAAAAGTATTATTGCTATGAGAGATAAAGAAAATTTACTAGCATGCATACATTTCCAAAAACCATTTTATAGGATTCAGATTGGAGATCAGCAACTGCAGCCAAGAGGAAAGATTACAGAATTAAAAACCCCGTATTGAGAACAAAAGTCAAAATGTAACTGCTTAGTCAGAATCAGGATTCTATCAGTTTGAAAAGATGAATGTGTTACCCAAGGGCTGTTTTCTAACATTTCCTTTTATATAGCAAATTTTATGTATTGAGCTAGGCACACACTCTTCTAGATACACACAAAAATAAGCAGGTTCTGTGAAGTTTGTGGAGTTTCCTCCTTTCTTTGCAGGGTAGTGAGCTGAAACACAGGGAGATTAAGACACGCACAAAAATTCTGCGCTTCCTGTGGAGCAGTTTGGGCTCACAAGAGGCTCCTTTTTTCAGCTTTTGCACCATTATGTGCTTGAAGCCTGGTTCCCACTGACTCGGGGTCTAGATGTGGGTGCTCCCCACCATTTTACTACTGTAAATGCAAACTAAAATCCCAAGCCAGGTGTCACCTGAGAAAACAGCTTAAAACATTTTATGCACCAGAAAGGACTGGAAGGTGAGCTCCAGCTCTCCCCAAGCTTCACCTTCTGCAGCCCTTGCTTTGTTTTTACATGCTCTCCTCCAGCATTCCAAGAAGCAAAGGGTTGTACAGAAAAAACCTCTTGATCTTCTCTTTGAGAGGAGGGAGGGGAGATAAAAGAGAATTTCACCTTCCACCCCACCTTCTCTGCTGGGAAGACACCACTTTTAGGGATGCTGGCCTTGTGCAGAGATGTTCTGGCATGGCCTCATCCAACCACCACCTCCACAAAGGACTTTCCTTTCCTGTGCAACCAGCATGGGTGGGGTCTGCAGCACTGGGTACCTCCTGGTACATTGCAGAGGATTTGGGGAAAAATTTGCATTTTCCTCCCTCTCCGCTTCACACACTTGCACATAGAATATTGTCAGGCATTGCTCTCTGTCTCCTTTCCCTTCACGCTCTTGGACAATAGGGGAAACATAAACCACAGGACAGGAATTTCTCATGTTGATAATATTGCAAGGTAACAGCTATCCATGTTTTTCTTTTTGCTTTAAAAGCTTAATAACACAGCCACTGCTCCAAAGTGAATTTAAATAGGTTCCTGTAGTTGACTCTGTGCTGAAATATTATTTAATTTCTTATTTCCCAAGTCTCTGGCAAAGCCAGAAAGCTGGCAATTCTATTAGGTTTCTCTTAATTTTCCTTTTAAACACATCACTGCAATGCTAAGCAACCCCAGCTATTCTAATGAACTCTGTTTTAAATGCAAAACATGTTTTTCAGCACTTAAAAGTCAATCAAGCTGCCAGAGATTGCTAAAATAGCTTGTATCAATTCCCTGCCATTTTCTACATGCAAAGGTCAAGCCTGGGAGATGAGCAGGCACTATGAGTTTGCAGACTGGCTCCATCTGTTACACATAAAGTTTGGGCTTGGCAGTGAAAACTCTAGAGGAAGGGGGGGAAACCCAAGACTTATTGTCTTGTGTTTACTAACTGCAGGGCCTAATCTTGCAGGGAGCTGAATGTCCCAAGCCTTGGTGGGGTGGAGGGGACACATTGGTGCTCACCCATCTTTGGGGACCTGCACAGAATTCATGTCTTCTTGTTTTTATTAAGTCACAGAAACCTGCATCTTCGCTGAAGCTTTCACCTCGGCTGTCTCTGTGCCTGTCCCATTGGCTGGGATGCCCGTGACTGCTACGGCGTAGGAAACACATCTCTACCTGGGTTGTCCTCTGCATCCACCAATGTGGAACAGGGGCAGTGAAAGGCTGCGCGTGTTTGAGCCTCAGGACGACTGGCGCTGCTGGCCGCAGCTGTGCCCTGTCTGCAGACAGTGATAAAGAGGGAGTCATGTTTTTAATAGCAGAATGTGAGAAGACCTTGTATCAGCAAGGACACGAGAGAGAGAACTGCACAGCTCCCTCCCCAGCATTCCTCCCCGTGATGATTAATGAGACCATCGGCTGCATTGCCGTAATTGAGGGTGACACGCCAGCAAAGCCTTGTGTTTGTGCGAGGATGGAGGCAGCCCAAAGCTGCTCCGGTGGGAGAGGAGTGACGGGGAGCTGTGGGCAGGCGGGAAGGCAGAGGCACTCGCCCGCCCTCGCCCTTCGGATGCTCAGCATTCCGGCGCTGCCAGGTTGTCCGCTTCACCTCGGCTCAGACCGCGCCCATGGAAACGCAAGAAAAAAGGATCTCTTTCCACCTTAATTTCTACCTTGCTTTCTGATTCAAAGGATTAGGTGTTCCTCTAGCACTGGAGGTATTTTTTTCCTGTTGTCCTTTATCAATGGAAGCTGAACTACTGATACGCCAGGCGGGCAGCAGAGGGGATGCAAGGGACACAAATACACCTTGCATTGACCCGTCAAGGCTGGAAAGCCACTGCTGGCCTGGGGCAAATCTTCAGTCGGGGCATTCCTCCGGGGTGAGTCACATCACGGACCTGAAGTGTCAGCCTGGGTTACTAGCTAAGCAACAACAGAAAACAACCCAATAAAGAGAATAATGTTACTGCATCTTGAAATTACGCGTGTGGTAAAATGAAAACCTTTGCAAGAAGCACAAAAGCCTGCCAGATTTGAGCAGAGGGCAGGAGGAGGAGGAGGGCTATTAAAATGGAAGTCAGATCTGAGCTTCTTGTCAGGCTGAATTCTTTTCTGGGAATAATAAGCTTTTACCACAAAGAGAAAAGAAAGTTTGTTCACTAGCTGGGGTTTTCCCAGAACCCACACAACATCTAAAATTCTACAGCCTCTCTTATCCCAATGAAAAATAATTACTCTAAAGAATATTCTTCAATGAACCCTTAGGGGACAAATTATGATACTTCACTGGAAACACTCTGTTCTTTTCCCTTCGCAAAAAATGTTCTTGTGCTTGTTTCCAGGAGGTAGGCAGGCGAGCACCGCAGCCAGCGGGAAGGCTCTTTGGTAATCCATTTAATACCGCGTGTTCCGTGGCAGCTTTACTGCGCCACTCGTCGTGGAGACGCTTCCATTTTGTCAGATTCTGCAGCATCAATCAGAAGTCCCACCTAGCAGCATCCCTGCGGGAACCCCCGGCAAAGGTGCTTTACATCCCGGGGTCAAGCACTACTGGCACTCAAGAGACGTGCATTTATCTGCGTTTGTCAGTGTAAATCTTCCCATAAGCACTGGGGCAAATCTGGCCGGCAAATTCAGCTTTAAGTATCCAGGAAATACGGCTTGTACACAGCAAAATAACTATTTTAAACAGGATGCAATAAGCTTTTCATGTAGGATATTTATGTTGCCGCGATGTTTTATAAATAACAGAGGAAAAACAGTAAATAAAAAAAGGATTGGGCTTCTCATGAACACACAGACTGTTTCAATCATGTTGGAGGTTGCCAAAAAAGCTACTTTATTGTGCCTCTGTAGCTGCCACTCATCCAGAGTTTCAGATACACCTCAGAGAAGTGTGATACAGGCCAGTGATGCCATGGACAATCTTTGTTTTCAAAGACTGCAGGGTGCATTTTTAATATACCGCCTTATCGCATCTGAATAATTTCTGACACAGGTGTCAGAACCACCACTGCTTCCAAACACGTACTACCACTGAAAAAGATTTAAAAAAAAACCCCTTACATGCACTGTGGAAGTTCACAATCCAGCGGGATGTCCAGGGACTTATTAATGCCTCATTTACTATGCCATAATTAAAACAGCTATCCTTGACATAATTAAATTATTTCCAGTGGAATTACAGCAGGAAAGGGATTATCCCTATTACCTTACCACATTTTTGATTGAACAGCATCGACTAGAAAAGTACTGGAATCAGTTGACATGCAGGCAAAAATCCAAACCAGAGTATTTTTGAAAAGCAGGATTCCAGATTGAGCATTTTAGAATAGCTACAATAGGAGTTATTTTATTTGCTTTTCCTTTCTTTCTGTATAACAATGGTGTGTTCCAGGCTCCCAGGAAAATTATTAATAGCACTTTGTTGACGCTGAGATCGTGGATTATGCTCTGTAGGGCAGGGAGGGTGCATTCACAGGCTCCCGCCACAACAGCTTTGCAGTGGTGCTGTACATCTTGTTTTATTCCAAACTATGCTTTCCTGCCATCTTCCAGAGCCTCCCCTCACCATTGTGTTATCTCTTACTTGATCCCAACATGGTTATTACTCACAAAATGAGCAGTACCTACACAATCATGTCACAGGCAATAACTGAGAGGACAGGGTTGCTTGAAGTACTTGCTGTAATTGTGCCCCACAAAGAAGTGAGATTTTGCTCTGTGCTATAATGTAAAGCAAATCAATTCAGCTCTATGAATTTTCAAAGTGATCTTATCCCAGTGTCACATAAATAAATCTATATATGCGTACCTCCACTGAAAAGGAAATCCCATTTTTAAAAGTATTTCTCAGGAGCTCCCTCCTAAGTGGCTTATCTCTGACTTGAGCAGGCCAGGTCAAAAACTCCAGGCAGACCCATCCAGTACAGGAAAAATGCTGATTAATCAAAATTCAAGGGTTTTCCACCACTGTGTGAATTTTGATGACATTTTCAATAGAAAAAAATCCCAGATAATTTGAAGAGCATTTCAAATTTTCTTACACAGAAATGTTTCAGGCAACAAAATGTTTTAAAATTCTTATTTTCACACTTAAATCAGGAGATATCATGCCCCAAGTGTTATTTCCTGTTTTCTGACACATTTGTTTGTGAACTCTTTAATACAATTAGCCTCTGCTCCCAACTTGTGGTGCTCAACCAATCCCAGATCCCTTGGGTTTGCTCCCAGCAGGGTGAATGACAAGCCCTGCTCTCTGAAGGACTGAGAAAGCACAAGTGCTGCCAACCACAGCTGGGCTTGTGGTGCTGCCAAATAATCCAGGTAGCTTTGGTGGCAATGGCTAAGAGATTAATTTATGCTCAAATGTCAAATCTTTACTTTTAAAAATGGGTATCTTATCCAGAAGAATCTGAACAAGGCAAGATTTTTTTTTTGCCTACGAACAAACCACTTAAGCTTGTTTTCCTGCTACTCTCAGTGCCTGTAATTTATCCGTGAGCTCGCCCACTGGTTTCAGCAGAGAAACCATCCGTGCATTCTCCAGCGCTGATTTGGCCAGTTTGTTTGCTGTGATTTACTTTTGCATACGCTGCAAATAACACTGTCCTGTTTCCATGGGTTATTTTTGACCTAGCAATGCTTCATTTACATACTGCAGTCAGTCATTTTTCCCCATGCTCATACTATTGGTTTGGTTTTCAAACGTGGCAGAACGGTAACACTAAACCCCCCAAAATGCCACCCATTAGGGCCATCAACTAGGGAACTGGTGACACCGAAAACATGTCTCCAGCTTTCAATCTAGCTCATGAAAGGACAATTTCATCTTGTAAGTTCATGTGGCAATAGTCCAGGCCACCCCATGCCTTTGGACATAATATGTAAATATAGACAGATGCCACGTGTGCAATTTGAGACCTGAGGTGACGCAGTTTTGAGAACATTTGCATTAAAAAAGCATTAAGCAGCTGAGCGCCACCAGCTGCTGGTGCAGCTCAGTGTGGAGCCACCCCATCGTCCAGCTCTGAGCACGCCACAGGGCAGCATCACACATCTGCTTTCCAAACAGAGGGCAGTGACTCACAGTGTAGATAAACCAATAAATCCCTGGGTAAACAGGCTCAGAATCCAAATATTAGAAAGGGGGCTCTGTAGTTTAATGATGAATAAAGACATCAGGCAAGCCCTGCTGTGATCCTGTTATAGCTGCAGTTTAACTCTCCAAGCTGTGCCAGTCTGTGGTTTGATCTGCCTGGAGATGTGGTGGTTTCTGATGCTGAAGCTGCAGGACAGCAGATGGACACTCAACTATTAACTCCTTGGCAAAGTGTAGGAAGAGAAGAAGTCCCCCATAAGCAGAAGATTGCTCCTCACGAAATCCTTGCATGAGGAACATGCCTTCACATGTCGACAGAAAAGAGACAGTCATATTCTTCTCTAAATATACAGGACAAATGTCACCAGAGGAAATGAATAGCAAACACTGAGGCTGAGGAATTGGGTCAGGCAAAGGAAGGAGAAACTGTACACGAGTCATGTAACAGTCTGGAAAATGATCCTCCAAGATGAGAATGGCAGCTTATGCAGAACATGAATTTTATGAAGTGTGCAAGCCTTTCACAAGGAATCTGAAGATAGTCAGAGATCATCCTCTTCTGGAGCCACTTCGAGTATCTATGGGGGTGACTTTGCTTTCTCTTCTAATTTTCAGCTAGCAATCAAACAGTGATAAAGTAGACATCTGCCTTAGCTCTGGAAGACAGCAGCCAGTGCTTGCCTTTCAATTCAATTCATGCACAAAGCAGGTGGTTAAGATCTATGGCATTTAAGTTATAATTGTAATATAAGGCTACAATTCAAGCTTGTCTTATATCTGCAGCTGTGGTACAGCTGAGTATCGGGGCTGTGCCTGTCTGCACACCCAATGTGCTTAGCCATTAATTTCCAGGGTGGTCCGGGTTCTCCCCAGCACGTCTCTGCACTGTGGGGCAAAAGCCCAGAAAGAGGCCTGGGGCCTGACCCACCTGCTAGCTGGCTTCACAGCACTGTATTTGACTGCTGCAAAGGGGCTCCAGGAGGGGATTTTGGACAGCTAGACATTCCCCCAGGACGCACAGGCCAGCTGATAGTCCCTACTTGTATTCTTCAATGTGCTGATTAACATCATGGTGGAGAATCTGGTTGTCCCAGAGGCTCCCTGAGGCAGCCAAAGCTGAATTCAGGAAAGATACTGCCAAATAAACAGTAGGAATTGCTCTTGAAGATCTGGAAATGGCCATGAAGGAGAGCCTTTTGTATATTTTTTGGGCAGCAAGAAGTAGTTTTAAGGTAATTGGTGGCAATGGATCATGCACTGGAGCAGGGCAGGAAGGACTGTGTGAAATGAGCAGCACAGCATATTGGGGAGTCCCACCTCATCCTTCTGCAGGGACCCCTGCAGTGGTGCCTCCTGCCAACTTTTGGGCAGGAACCAAGTGTTCTGTTTGAGAAGTTTGATCACCTGAGCAAGATTTATGTTATGCCAAGATCCCAGTAATCTAGTTTTGTGAAGTTTTTTAAGCAAGCACTCCACGTATGTGTGTGTGACAGGTGGAAAAATAAATTAGAGGACGAGAAACCTCCATATGTTACAGAGATCAGAAACGGAAAACCAAGGAACATACAAAAGAGTGTCAGTAGATCCACTGACAAGATTGAAAGCACTGATGCCAAGACACATGCATCAATGTTAGACTTCCATGGTATGCAGAAGTACCACTGAACACCACGTGCGAGCTGGTGAAAGTACTTCCTACTTAAGCGACCTACAGAGATTACAAAAAGGTGTCATACAGACACTGCATAAATTAGTAACAAATAAGGTGTCATATAGACACCCATGGCTCTCACAGATGGGAGGGCTGATGCTATTCACTAGCAGGGAGACCCCGCACAGTCTTGGTTTCAACCCCTGTGTCTTACACTTGAGGAGCAGCAGCTGCTGAGTAGCTCCTTGGCTGAGCCCTTTGCTGTTGTGTGCACCAAAAACTTTGAAAAGGTTCACTGGTGACATATCACTGACACTTGTGCAGCTCCCTTGCACTATCCCAGTGTCCTTTATCCTCATCTTGCTGTCTTTCTTCCGCAAAAGGCACAACATTTTGGCAAAGGGGCTGTTGCTCCTGCTCTTTGTTGTACAAATATCCTCCACCAGAGCTGGGAATGCACGGCTCTGGGATGGCACAAATAACAGCAATCCAGACCTCACTTTTACTTCCTTAGCTTGTGTAAACAGGGGCATGCACAGGTTGAGGAAGGGAGGATAATAACCATCCTCTTGCTCATGGATTTGGGTACTTTACTATTTCAATTGACCTATGTGTCCATAAGCGAAAAGCAGCAGAGCATCCCTGCATACCGACAAGTTATTTCCATTGTTGACTGGGGGTTTTGAGTTACAGCATTGAAACAGACTCACAATCAAAGCTTTGCTGTGTATAATCCAGCTGAGCCAGTATTCTTGTAGCAGTTGAGAATTAGACAGGTTTTAGAAGCTGGAACCAATTGCCAGTTACAATGAAAGAGGAACCTCTACATAAATGGCTCAGGATTTCCTGTTATTGCAGATTGATTTTTGTGATGCAAGGCAAGATTCATTTTTTTTCCCCCAATAATTAAACACATGTGAAGTAGCATTCTTTCCAGTCCACAACAATGACTTTCCTGGAGATTGTTTTGACAGCGCTTTCAACTGAAATATTTTTCATTAATATAAATAAGTTTGTTTCTCAAAGTCATGACTGCACAATGATATCACAGCACACCAGTCTACTTTTTGAGGAAAGAAAGATGTTATTTTAAGAATGTTCACAACACAATTCCTTGAAAAAAGACTATCTTAATCCACTCCATTTGCTGGAAATTTTTGGGCTCTCTTGCAAACATGAGGCTGGTGCAAAAAGCTTTAACATAAGGAAAAGTAAGATAAGATTTAAAAGTACATTACTGTTTCATACAAGAAAACTTAGAAATGACAGTGATTCAAGCCCACTGATGTTTTTCACCCATATGGCATTACAAAGGTAAACTTCTCAGACAGTTTATTGCAGCTCATCTGTAAAATAATTGCTTTTGATATAAAAAACGTGCAGAGCCTATTACTGCCTGGAAGTGGACTATGGCCCCAGTCCAAAGCTTGCTGATGTTAGTGGGGATTCGTATGCAGAGTTTGGTATCTTAGTTAGCAGGAAATGCACTGTCAAGAAACTTGTTTTTCCAAATACCATGATCTAACCACTAGAGATAACTCAATGGTTTCTAACGAGAGTTGAAAATACTAGCAGGGCAAGCAAAAATTAGGACCAGTTTGTGTTATTCCTAGCGAAAGGGAGCAGACACTCACAACACAATAGTTCTGCTCAGCACTTTTCACTGCAAAGCCTGTGGTCCCCACAGTCCTGCCAAGCAGCCCACTTCTGCTCAAAGCTGTGTGTGCTCTGCACCTCCCCGAGCCCAGCCTCTGTTTCATGCTGCATCCTCTCTACCTACGCTCTAAGGCTGAACCACTCCCTGATTTGCCCTGTCCCCAGTGCACATCCAGAACTCTGCTTGCCCTCTCCCCTCTGCAGAGCCCCCTAACATCACTGGAAAGATGAAAGTGGGCCGTATCAAGGAGATTTAGCCATAAACCAACGAATGGGCAAGTGGCCACACAGCCCACACTTCAAAGGGCAATACACTTCTTGGGTCTCTGTCCTGGAGAAAGGCCTGTGTGCAATAAACATCAGATAACTGAAGCCTGAAATGAGCTCTTTGTATTTTCACTGTTGCTTTTTATTAAATGTGGGATAACATATCTTTTATTACCTCCAGTGAAGCAATTCATTTGTACCCACAGTGGCTTTGGGGAAAGACCCAACTTCATTTTCACCTTGACTAAGCCCTTCCACCCCTTGCCCCCCCCGCCCCCCTTTACTGTTGCTTTTTGTGCCGAATGAATGAATGCTCACTCAGGCTTCAAAGTACATGGCAGTTTAAAAGGACTTGTTTGTTAAGATCTCCCAGCCGTCTGCTGGGGAATTCCACACAAAAGCAGATCTCCCCTTAGGGATTATTTCACTACCTTTGAAGACTGTTTGCCAGCATGGCTGCTTTTTATTTGCAGAGGTATTTCAGCCTTGTGAACTGATGGACTGTATTACGCACTGGGGATGGCCATGCTAAAACAGCTTCACAGGCCAAGTGTCTAAATGTTGACTTGCTGATATCCAGCTTCCATGAGGCCTTTTTTCTCCATCCAGCCCAGTCCTTTGAAAAGCAGTTGCACAAATCTTCCCACTGAAGCTGAGATACATTTAAGGATTAAGGGTGCAAGTCCCGCACCAATTCTGGTGTTGGCAGCCGTTCTGTTTGTCCCCAGGGACACGAAACAGAAGAGCACCAGCCCCTTGCTCCTGCCGTCACCAAGCCCCCAAGCACCCAGCACCTGAGTCAAAGCTGCCACTGTCAAGCAGGGCTTGTCACAAGGATCTTTCCACTTTCCCCATTAAAAAAAGGTGCCTGCAATCCTGAAGAATCCTGAAGCTGCAGGAAAGGGTTCCAGGCAGACAGTGCAGCACTGAGCAACATCTTAACATAAAATTCCCCGCTGGCTTGCTCGGGCAGCATCCCCATCCCATGGGCTTCCATGGCACTCTGTCATTCAGGTCCTTTGTTTCCCCTGGATGTGTCTGGATGTCTGACTTCGGGATCTGGAATTCATTAGGTAGCCGGGTGCCTAGAAGTCAGCCACTGCAATACCAAAATCCCTTTGGGATTAGCCCAAAACAACATGCCTAATGACACCCAGCAGCTGTAGTTGACTCCAGAAGGATTCAAGATGGTCAAATGTTATTGAAAGACCCACTTCTGAACCAAACAGTCTCCTTTCTAAAGATGAATGCTGCATTTTCCTGAACAAGACACAGATGCATCCTATCTTCTCAGCACTTGAGCACACACATCTCTTTCTGACTCCAAACTGGGATTTAGGAGAGCTGAGAAGTTTTGAAAACCGAAATGCAAAGTCTGAGCCTGAAAAAGTGCCAAGCTGATGTCTTTAAAGCTCACGATCCGATAGTGGGGGGACAGCACAGCATAACCAGGGCAGATAAAAGATGGGAGATGGGCAACAGCCCAGTGCACACCCTCTGTGTGCAGTCAGTGCAGGCAACCCATGTCTCCCTTTGCCAAGTTTCCTTAATATGTTAGAATAGATAAATGATCTCCACAACACGTATCACACTCTTCTCCAGATAATGTGAGGGGAGGTGAAAAGAAAACAGACAGGGAAGATAGGCAACTCCCCCTCCCCCCCCACATTTTAAAAAGATAAATTTGATTGTAAACACATGAGCTTAACATTTATTTTAAATCAGTGAGCTTAACTATTAGTTCTGGGCATGTGCTGTAAAAAAAACCAAAACAAATATAAGTGGTTGGGGTTTTTTTAATTCCATAGCTACAATAATGAAGAAGCTGCACGGAACAACTATAACTGTTATAACTCGTTTGTCTAAGCCATTGCCCTACTTGTCTGAACTTCATTTTTAGAAATTCATCGACTAAACCAAAACGTATTTATAAGGCCAAACTGGAATGAAACAAAGGACTTCTCCCATGAGGTAATCCCATAGCAGAAGAATGCTTTGTCCCATGCACAGAGCTGTTACCCAAATACTGCCAAGCTGAAGTTTCTGCTCAAATTGTTTGCGTATGTTCAACTGGAAAAGTGTATGAGGAATGGCATGGATTAGCTGTACTTGTTACTCATGGAGCAGTGCAGGCATGTCAGGCCTGTCATAGTACAGATGGCAGATGCTCAAATTCAAAACGCTGCACCTTCAAGTAAAGTGTAGAAACCCAAAACTGACCCAGTCATATATTTTTGTCTGCAAAAAACCTTGGCATATCAAAGCTGAAAGATTAAGGACCAGCAAACCACCACCTCTCATTATGTCACATGTGCTATGATGTAAAAATTAATGATTCAGTGTCATTACTGATATTATGATATGGGCTGAGAAGTTAAAAAATAGAGACAAACATTCAGAACGAAAATGCTGGCAGTTTCCAACATTGAGTGAAGTAGTAGGATAATGATCTGCCCTTGCTATTTATAATAATTAATTATCAGCTACATAAGGTGGGAAGAGATCCTTGGCAGACAAAGCAATCTGGAAAGCTGCATCCACACAAATCCACGAGACACCAGAAAGCCAACAGACATCCCAGTGCCCTGGGAAACTTGCTGGGAAGAAACACAGCACATCCCAGAAGGAGCTTCTACACATTCATAAATTCTAACTGAATGTAAAACATCCAGGAAAGAGACCTCAGAGATGTGAGGAATCCAGTGTGAACATCTGTTCGCTGCAAGGGAAGATAAGTTACATAGCCAAGAAAATATTACGTTGCCTCAAGAAAGATAAACTAGTAACATTAATATTCTAGCAGTAGGCTTTAACCTCTAGAAATAATAAAAGCTAAATCTTGTTTGGGGGAATACATAATTCAACCTGACTCTGAACCTCTCAGAAAACCTGGTCTACAGAGGGTTATTTATCCTTTGTAATCACAAGAGGGGATGGCCACGTGAGAGAGAGACCTTTGACACCTGGGCACTTTGTGAGAATTGTTCCGCAGATTCCTTTAGGCACACCAGCCTGTGTCTCTGGCACTTGGGATAACAACCCACCGGCAAGGTCAATACTGGACATTAGAAGAACTTAAGAAATGCTTCCAAGAGCTTAAAAAATGTGCAGTTTATGCCTGTGATGTCAAATACTCATACAAAATTAAAAGAGACGGTAAGAGCATAGCTGGTTTAAATCTTAGAAGGGACAAAGAAAAAAAGCCCTGAAAGACTGGAGGAGTTTTGGTATCCATCATAGGCATCCTTCATTTTAAAGACACCCAGCCTGGTAACACAGCATCTGTGCTGACAGTGGGAAAATATCACTTCCAGCAGCTGCTGAACTCATTAGCATCCAGCCTCTCACAGCCACCCTGAGGACATCCCAGAAAATACAGATATAAGCCCTTTTCTCATCCTCCAATGTCTCCCACCCAAATGACACACACAGCTGACAGATACTCAAGCGAAGCAGTTGTCTGAGGAGCCACTTATCCTGAGTTTAGTTAAAAAGCTCACAGCTGCTTAACTTGCTTCATGGGCTTTACCTCTGCTTTTCAGGAACGGCCTTTAGAGTAGTACTTGGTGAAAACTGTAATTTATATCCTGGGTTGCATGCCACATCATGCAGAGATAAGAAGCCTTCATTTCACCAGCTCCCTCCTTTCCTACAGTTTATCAGTAAATCCCGTGATCTCTGCTCTGTGTAAATAAGCCACCTATGGAAAATGCCTGTGGCAGAGCACACACCTCTGGAGGGTTAACAGCAGGCTCACCTCCTCTTTCCTAACCGCCATAGGCATCCATCCCAGGGATGGTCATTGCACACTCAGCCCCGATAGGTGCTGCACCAGCAGCTGCTTTGGTGGGTTCCCACCTCTCTGGGAAGCTGACAAAGGGAAGAAGTCCCCACATTCCCTGCTGGACCCTGCATGGTGATACACCAGCCCAAGGACAGGTGGCTGAAAAGCTGCTCCTTGGCCTCAGCAATGTCGGGCCCGCCAGTTGGGATGAGAACTGAACAACCTGCAGGTTGCCTGTTGGACATGTTTTGGGCAAAAAAGAGAGGTGAGGATGAATTTGTTGCATGAGCCAAGTGGTGAAACAGTGTCCTGGGGTCTCTGGAAAGCGTCTGGTCAGGACATTAAGGGTTAAACCCATGCAGGGAACTGGCCCCAGTCATGACCACAAGGACTGGGGATCAATCCCTGGAGCTGGGCTGTTGGCACTGTACAGCCTTTCACATGTCAGCCCAAAGCAGGTGAGGCACTTTGGAGATCAAGGACAGGTTACAGCCCTTGCACAGAAACCAGC
Source organism: Gymnorhina tibicen (assembly GCA_013399875.1). Classification (NCBI taxonomy): domain Eukaryota; kingdom Metazoa; phylum Chordata; class Aves; order Passeriformes; family Artamidae; genus Gymnorhina; species Gymnorhina tibicen. Next base: position 233,549 of record VXAZ01009905.1, read on the forward strand.
AACAGGGCTGGAGGACCAGCTGTAGGGAAGAAATGCATCACCTCAGTGGTTCAAAGCGGCCAGGGTAAGCCTAGAAATCTGCCACAAGCCCATAACAGTGTCATAGCAGTCAGGTAAGGAGGTTTTGGGGAGCCAAATGAGTGGTCAACCAACCCTGTGCCGGCAGAAACAGCCCCAGGTTTTGTAGGTGCAGACCTGCCTATGCTAAATCTGGCCACAATTCCTCCCTGCTTCTGCAGAAAATCTCAATGAAAGTACATCCCTCAGTAATTTCTTTCCTAACTGACTACAAATGAGAAAGTTTTAACTTAATGGAAAATATATTTTAAGAGATGTTTGTCCCAGAAATCAGATTTAAGTATTATGGCGGATTAGAAGCAGAGACTTTATAGGAGAAACTTTTGTGCTGGAGCAACTTCTACCAAATAAATGTCTATAAAATATTCTGGAGCTTGCCAGGCTGAAAAGTCTCAAAATCTGTGATTGCACTGTACTGTCTGATGCTAAATCACTGGCACATTGCAGGAAACAGGGGGCATCAGATGAAACTAGTAAGAATCAGGTACAAATGAAATAAACATAAGTTTTACCCACACAATGGCCATTTGAACTGGGGAGCTACTTGCCAAGAGATGATAAAAAGTTCTTCGGTGCAAGGGGAAATTAAATTAAGTCATGCAAGAGTAATCCATTATTTTGACTAAATATAACTGAATTTATAGAAAATGTCTCCTGCTCTGTGAGTCCCTGAATTGAAAATGGTTGCAAACTGGGGGGAAACGACAGCAGAGTACTGAGAAGAATGGCTCTGGGTACTTATGAAGGCGACATACTGGGACTGGTGGACCATCAGCATCACCTAGCTCAATGATACTGGTGGTTTTAGGCAGCACTTTAGGCTGTGGCATTGCAGCTTGGTGGACAGAAGGTGCCAGGAGTGCTGAGTTTTTAAGTACTGTCATTGCACAGGCCTGTGCAGAGCACCTGCAGCCTGCTCACCCCAGTCCCCTGAGTAATCACATCACACAGGAGTGAGGAGGATCCACCAAAAAAGAGTCACAGGCCATTTCTGTGCACAGGAACCAAAGAACCTGCTCCAGTTTAAAAAGCACCTTTACCCAACACCACATTCCTACAGGTCCCACAGCTGAAGCCCATGTCCACACCAGGTGGTTTTGTCCACTCTCTTTGGTGTCACCTCAGCTGCCCTCATGGGGTGAAACGCAGAGAGCCTCCACACTGCAGCTTGCAAAGGATTGGCTTTCTTGTGGCTTAAGCCTCAATATTCGTGTACTTTCCGGCAATGGCTTGCACTGCAGTTCTGTTTTGTTTCAACAGCTGGCTCATAAAAGGCAAACCATCCTCTAACAGGCATCTCTGGAAAAAAACAGGGACGTGGGACCAAAATGCTGGCACTGCATGACCAAGTTACAGGGAGGTTGTTAAACGAAGGTCCTGCAGTGATCCCAGGGACCAGCTGCACCTGCAGGTATAAAAGATTTTCAGCTGGCACAATGACAACAGCATTATTGGGGGAAAAAACCAGAAAATAAATTATGTAAAAAAGAAATGTATAATGAGTTGACAAGAGACTTTGCAGGCAACCAGCTGATATCTTTTGCTTTTTTGGACAGATGCTGCCATCCTTCTATCACTTCCAGAGCAATCCAACCACAGTTCCAAATATTTCCCTGAGACATGTTATGGGGTACTGGCAGTCATAAGACTGGAGCTATGGACATAAGGCAAAAACAAGAAGAATGTAGTTAGCTGAGAAAAGGTTAATGGTATACAAACTCACTAAGCTACGAAATGCAACTCTTAGTTGCATAATGTGGGTGAGTTTAATGTTGTTTTAATCTTAAAATAACAGAATGTCTAAGGTCCTGCATTTTTTTCAGCAACACAGGGAGCATAGGGAGGCTGTTCAGACCATGAGCTAAAATGGAGGGGATAGGTGACAAACAGTTTCAACAAATCCAATATTTAAAGCCGCCTTCCTTTCCCTTCTGACCAGAGCGTGGTATTTTGACAGCTGAATGTGTCTGGCTCTCCTGAGAGATGCAAAGATATGGACTGGGACTTGACATCACCAATTGCATCAACACAAAGCAATAAACAGCTGCACACAGTGTCTGCACCCAAAGTACTCCTTTACAGAAAATAGGGAAACTCACTAAGTATAGGTTAAAATCATAGTGGAAATGGAGGCTGCAGATTTCAGTCTGTTCAGAGACTCAGTTCCCAATTGCACATCCTGATGTGCATGGTCTGCCCTTGGCAGAGCAGCCAGGCATCCCCCTGCCTCCTAAGATACTGCACTTTTCCCATTATTTCTCAAAAAAAAAAAATCTTACTATAATCTTTCTCCCTGCAGGAACACTCACCCCTCCGGCAGCCCACGAGCAGAGCTGTGTGCCTTGCCAGTGCCCCCACAAAGACAGCTTTTCTGAGCCTGGAAGAGAAGCTGTTGTGGAGAAGTCGACTCCCTTGGAGAAGGGGAGGAATTTGGAGATAACACCAGCAGAGGATATAAACAATGGACACCCAGCGGACTCGCACACACGGAACAAAATGCCCTTACACAATAGAAAAATGCATAAGACACATTAAAATGCCCACCCAGGTTTGACAACACTGCAGACAGTCTCTATCCTCCAGAGTCATATACAAAACAAAGGGCTATTTTTTTAAGATTAAGAGCAGAGACAGTGGGATTATATGAAAGGTTTGACAAAGTGTGTAATGGATGGACTCAGCATGCAAACGGGTTTGGGTGGGTGCCAAAGGCTCAGGTCACAAAAACTACATTGTTTCTTCTCTTCTCCCCCTTTTAAAGTCTTTATAAATAAGCATCGTTGGACACAAGCTATTTTTCTTCCTATTTCTAGACATCAAAATGATTTCTTAAGCTTGGAAAGTATTTCAGGTCCAACTTCAGAAATCAGAAATTTGAAGTTAAATTTGCTTCTGATGATAAAAACAAATGAATTAAATAGACACTTCTTCTATTTGGAGTTAAGAGAGAATACTTCTTCGTATTAAGTTTGGTGACATGAAAAGCACCAAGTTTACCCAGCTTCCAGGATACCTTTGGCATCAGCATACAGTGTTCGAAATGCACACACACAAAACACACTTAACTTTGGTTGCCCTTGAATATGATAATATTCACCTTTTTGCTAATAATTGAAATTAACTCAGTGCCTCATGGTGCTCACTTCAGGTCTGAGACATGAAGGATAGAATTGAACAGGAGTCATTTCGGGGAAAATTCACAAAGCTTCGGGATTCTGTTGTAACGAGTGACTTTTTGCTGTTGCTCCCTGCAAACACTCTGGTTGCCCACAAACAAAAAACACAGCACTTGTGGGTGAGGCTGGAAGTACAGCTTTGCTTGTGAACACTCTTGGTGTCAGCCTGAAGCTGCTGTGCAGGCAGATCAGTGCAGGGACAAGCACCAGGGGAGGGGGAAACAAGAGAAACTTGTAATGCCACAAGGACTCTGCACCATGAAACTGCGGATGGAGCTCTGCTTGAAAAACACCAGTTTGTACAAGCAGAACAACAAACATGGCATTTCCAGTGGGACACTCAGGATGATGCCATTACTGTTTTTTCTAGCACCAAAGTCAGGCCATTCTGTATGTCACGTCAAGGAGGTCCAACAAGAGCGATAGAGAGGGAAGTGGTCTTCAAAGCTGTTCTTTGGACCCTAAAACTGCAGGGACTGACCTGGGCTCATAGGGATGCGGTACCACAAGAGTGGGATCCCACCAGTGTGAAGTGGCAAGGAAGGCAGCTTGCAGCAGGCACAGGGATACTGCACAGCTTGGGGATCCTTCACTTGATGTTTTTAGCTTTTTGTTTGTTTGTTTGTTTTATCTTCTTGAGTCCCTCTACAGAAAACAGCTTAAAAATAACCACCATCACCACGAAGAAATCCAACTCTTCGCTCCCCAAGCATAGCTTTTTCTCAGGACAGCCAGGAATCATCAGCTCAGGTGTTAAGCAAGACCTTGGACGCAGGATTCCCGACAAAACTGTAAGGTTGAGCAACTCTGCCACAGCAGCCAAGAGTTCCCATTGATAACTGCACAGGTTGAGAGTACTGTGCTGGCCTTCCTCTATCCAGCAAACTTGCCAGATGTTTGATTCAAAGCGTCCCTCATCCCCCAGGAATCCAGATGCAGCTTTTGGCATGATCCCAGCTCAAATTATTTTTAAAGCCCCTCTGTGCACTTAAAATGACACTGTAATTAAGATCAGAAAACAACAATCAATCCAGAATTTGGTAATACCACTGAAAACCTAAGAATGAACAATTAAGACTGGTTTTAGTTGTGCAACCCATGTGTAGGATGAATTTGTTAGAGACAATCTGGATAGGAATCTTTTTAGTAAGCCAAGAAGTTTAGGAGAGATAAAAGGAATGTATTAGTGCATCCAAACTGTTAAAACAAATTTCAGAGTGTTTTGTCATTTTTGAATGTAGGATTTTGGCTCTTCAAATCTTTCACAGCTTTTTAAGAGACATATTTTATTTTCAAGTTACTGAGAAACTAAATCAGCCTGTCACCTCACTAAGTACATGCATGTGTTCTCCAAATACCCAGAAAGATGAAACACTGTAAAACAATATTATTTTGGAAATTATTATACAAAAGAGCAGCATAAATATCCAGTGATGATAAGACCATAAAACTGCCACAGGTACATCAGAACAAAAGTCCATCTATCCCAGCACTTTCTTAAGCCATAGCTTAAAGAGTGTTAAAAATGGCCAAGCACAGCATGGTTTTCCTCCTGCATCCCTGTCCCAGCAACAAGGAGGTGGCATCCCAAGGAGGTGGCACACACAGTGTGGAGTCTAACAGCTAGAACCAACAGAGCTGGGGTTTTGCCATGTGGGTGTTTTAAGGTGGCAAAACTCATAGAGTTGCAGCGAGCTCTGTTCCAGATGGAGTGCAGCCCCCGCATGCTCAGGGCCAGCATTGCTCCCCAGGGAGCTGCCTCCCTGTCTGCCTAAAGCTCCCTAAACTGCCCTGATGGCCAGTGGAAAGTCAACCCACACCGCCACCAATAAATCCATCGTCTGTGCGTGATGGAGTGGGAAAACTGACCCTCAGAGTGTCCAGAACCTGGCCAGCTCTTCACCTCTCAGGCAAAGAGTTTGGCTGAGGAACTGAGATGTCTTTGTGCCCTGGCTCCATTCGTTTGGGTTTCAAAATATTCCCCAGTCCCAGAAGAGCCAGACTCCTAACTCAAAAAATTAAGTAAACAGACTTAATTAGCCTTTGAAAATCTTGGCTGCTCTAAAGCCAGTGAGATTCATCTCCTTTTACCCCCATAAACAATTTCAAACATCCCGTAGCTTTCTCTGGCACAGGATTTATTCAAAATTTGAATGGACCAGGACAATGCAGACAATTATCTTTTTAAAAGCTCTTAATTATGTAAACACCTCCACTATTTTTGGTAAATGACTGCTGGTATAAAAATTGTCAAAAAGAAATCACATAGCAATTATTATTATTATTATAACTATTCAAAAAATAATGATATTATTATTTTTGATTAAACAATGCTGTACTCATGGGATCACAGGGAAAGGTGAGACAAAGGCTTTGGTGCATTTACAAAGCTGCTCTGAAATCTTAGAACGGCCTCAAGTTTCTTAACATTTTCATCCACACATTGGGACTAAAATGCAGCTGCAAAGGTACATTGTGGGAGGGAGCAAAGTGTGTCTCAAGGGGATTCCTCCCCAGAGCAGGGAATTTGTACGTGGTGCTACCAGTCCTCTGTCTCTTAAGCTCTGTGCTGTTCTCATTCCTTACACTATGTCCCTAACCCTCTCCATCCTTCTTTGTAAGGTCGTACCTGAGCTGCATGGTCCTGGCACACATAGTGGTGGCAGCACTGCAGGGCTGAGAGGGACACACTTGACTTAGAGCGCATTAATTCAGTCTGGATAAGAGATTTCTCATTGCTGGGTGCTACTGACAGCTCAGGGTGCAGGGGAAGGAAGGAGATGGCCCACAGAGCCAGAGGGAGAGGGCCCAGTAGGAGCAATATAGTGTCCCAGCCTCCAGGACACGTGAGGAGGGTCCATGCCAATGGCATTGTTCCTCACCTGTGCCAAAGGAAGTGGACCTGGCACAACAAGAGGTGCACTCTGCAGTAATGTGGCTTTTTATAAACACAGGATGTTTTCTCAGGCGATTTCTTATTTTCCTTTTTTTTTTAAAAATCCCTTTGAAAAATCAAATTGTGTTCTAAATTTTAATTTAGCGTCTTTAAAGCTGATGTTAGAAAAGCCTGTAGTAAGTTATGCTCATACAAATTAGCCAAGATTCTTTTTTCCTTGGTGATACATCTCATCTTCAGCTCTGACCACACAACTTGTTTTCAGACCCAGCTCGACAGGATATCCACAAGATAACAAGGAGAGCCTGAGTAAGGAGAATAAAAAAGTCTATGCACCATTGACTGCTCCAGATTCAGAACTCAGACTTTCTAATTTCTAAAGGATTACCTTTCTTTAAATTTAAAACTGATTTCATACCACAGCTTCACAGAAAAACATTCTGGCTGCAGAAATGTAGCAAAGTAATTCCGCTCCCCTATGGATTGCAACTTAAGAAATATCTCAGTGTATCCCTCTGTTTTAAGGAAGGGGGAAACTGGGAAGATGCTACAAGCAGAACATCTGACATCTGCTCTGACCACTTGGGAAATCTCTCTGTGCAAAAGTCTGAGAGCACAGACTGATTTTAAGGAATCTTTCAAGTGTTGAATGATTTTCAACACTGAATGAGATTTTTGCTGGCAGAGTTTATGTCACTTGGAAGAAACTGGGACAGAAACATCAGGATTTGATAGGCTAATCAAAGCAGAGTGCTGGGCATGCACATGGCAGCTCTGAATTTCCAAACCACTGCTGCAAAGGGGTCCTTCTGCCCCAGGCTTTGCTAACAAGCTTTACCTTCCTTGGTTCTAACCATGGTGATTGCTATCTCATTGGCTGCTCTTACCCCTCGAGATTTGTACAAAGCTCCAGTCAGGCCAGAAACCCGATGTCTGCATCAGCACCAGCTCTGGCAGAGTAACAAACTGGAAAGCGGTTGCTGGTGACAGATATCTCACGATCTCTAGAGCGGAGACGGTGCAATCTGAACAAAAACCTGCTGCTGCCCTTAAGCATGGCTCATCAATTCCCTTCTGAGCCCACACATCAGCAGAGAGGGGCAGGCTGCACCACTGTGTGAGCATGGATGGAATTGCACATCTTGCCTGGGCTTTTGCTTGGCCTCAGTAAGCAATCTTTTCAAACAAAATGGAGAAGAAGTTGTCCAGTGTCAGTCCAACAAATCAATTCCTTCCCCATTTAGCTCTTTTCCTCCCCCAGCAGGGTTTGGGTTGATTTACATTTTTTGCTGTCTACTTTGAGCACCATAAAATAAAATTAAACTAAATAATAATAAGTATCAACACGGCATGATTGATCTGTGGAATCAAGATGTGTTTGCAAGGCACTGGTCTGATACCTGTGTCAGGTTTACACACCTGGGCTCTCAGGCAGTCTGGTCACTTAGTTCAGTGATAAGCACACACAGATGGGCAGGTTTGAGCCTGCTTTTAAGGAATTTAGCCATAGAAAAGATGAAGTTTTACACCACTCTCCAGAGATCTGGCCTCCAGCTCCAAGCTGGGTATTGATGCAGAGGAAACAGCATCTGCACAGCGCAGCTATCCACTAAAGATTTGAGGCAAAACACGCAAGCCATTAGTGTGCATGAGAGCTCCCTCATTTCTTTGTTATTGTTCAATAGAAAGCACTTTGGAAATTCTGCAACTGAGTTTTAAAGGGGAAAAACAAGGGATAACTGTAGCCAAATGAACCTTGACAAATGTTCCCCAGCACTATACAGATGGAAACAGATTACATATCTGCTTGCAGAAACATTCAGGTTTGCTATTACACTTCAGAAGGCATCTCTATTAATAATTTCAAGTATTTGGAAAATTTCATGCACTCTGTCTGAGGAATATTTGATTAGGTAAAAGATTTGATTTTTTTTTTTTCTGAGCCAAGTATGTACACTGGCAGAATGACACACGCCCAGTATGATACCGAAACTGTATTCACCTTGGGGCAAAATGCTGCAAGATTCTCCTACTAAGAAACTCCACTTGGAAAAAGGACATGAAAGCTGAAGAGAAATGGTATTGTTCTAAATGAAGAAAATAAAAATTTCCATGAAGAGGATAAAGCGGGTCTGTCCTGGTGGAAGAGGTCATAGGTGGAATGAAAGCCTCCAGCAAAAATCTCTTCGGAGATTTCTTCAGAGGTTTCTTCAGACAGGTTTAAATCACACTGCTCTCTATCATGCTGGCCTTTGACTCCTGCTATCATCTGCCCCGGGGCACTTGGCCACACAAGCTTTCTGAGGCTGGGCTATGAGACATCTGAAGCACCTTGGTGAGCAGGGAGGGAGTACAGCAGCCGGGCTTCGTGGCAGGGAAGGGCTGATTAACTGGATGGATGAAAAGCCCGATTAGTAAAACATGCATCAAAAAGGCAAGATCGAGCCACGCCAGGAGTGTCTTGTGGAAGAGATATGATTTAAATAAGGAACAGAGCTAATTAGGTTTTAGGAGGATAATTATAGATCATATGACTTACTGAAGAGTGAAATGCTTGTCAAATGTAACTGGGATTTATTTAATCTTCTGTGATTAAATCCCCTTTATAACTCTAAGCTTTGGAATGACTCCCTCAGCACCAAAGGACAAATTAAACCCTCTAAATGGAATTTAATTATATACTGATGGCTATGCCCACTGCCACTAAAGGCTGATAAAAGCCTTTGGTGCAAATACTACTACTAAAACATAACCAAAGTGAGGTTTCTACTTTATAGCAATTATTGATTTGCTGTTCTTTTGATGTATTTTCTTTACATTGAATGTGAAATGGCAAAAAAGCCCACAGCAGTGAGAATGCTGCACTTGCAGTTCTCTTCTGAAGGCAGATTGCAACCTCCACTTTGACAATGCCAAATATGCAGCCCTACGGTAAATCAACAAGAAAAAGGCGCTAAAACTTTGCTGAGGTCAAAGACTCTGTTCTGTCGCACCAAGCAAGTTAAAGTTCTGGTTTGAACTTCATAATGAGCCTTTCTCTTAGCATCACACAAAGCCTTGAGGAACTAGTTAAATTTGGGGGTGCCATTGTTTTCTTTTGCCATCACTGAGAAACACCAAATGATCACAGCTTGGATAATAGCTGAGGTCTCTCTCCTAGAGCTTTGAAGTCCCAGGTGGTCAGTCATCAAGGCACAACCTCATCCTCAATTATAGAAGGAAAAAATCCCACTGTTGTTCCTGATAAGCCAACCATCAGAAGTGCTGCCTAATTGCAAGAGCGATGAAAGCATATGGAGTTTATTTTTTATTTACATGCTCAACTGCTTTCTTAACTGAATTGTCAACAGCTAAAGACTATTATATCAGAAAATCCTGGATCACTTAACTCACAGACCAAAGAGATGCCATAGGCAAGGAAAGTATGTAAGAAAATAATCTGTAGGCATCTCTGCAGTCTTAGGGGAGGCACTGAATGGGCTGTTTTCCTTGCTGCAGAGTCATTTTACCAAGCACCATCAGAATTAAAGACTAAAAATGTCCTTAAATTTGCAATCCGAATTTGCATGAGAAATAACACCCAAGAGGTCACTGGTGTGTGAGGATTCGCCTGCCACAGGAAAAATATTAATAGACTGTGTAATGGACGTGCTCTCTTCCAAAACTGGAAGGGCTAACATTATTCACAGGAGGCAAAATTTTAAAAAGCAGCACTTCTGTCAGGAGGATTATGGATCTATTTGCAGCCTTAATTAATTGTGTGTTATTAGCAAGTCCTTTGATTACAAGAAATCCACCAAAAATTGATATTGCAGCACCCACTGTGACTGAAGATCTCACAAAATGGGGTTTTTTACCCGGTGTTGGCTAACATTTCATTGCAGGGAGTCCTCTTCATTTTCAGTTTGCCAGCTCATCTACGCTAAGTTCATTAACGATTACTCCATTTCCTGTGGCTATACTTAAAACCACAAAGTTCTGGCACATACAAAAATTTCCTAGTTAAGAACTTTCTCTGTATGAATACAGCATTACCAGAAAAGATCAGACCCTTGGTTATGCCCGAGGAGAGGATGTCCTGTCCTGTCTGGGACACGACTGCATTTCCAATTGCATGTGGCTGTCAGGCATTCATTTATCACCACAAAATCAAAATCAGGTGTTACAAAACACCCGCTGTGCTTAGGCCAGAAATGAATAATCAAATCACGTACCCTTTACACGCCTATATTCAAAATATCATGCAGACTGTAAAAATATTTGGCTCCCACCTTAAAAAAACCACCAATTACATAGAAAATCTCACATATAGCAAGGCATATTCCAAATCTGGAAAAAAATCTGGTTTCATTATTGACACTTGGAACACAATATATTAGACCTGTACTGGATCTCAGTCTCGTTTTAATTACAGCCCAGGACAGTGCTTGGCTAGCTGGAGATGTCCTTTGGATGTGGACAATGCAAGTGGAGAAACAGATTTTCTCCCTTGTTTCTGGGCATGGCACCTCATGGAAACAGGAAATTACTCTAAACGTTCCTTCATTTTAAAATACTTGGAAATTATGTAACTTCAGATGATGATCTTAGCTCTAAGTAAGCTGTATTTTCTTATCAATCAAACATGAAAAAGTGTATTTAAGAGTACAATTTTTTCATCTATAGTGAGTTTAACGACATTTACCTTTCTGTGGTTTGAGGTTTTTTTAGTAACTCCTTAGTAACCTTAAGAGTGGTTTATTTGAGGTTTTTTTCAGTAATGTTTTTGGAATATTACTGAAAAGAGATGATATAAAATACAAAGTATAAAATATTATATCAGCATTATAAGCAATCAAGTAGAAAGAACTCTGTTAAGATTGAAAGAATACAGACTGCAGTCTGATGACTGTAGAAGGACCCATTCACACCGCCTTGTAAATATGAAGATAGAAGTCCCTTGTGATTTCTGTGACTTGGTTGATGCTCAGTTTTATCTAATTTGATAATCCAATGTTTTTCACAATGTACATATAAATTAACATGAACTTCTAATAGAACTTTTATATTCCCCAACATAGCTACTTGACCAAGCTCCTCTCTGTCTGATGGCTGTGTCAACTCCAGACCCAGAGGGTTTGAAAATGGAAAAACATGTTCTGTGTTTGTGTTCTAAGCGACGGGGAGAGCAGTAAGCTCTGAGAAATTTTAATTCAATGAATTGTGACTTTAACAAAACACATTCCTGTAGTTTTGTGTTGTTTGGAGCAGAATTTTCCTTTAGTCAGATCTTAAGCTGTTGCCTGCACGTTCGTTTACTATCTCATTTGTTCTTGATAAAACTTTGTAGTTTGGGAAATCTCTTTCCAAGCATGAAACTTTGGAACAACTTATTCTCTGCTGGCCAGTTATTTTAAATTACTAAAATAGAAGTCAGGGACTCTTGAAAGATAATTATCTCCTGCTGGGTATCTGCCAGGAGCACATAAGCTGCAAACCAGCCTCTCAACATTACCTGGAGATTCATACAGAAACAAATCAAAACCACCAAAATTGTAATATATTCCTTCCTTCCATTCTTCAAAATACATTTTAACAAAACGAAATTGAAATATTTGCATTTGTTTTAACTTCTTTTTTAACAATCTTTCATGCCTAATCATGTCTTTCATTCGGAGAGGATCTCAGGAGTACAGGGATGTGTTGGCCGTAGAAAAAGCTAATGTGGATACCACCCATCTGCGGGACATGCTGGTTTCCCAGGGGATGTGGAAATCTCATTAAGCTGTGTAATGAAAGACAGTGTACATGGGTATTTGTGACTTCCCCAACTGTGGGGCAATTCACGCTGAGCCGCAGATGCACAGCTAGACTGTGGGTATGGAAAATAGCTTAATGCCATCAACGCCCGGCATGGTTTCATGCTTTAGGATATGTATTGTTTGAAGACCATGACACTGTTAAATGCAAGCAGAGCCATGAAACCAGCCCTAGCTCACAGCTTATCTCACATTTACTCAATTAAATGGTCATTAGGATTTCAAAAGCCACAGCAGATGAGCCAAGCCTCTCTCATGAGGCTATGGGCCATTTACAAGAAATGCGTGTTACGGCCATTTTGACAAATAAATCATAAACTAAGCAGAGAAAATGTGAGTCATGAGCTTTACTGGGAAAACCACCACATTTGTAGAGCCCAGCTGAGACACCTGGCTGGTAGAAGAGGTGGTTTTAAGGCAGCCCCCACACTTCTAGCCACCACAACTACAGAAATTTGACATTCCATGCACGAATGAGGCATTTGAATTCCCATCACCCTGGGTTTTATGACAAAGTCATCCAAAACACAAGCTATGCCAATGGGCAGATCTGATGCTCCGCAGAAGGGAGCAGATGGAAAAGGTCCCTTTGGTCTGCAAGCGTTTATTTCTCCAAAATCAATTCTTGGATTATGGTCAGGGGTCATGCAGTGTTTGTTAAAATTGTCAATAATACAGGTGTAAAAGCTGTTAAAAAAATGCATCCCAAAACATTTTTTTCTTTTTTTTTAACGAAGTGTTTACTGAAACTGCTGATGTGAATTAAGTGCAAGGTCCCAACCACAGCACACTCCTGGGGCTCACTGAAAAAGACGGGCAAAGTCGGCCAAAAGAAAAAGCAGAACAAAACCAATAAAAAGAGTGTTTCCAAGCTCTCAGCAAACTCCATCTGCACGCAAACCGAATGCTACATAAATCTGTTCTGAAGCTGTCCCCTCAACAAACACCTTCCAGCCTGGGTTTTCTTGTAGAGATCTCTGCAGTTTCTGGAACTGCAGAATTTACGTCCACAAATGAATGAAGATATAGAAAGTATTTCTTGTGAAATATTGTCATAGCAGCATGGATAATAACTTTGGCAGTAGTTACCACCAATAATACAACTCTCAAAGTATTCTTTTTCACATGAATGCTTTAAAAAAAGAATGTCTCCATTTACCTTGTGATTAAAATAGAGAGAAAAAAATATTTTTGTTTTTAAATTATCATTGGCATGCCTTAAAAAAACCCTATAAACAAGAAGGGGTAAAAGAGCACAAAGTAAAATTTGTTTTGAAGTCAACAAAACTTATCCGCAATTTTCAGTTTTTGTACTTTCAGTAACTGCACTTTTGTACTTTCAGTAATTGTACTTTTAGTTTCTCTCCTCTTTTCCAAGATTCCCTCTCCAGGATGCAGGCATATTGAAATGGAGTAAGCTGAGAAAAATCCCTAACTTCAACCTAAGCCAAAGCAAAATAATAAATCTCCTTGAAAGGAAGCTCAACAAAAATAAAAATAATTTTCATGTTCTATCTTGAACCAACAAAAACGTAAAAATAAGATACAACTATAACTCATAAATCATTGTGTTTCATCTACAACAAAACAGGTCTTCAGGGTTTTACAGACTTGTACTAAATAGCTGACCTTCTGTCATCTAAGACATGATGATTTCAACTACCTATGCTGAAATCCTAATTAAAAAGTAATTTTTAAAAAGCTGCAGACTTGCAATTGTAATCTCACCTAAAGAAACCTTTGCTACACTTATACAAATACGATGCATGAAATGATGCCATAGGGAATGATGAAGAGATTTTCATTATTTTTATATATACGTATAAACAATATATGTACAAATCCATAAATATTTGAGATTATATATGTATTATATAAACTTTATTATTAACATAATAAAGATGATGCTATATATTTTAGCATATTTTGATATATTTATGCTAAAAGTAAAGCTTGTCTTAGGAGCATTTATCAAAAACCAAACCTTCTCAGGAGTAATTCATTATGCAAGCTTTCATACCTGAATGTGTAAAATCCCACAAAATACACTGATGCTATCAATATTCCTATCAGTTTCCAAGTAAACTCTATTTGCCCAGACATTTATGGGGACCAGCAATAATGAAAAGCCCATTAAAAAACCCTTTGATCATCCTCTTTCTCAGCAGGGGTTAAAATCATGCCTTACCTACATTTTCAACAGTATCTGATATATTTTAAGTTTTCTTTCACTTGATGAACTTCATCAACCATTTGGATCTGTTCAGCTGTTTATACTCCACAAGCATGCTAATCACACAAGTGATAAATGCAGTCACTTGGGAATTCTGCATGTTCAATTGACTCTCAATAACTCTTAAAATTATAAACATTAGGTCATAGTCTCACAGCCTCTCTTTAAGGAGGCAGTATATTCTGGAACACCATTTTCCTTGTGTGGTCTTGAGCTCTAAAACACTACTGGCAAAATGTCAGCAGAAACGCAAGCAATTTGGGTTTCTATCCCACAGTCAGTATCATTGTATTGTTCCTGAAAACGGATCACAGTTGGAGCTTTGTGGGCACTTCATGGAACCTCCTACTCCTTCCCCACCCAGTTAGTTTTGATGCCAGCTGATGGGAGATGCTGATACTGGTGGGAGCTGGCTTCTTTTATTAGGCACAGATATGGTTTGGACTTGTTTCTTGAGAGTGTCCTCAGTGGGATGTGTCCCATCCCCACTGTGCCCCCACATGGACAGCCCACAGCTCCTTCCCTTGGGAAGCAGCCAGAAGGATGCTGGGACACTGGGGAGAGGAAGGCTCAGGACTATTTTCCTCAGAAGTTACTGTGTTCACAGCATCCTTCTTAGAGGATTTACAGCTCTCCCGGCTTCCCCTGAATGTGAAACACCAGTTGTGCCCTCAGGGCCCCTGCGGTGCTTCATTTATCTCATCAGTGCTATGTAACAGAAATTAAGAACACCAGCCTCGTTTGGGAGAAAAAAACCCAAACCACAAACCAACCCAACAAATGAACAAATGCCGTATGAGTGTCTAAAAATCTTCGACATGGAAGATGGTAAATAGTAATCTATATTGGAGGAAAAAGCAATTTTCATACTGGTTAGCAACAGTCACATCTTCTTCCCCCCAAATCCTGCATGGCTTGAGGATATAAGAAAATGCATGTAGTTTCTACTTAAAAAACAGAGTTTCCTGTGCTGATTTCACTCTGCAGTGTGAATTGAGATAATTTTCAAGACAACTGGAACAGACATCCTAAAACATATTAGAATTATGGCTCTTCGCTTGTTTTGCCTTTTCTTAAAAATTACAGCAAGCTTACAGTTGTCACAGTTTAAAATACTGTTTCACATTTCCCTGTAACCCAAGTATAAATTACAGATACTGGGGGGTGTCAGAGCCTACAAAGTGCTTTCCAGCCCTGATTCTACCTTTGGATTTACATTTCAAATTATAAACACAAGACATCATATATTGTCTGAGAAAACCTTATTACTGATACCTCTCCGGAGAGTAGAGATAACTGATAGTCTTCCAATTTCTCCCATAATATTTGGTCATTTTAGACTTTTCCAAGAAAGTTAATGCTTCTTGAGATCTCCACCCATTTTTGCTAAACTGTACCCCCTCTGGAAATCCCTGCCAAAATAACAGCATGAGATACAGCTATTGGCTTTAGAACTGGAACTATATTTTCAGATCCTGATCTAGATGCAGTAACTGCTCTTAGCTTGTAACAAGTAATTGCAGAAAAATATTTGCCTTATTTCTGGTTTCCTTTTCTAGGTGCTACACACATACACAAAAAAAATCTCTGTACTGGGAAACAACAAAAAAATCAAACAGCAGAAGTAAAATTGGAGAATGAGACAGGATACAATTGCGGGTAAGCATTTCCAGCCACCTGATCCATCTGAAAATGTGTCTTGGCTCCTCAGAGGCACTGAAGTGTCAGCTGCTGCCTGTTGGTATTCCCACGAGTTCAAGGGGCAGTCTCTGTCCAAACTCGGGGAGTTTAGGTGTGGGATTTGTTTTATTTCAGCATTGCATTTGGGAACACATTGACCCTCAGCACGTAACTTCATCACGTTAGCATCCTAATTTTTTCGAAAAGTAAACATGAAAACAACAAAAAAAACACCCCACAAGTTGAAATCCACTGCTTTACTTTTCTGTAAAGTCTTTAATTTAGGTCCTGGTCTGACTTGTCAGGTTGTTAAATTGACACGGAGTATTAAATTTCACTGAACAATTTCATCAGGACCTGAAAAACAAAAAACCTCAGTATTGTTTATTTACTTGGATTTTTTCCATTCTGTTTGTTTTATATATGAAATTACAGGACAGCCACCATGTGGCACATGCCATAACCAAGCACCTGCATTATTCTTCCAGTATCTTCCAGTACCCTGAGCCCTCCTGGCAAATAGCTACCAGCTCATGTGGTAGCTATTTCTGAAGAGTTAGCCACCTCTGTGCCTAGGACTAAATGTGCCAGTAACTTGCAAATATTTGGCCAGCTTGGGGTTCTTTCTGTTAAGTGATCACAATGCCTTTGGTGGTGGTCTGCTGCCATGACTCACGATTGAGGTGTCCTTCATTCATGTCCCAAGGACCTAAAAAACAATAAAGAGAGCAGAATCTGCCCCAAAATCTCTGGTATTTGTGGTAATGACCCTTAAATACAGAAGGCTGGGAGAAAACAGCTCTAAGTGTTGGATTGGAAGTTGAGTGGATGGCTGGGACACCTTTGCCTTGACTTCATCCTGTAAATCCTCATTCCGTAGTAAAATCCTACTCATGGTAAAAATAATTTAGGTGGAGCAGTTTCTACCAATGACAGAAAACAGAGCCATAGCCTCTATCTTTCTGGCCAGTGAGTCAATTAAACTCGGTGGAAATGATTTTTTCAAAGACTCTTCTGTCCTTCTTGGATGAGAAACACACTGAGAAGTTTGACAAAGCAGAGAGCTCACTCTAATAATGTTAATTATCCTGTTTCAGATCCCTGTTTACAGTAGTATAGAAAGGATGTATTTTGTCTTCATGTGGCCTTAAGCAAACCCACGCTCTGACCCTGCAGCCTCTGGAACACAGTCACGACTGTTGGGGAGATAATATCGCTCATGTCGCTGCTGTATCAGCTTTCTGCTGGCATTGGTTCAGTTCTTCTTACAGCAACAATCTCCCTTTTCTTAGCCCTCAGCTAATTTTCAACTTTTGCTGGTGCAACTGCTGCTTTCTCAGTTATTCCAACTTTAAGGGTCACTGGAGAGTCAACCTCCAGATTAAGTCGTTGCTGTCTTACTATCTGGTAATGAGAATCTCTGAAAATCACCTAAACGAGACAACCCACTTCTTCCCTCTCTTAATGGAAAAGAGCAAAGACAAACTATCCCAGCTTGTGTACCAGCAGCCTCCAGGCTGGATTTGAGCAGGCAGCAGACGTACAAAAAGTTCTCTTTTAAAATGTGTCTTGAGACATTTAATCCCAAAACCGCCACTTGGAACAACTACATAAAGAGCAAAAGTTCTGTTCTTTGAACAACATCATGGCTATTATCCAAAACTGTGTCCCTGGAGATACTGTCTAATTGATGTTAAAATCTGTCAATCAGGTACTGAGAAAAGCAGACTCAAACATTTCTCCCCACCGTCAAAAGTTAGTACAATACCATACTGTAAACTAATTAAAAATTTAATTTTTCAAGAGTTTGTGCACAGTCATGACATTAAGGTTCTAAGTCCATTTCAGGTTTTAAATCATTCTGTACAAAAGACTTGTCACGATTAAGATCAGTGAAAGAGACTCTGACATTTCAAACTCCCCATGTTATCCTGCTGCGATTCAAAAGGAAAAATCAACATTCAGGACTAGACAAAGAATGGTCTACTCTGAGTGTGTATTAGTAAACTCCTTGGGAAAACCTTCGATTTAAACATAAGTCTGGTTTATAGCAAATATTTTCTATATTTCCTTGTTTTGTTTATTTCCAGGGATATTTGTTCCCTGCTAACAATGACAAGGGAGATGTTCATAAAGAGGCAGCACCATCACAGGATGTTGAGCACAGCCATGGAAGTCATTCAGACAAGAGATAAGATTTCCCACATTCACCACATTCAATAACAAGGCTGAAAGCCCAGCGAAAATGCCAGAAAGGAAGGAGCCCATGATTTTAAGGCACCAGATCATGATTGTGTGAGCCTGAGGATTTCCACCCTGCTGAAGTAATCAGTGGTAGAACCACAGGCACTGGTGCAAGTGTGAGGGGTGGAAAACCCTGCTTGTGCTGACACGGAACACCTCCAGGCTGGAGTAAGCAGGACCACAGCCTGCAGGCCGCTGGTTCATGCAGTGTGAAGGTGGCACTGGCACTTCCCGTGAGAGCTGGGAATAGGCTGGCTCAGCCTGGCCACTAGACAGTTGGCTACATGACACATACAAGGACACAGTTTTGCTGGCTGGTGAAAGCATCTGAGCTATGCAGCAGGAGGAAGGTAACTCCCCAGTTGAATGCTCATATCAAGATGCCTGCAAGGTGCCATCACCATGTCCAGAATTCCCAGTGCAAACAAGTTCCAAATCCAGAAGCTGATTTTCACATGAATACGGCACTACATCTAACAAGACCCATGTCTTAAAGCTTGGTGCTCATCATCACCCAAACAGCTACACAGTTTTTTAACAACTGCCTTGTACCTTTCCAAGAGGGATATTGCTTCTTTCCATCTCTAGACCACTTCCCTCTTGCCATCACATGGGCTGTCCCTGTTTCTGAAAGCCCTGTGCCAGCTATGCCTCCTCATCCTTGCAATGACCAGGGTTACTCAGGCTCTTCCAACTGAGGTCTTGTCAAGGATATGCACAGTAAATTAAAAAATTTCTCACCACTACTGAAAAGCTTTACCATGTAGACTGTGGCACCACACTTGACTTTCTCATTTCCAGTTCCTGGTGGTCCAGTAACCAATCCTGTGGCTTGCTCATAGTCAGCTGATAAATTTCTCACTTGCAGTGTCATCTCCTGAAACAGACAATTGCCCCAACACTTCCACTAGACCAGATAAATTTATTTTACCTACAACAAGCTGCCTCTTTAAGGGATACATGGAACAGCAAATGGTTTAGGTAATCCCTGTTGGGGATCAACTCCTGCCAAGTTTAGACCACTATTTATTTTCTCTCATTTCTAGACATTTAAGTACCAGAGGTGATGATCCACCAAGCAAGAGTGTTAGAAAAGCACAAACATTCCAGCGATTGCATATATTCCTCTAGGAAAACACTGGAGAAGATCTGACTGGAGTGACAACTCTAAAGCAGACAGAACATGCAGTTTTCTCCCCTGAGATGCATATCCTTCAGCTCTTCTCAGATGACAGAACAAGGAGCACTTCAGAGCACCTCCTCACGGTTCTGGGTACCCCAGAGGAAACACTGCCTCTGTTTTTCTCTGAATTCTAACAAGAACTGCAGAGTTTTCAAAGACATAATTCTCCCCTTATTTATTCAAGTTAATGGGCTTTTTCCTTGTCGCTACCATGACAAACTAGTGGTTTTAGGGATTCTTGTCCTGCATCTACATTTCCAACTCTACCTGTCCCAGAAAAATGATCCAAGATTAATTTTCTGTTCAAGATCAAAATTGCAACTGCATTTTTACATTTGTGATCAATCCATGTCTTTAATTTCCTCTCAGACTCACCGCATGGTACCATGTCACACCGCATGGAACAAGGACAGCGTAATCCTGCCACGTCCCAGTGCTGGTGGGGCTTCCCTCCTGGGCATATCCAATTCCTGCTTCGGCAGACTTACCCACTGTCCCCAGACTCCTGATAAGGCTGAAATGTTTTCCATATCTCTGCTTACTTGCAGCACTGTTTTAGCGAAGTTAAGGTATTTGCAAGCAAATGAAAAAGAAAATTTTGAAGCAACTTTGCAGGATCTGTGCAAAACTTCACAAGTTAAAGTGACACATTTAGGAAGGGAAGAATGTGGACCTGTAATAAAAACCACTGCTGAGACTCCTGGATAATTAACAAGGGAAAAGAGAGAGTATGTTCTGTCTTGGCGTGTGGAAGGAGCAGACACAACTTTAAAATTGCTCCTTTTCTGCTCTCTGCAATTCAGGGATGCTGATAAATGCAGGAGAATTCAGAGAACTGAGAAAGTGATGTGAAGGTGAGGCAATACAGAGCATCTTCCTATTTGACTTGATAAAGATATTGAACACAGACTTGATCACATTCAAAAATTATATTTGTGACCTGTTGGTTTTGTTTTGTTTTGTTTTTTCACACCAGCAAGTTGCAAAGTTCTACCACATACCAGAATTAACCGATCCTTCCTAATCCTTTTATTCCATATACCCCTCTGCTTCAGCACAGGTCCTCAGATGATACATAGGCATCGGACTCCTACCAAGCTCAGTGGGTTGAAGCATCCAAATGGTTTGATCATCTGTCTCTTAGGGCATCACAGGGCTGAGAATAGACTTCTGCTGGGCTAAAAACACAAAGTGTCAGTCTTTGGTGAAGATACATCAGTTCATTAAAGACTTCCAACTTTTTTAAAAAATCGCACGTATTTTATTTATTTATTTAGAAGCAGCCCAGAAGTGCCGACTAGCCAAACAAATTACACAAGAAATCTGCATTTTGCTGGGTTTTCGCTGGGGCCTCTTTTCTTGCTGTTTTTTTTTTCCTTTAATCTTGCATAACTGACAATCAAACATAACTTTTAAAATCTATGGTGAGACAGAAGAGTTCTAAAAAACCAGAACTTAATTGCTCATACACAAAAATTGCTGAGTTGGATGATTCATTGCAAAATACAATCAAATTACTTCACCCTGATGGGAAGTGGGAGACCTCACAAAAGCTGAATTTCAGAGACTAAATCTTATTTTCACCATCACTTAAAGCAGCATAAATCCAGAGAAGTTCAATCAAAGCCAACGGAATTATATCCAATTTGCACTAGTGATGCAAAACAGGTTTTGACTCTATCTGGTTTTTTTTGTTCACAGGCGCTAAAACCAAACACAAGGTATTTTTGCTCTTAATTTATGTAGCATTTTTATGTGTATATGCTGTCGTATCTCAGCCTAAATTTCTTACAAGAGAACCCATGCCTTGTCATTACAGACAGCTAAGAGACTGTCAGAACTTTTCTAACTTCAGCAGCTGAGATGGTAAGTTTATAAATAATTTCCTTTTGTTATGATTTTCAGCTATATACTGTAAAAGGAAAACCTCAGGATGGCTAATCCTCCATCTAAACATTGACTTTACAAAGGGAGTGATGGACCATCCATATGTAGCCTATGAATTACCTCAGAGCAGTTAACAGAAAAATACATTGTGGAAAATTTACTCTTTAAGAAGAAAACTTATAAAAAAAAGTTGTATGAAAATCAGTATGAAAAAATGCAAACAAAAAGCAGCAGGTGTCTGTGCCTCTCAAAGTCTTTCAAAGATATGCATTTAGTCTGAGTAAAGCAGGCAGATAATCTGCCATGCTCTATGTGTCTGATACCATATAATGAAAAACATCTTGCATCTACTTGTAAAACTCATATTTCAGTAAGAAGGACTGCAAAAAAAATGTTCTGCCCAATAAACTAAGTTACAGTCATAAAGATATCACAGAATGTTTCAGGGAGCCTTTCAAATGCGGAATGTTTTCCTGCTATGCAGTAAAAGATGGAAAAGCATCTCCAAAGACAAGCAACTTCATTTGGTCTCCAGGAACGAGGAAAAACTTGCAATTATTTAAAGTCTGCAATTTAGGCATTTAAAAAATAAAACTTATTTCTAATAGATGTTAGCATCTACTTCTGTATTTATCAGGAACCTGCTTCTGCAAATAAACCTTCCTCATAAACAGACTTTTTCATGCATACAAATGGGCTTAGGAACTACAGTTTTCCTACAAAAAATCAGGGTTAAAGTTGCTTTTCATTCAGATATTGATATCCAGCTGCAGAACACCAATTTGACTCTTGACTTCCGAACCCATATTTTGGGAGTCTCTGCTTCTCTCTACTATTATCATCGGGTAGCTTGGGATGATGTAAATGTACATGGTCCAAGTCTTCCCCACAGCAGCCTGACAGGGAAACCAGAGATTTGGTTAGGATCACTTCTAAAACTCGTGTTCTCAAGCATTTCCCACAAACATCAACCACGTGCCTACAGAGCAGGACACCACACAGCCATTTCCAGCTCTCTGCTGCTTTGCAGGTCTTTTCCACATGCATCCCATTGAAGCAGGCAGGATATTAAATCTTTTGAAACACTTAATCTTCTCACAACTGAGACTGGATTTCAGTAATAAACACTTGATGTAATTTTTCATCCTTTGGCCCGTTATATTTCCAAGAAGCAAGGTCAAGATGGCATTTAATAAAAGGGTTGCTAGATTTGTTTGGTTCTTTCTTCCAAAAGAGAAGCCTTACAGATGCAAGCAACAAATGGAACAGTATGGAATACAGCCAGGGTCTTCAGACCTGATACACAATTAAGAGGAATCTGAACACAGGAAAGTTTCCCCATTAATTCCATCCTGAAGATATACTTGTCCTGTATTAAATCTTTGTCAAGTCCTTGAGGAAAATTTCTTGGAAGGGTTTTCTTTTCATTGGAACTACTTATAAATGTAATGGCTGCAAGGTCAATGAAAACGTTTGAAGTCTACTTTTACTGGTACTTAAAAATATCTAGAGGTCTATATTGCAAACAAGGATGTATAAATAAATATATGTGTATTTTTGCCATTGTTATCCCCGACTACTTGTTTTCTACTGCTCCTTTCACTCTGCCACAGTTGTTTTCACTGGAGATGTTCCAGTGATGTACCATTAGCTTACTCCCACTGTGAAAATATTCTGGATACTTTTGAAACATAAGAAAACATCTCAAAAATCGAATTTGTCTCTTGGTGGATATGAAAAAATATACTTTTAAAAATGAGCATTTTTTCTTCTTATCTCAAACAGTAGTATTTTGTTGAACTGACTGACAGCAAATCACCAAAGTAAACAAAGTCTAACAAGTTATTTGAACATTTGATTTACAGCAATCTTCTTTGCTGTAACAGGAATGCTACATCTTCAGTGTAAGCTTTTAGGTTCTCTTTCTTCCCTGTGAGGCATAAATTAGGCTTTTTCCTCAATTTTATAGCTGGAGAAGTAGCTAATACTGACATCCTATAGAAAACCTTAGTGGGTAACTGAAAGCAGGATTTGGCACGATACAGCTCCTTAAGGAGCAGAGAAATTAAGCCTAGGACCTAGAACTGGACTCCTGGCAAGTCCCTCCTAAGGTTAAACCCCATTGCCTCTCTGGATCACAGTGCTCCCACTGATGTAAATCTGGAGGGGCACTGTCAAGGACCCTTCCAGGCATGGTCAATAAAACTGCAAATTCAAGTATGGGTCAGTGCGAGGACAACAAACAGCACAAACAAGGCTCTGGCCAAGAATCTCAGCTTGGAAAACCAGGCAGAGAACTCGTTTCGTTGGTAAGATGCGTTCAATCTGCTTTAACATCTTTCTGCATTCTTTTCTTTTTTCGTGGAATGCTAAGAATAATTATGAAGAATTCCCCAACTGACGCACTTTGGTGGAAGTCCAGGGAAGTCAGTAGGGCTACAGAAATGCAAACCTCTGCAAATCTTTTCATACGGCCTCTTCAGTGCCTGTGCGGGGACCAAGAGAGACATCCTTTAACAGAGGTGAGCTTCTAAGAAAAATCAAAAAGGGACCAGTCCTGCAGACACATTCTTAAAGTGTTCTTAAGAAGATGCTGTGCCACACAGAGAAATTTCTGCAGGAAAAGGGCCTAATTTAAGATCAAACACAAGGAGAAGGTTTGACTGTACATTGAATTTACTTCAAACCCAGAGGAGATCCAGGAATGAAGGTCTGTCTTTATAAAACGTTGCGGGTAAAGCTCTTTGCTGAGGTTATATGACAGAAAAATTTCCATTTCTCTTTAACAAGATTTAAACATAAGAGAAAATATCATTTTAGCTTGCTGTGAAGGGTAACTCTTTCCCTTTCTCCTCATTGACCATATACAGAGAAAAGAATCTGAGCCTGGACTCCTAAAGCAGACTCTGAACAGAAATGTCTGAAAACCGGGAAGTGTCAGATTGTCCCATTTCCCTCTGTCATCCCTAATTTACTGCACTTTGATGGAAGTTAGAAATGTAGGGAACTGAAGTGTGACACTGAGCAGGGCAACACTCTTAGAAGTAGCATGTTCAGTATCTTCTGGTTTGCTATCAGAAAAGCTAGAAAGCAAGCAGGATAAGGTGGAATGAAAACGAATCACATGTTCTCTATTTCTAATTACATTCCACATTCCATTTTGTGTTTCTTAATTTTAAAATCAGAAGCGCTTGAAACGAAAGTTTGCTGATGGAAACACTAAAACAAAAAAAGCCCAAACAAAAACCAAACAAAACCCGACAAACTAAACAAAAAACTCCAACCAAACAAAATAAACAAACAACAAAACAAAAGAAATAAAAAAATCCCAAATCAAACAAATAAAAAAAAGAAAACACAAAAAGCCACCAACGACCTGTTTGCTATAGGCTCCTTATCTCTCCAGGGAATCCCAGTGGAGTAGACATACACTTTCCTCAGGGTAAACAAACAAAATAACCCTAATAAGCGTTTAAAATCCAAATATACATCAAAACAACCTTCATACAACTGCCTAAGCAAACATACAATTTCGCATATGATCAGCACACATTAAGTAACATATGAAGAAGTCAACATCTGAGGCTCCACAAAAGTCACAATCTGAGGCACCACCTGCCCTTAGACCATCCAGGCCATTGTGCAGACCAGCAGCTGGGTTCATCACGCTACAGAGCTCCAAAGATCAGCCCAGACTGCCAGCATTGTCCGTCTGCCACTGCTCCTCACTCCTGCCTTAGGAAGCTGCAGTTAAAAGCACATATTCCCAGTAGGGCTAAGCATTTACAGAACAGTAGCTCCAGTCCTGGTCCCTCAAGTCTCTTTCTCACTCTCCACTTCTCAACCACTTAGAACTACCAAAGACCCTCAACCCTGTTTTCACCCGTTTTTTTTCCTCTTCCCACAGATGCTGTTTTAAAGATTAAGTAATTTTCCCTTTGGCTATTTTTGTTTCAACTCTCCAAGGCAATAATCTCTAAACTAAGGGGTTTTGTCAGAATTCCAGAGAGCAATGTTTAGGAAATGACACTGCTATTTTGGTGCAGCTACGATAATAAACTCTTTAGTGAAAATTGAGTATGATAATAACATCTTATTGAGCAGGCAAGATGTCCGACTCACAACACATTAAATGTGTTGAATGTGATCACAGAAATATTAACATTCCACAGAGACATGGAGCTCTGGGCAGGAAGCTATTTACAAAGAAAAAATGCATCCAATAAATTTACTTGCTCTCTCTTACAAAAAGAGTTCTGAGCACACTTTTTTCTGGGTGTACTTCCACAAATTTCTGTATTTTGAACATTCAACCATTTCTCATGAAATATTATGATAATACTTAATGTATTTCTTCACCCCTTTTGAAGACTGTACAATATAACTTCTTGGACTTGCACACCTTGTTACAGAGAATTAGGTGGTCAACCTTCCTCCTCAGTGCTTGATAGTAGAGATGATGAAGTCAACATAAACACTGCTGTTTTACACTGGAAGCTACGGACCAGTAATTTTTCCATAGAAAGAGAAATAATATGCTTGCTAGCCCAGATGAATACTGTCTTATATTTCTACAAACTCATGCTCTACAATAACTTGCCTTTGACCTATAATAAGCTTATTCATTTTCCAAAAACAATCCATTTAAAAACTTGGATTATAGCTTAGACTTTGCCTCTCTTTCCCACATAAAACACCGTGTATGCATCACTTTATCTCCCACTCCATTTGAAAAGGATGGAGAAAAATTCTGTTTAATATGTGTTTACTACTGAGTGGCTGCTAAATTTAATACAGTTAATACAAACACTGTGTATTTAATCTCATTTCAATTACAGCACATCAATTACAATTTCAATTACAGATCATCAATTAAAATGAATGTGGTTAGAACTTGAAACTAACAAAGAAACTCAGAAGAACTTATTTCTAATAGCTGGATGTACACTAAATGCTTGCTGGTCTCGTACTTCATTTTTTGAACCAGGATCAGCAATAAAATCAACACAACACAATGGAAAACACTCTTGAAGGGAGAAGGATTTTCCAAACACTAAGCTCTGAGATTACTGTCTAAAACTGAAATTGTTCTTCTCCTCAACTGTTAAACAGAGCTACTCTTGAGGAGATGCAAACAAATTACTTTCTTTTACCAGGCCAAGAAGAAATCAAGTCAGCACTGTATGGTTCTGCGTTCCATTGTTCCTGCTTACAATTGGAACCACATAGAAGAAATGGCAAAGTTGAGCAGCAGAGTGACATTTGCTACTGTTAGTTTACAAAAGAAGCCACTATTAGTTTGAAAACTGAAACTGAGCAAACAGAAAATGGACAACACAGAGAAAAAAAATTCAGAGCAGACTTTGGGGAAAGCTTTTTTCTTTTACTGTAAATCAAAATTGGCTTTGCATGTTGGGGGTGGTGGGCACAATTAAAAAGAGGAACCCTGGAGCGACCGATGTGGTCTGTGTGAGATGTAAGCAACACAAGGTCTCCAGAGAAGATGTCCTCCCTGTCACTGGCTTATGACAAAGCCCTGTGCTATCCCCAGCAGCTCCAGCTGGAGTGACATGGGTGCTGAACACTCAGCATAACTCACGCTTTGAGACAAAAGCTGTCTCAGGACTCAGGGCACTGCGGTGCGGACGCAAAACCAAAAGATTAAACTCAAGACTGTGAGAATTCAGCACAATCTCAATGAAACCCAAAATCACACGTGCCCCAAATGATCAGCACTGCACAAGAGTGAGTGCAATCTGAAATGAGATATATCCCAGGTACAGTGTAACTGCTTATCTGCAAATCAACATCAGGCATCTCCCGCATACCTACTTGGTGTGACCTCGTTCCCCACATACAGTAATTTCTCTTCCAAACATGCAATGACAGTAAAACAGGCCAGAACAGCAGAGGTCTCAAAAAACCTTTTCCTCACACGTTCTTTGTACTGGGCAATGGCTTTCACAGCAGGATACGGCCGATCCTGTCTTACCTGGGATCTTTAGCAGGTCTGATCTATTTTTCCATGAGTAGTTTAAAATTTCATGTTCAGCTACTTCCCAATAACTCTTTGCTATGACAAGGAGCCCAGGCAATCTGAACTGAGCAAGGACTGAAAGGGAAATTTAAGTATCTGCCTCTAAGTTGTCCCTCCTGCCCCTGCTCAGACACACACTTTACAGAGAGGGACAGAGAGGGAGAGAGATTTTCCAGACTGAGGAAGGAAGGAAGGGGAGAGGCTGTCAAGGGAAGATGCATCAGTGACTGGAGCGTAGCTCCAAGTCTAGCTGGGAGAACAGGAATCCTCCCAGGGGTGCATGCGTGTGGGTTTTTGTCTGATTTTGGCTGATGTTTTGTTTTTATGGGTTCAACTTAAATAGAAGCCTGGAAGCATTTAAATTATACTTCTTTGGGGAGCGATTACCTCCCTTCTGTCACACACATATCTGTCACACAAACCACCACCAAGATGGAATTTTTGTCTTTTTATGGCTTTATCAGTTCTTTCTTCTGCTTGCTCCATGCCCCTCGGGGTTTTGTCCTTTCTCTTCACTGCTGCTCCATATCTCTATCCTTCCATTCCTGCCTTTTCTATCTTGCCTGTTTTGTCTGCAATCAGTACAGCACAACTCAGCTCAACGGGTGTCGACCACAATGGGGGCAGTAATACAAGTATTAATAACATCCTGCTGTTAGCAGGAGAGACTACAATCACTTTTTTAAGGACAAAACAGCCTGACCTTAGGGAGCATATACAATACTTAGGATAATTACAAACGTCATGTTCCCTGTGGCTGCCTGTTTTTATTACCTATTTTGTATCAGCCATGGGAGGCCCTGGGGCTACTATTTTGTTTGTCTGGAGTCTCTGAGCTAGACGACATGGCCAGGAAAGTCAGTTCATATTTAACCCTATATTCTGTAGATGAAAACCATAATGCAAAGCACCTGGGTTTCATTATCAATCAAACCACCAAGCAGGGCACTTATCATAAAGCTCTCGGCTTGCCAGTTCTAAAATTCTCCAAGCTGCTTTAATGTGAACATCAAAACCTCCTGGACTACGTGAACGACCACTTGCCTGACCTCATCCTTTAATTAGCACGTCCTACCTGAGAGCACCACTCACAGTAATTATGCAACGTTCTCAAAGACCATTAATTAAATTGTTTCGTTTTGGAGTGAACTGGCTGTACAGAGGAGACACTGCACAGGAAACCCACAGGAGTACCACATTTTGTTGCAGGACTCTCTGCTCCAGCTAGTAGCATCCACAACTTCTGAGATCTCAGGTGTCCCTAACGTCACCGAAATCCAGAAATAATTAAGTTTCTTATCCTTAGCACCTGAGACAGAAAAGTGACACAGAAAGCCATGGCCACTCAAATGTGGTATGGAAGCCTGCAGACAACTGTGTGGCGTTGGTGTTAGTCTTAACCAGCAGATATTCACCATGTGTCTCAGTAGCTGTGAGCAATCCGTTCCTTTGGCAATCACAGCAAAGAAAAATGAATGAAATGCAGGACTGAATGCAGTCAGGACCATAAAATTTGAACGTGCTACGTCCAAAGCAATAGTGAGGAAAAAAAAAAAATCTAAGAAAGCTAGGAAGAGTGTCTTGGCACCATTGTAGCATACATTGTTTTGTAAAAAAGTACTGTATTGAAGCACAATTTTCTTCATAATCATGCACAAAGTTCTACCTGTGATAGCAACTCCTTGGAAGATTTTTTTAAAAATGTGTATATATATGTATATTCTCTATGTTTAGCTTTCTGAAGCCAATACAAAATTTGAAATTGTATTTTCTCTGAAATTTTCAGCAAAATTCCACTATGGAATGCATTTCCCTTCAAGATAACTGGAGATTAGGCAGTACTTTGCTCTAATCAGGTTAGTTTCTTGTATAACTGTTATAATATGTCAGTTGGGGCTCTTTCAATGATATGGAATAGTCAGCAAAACTTCAGAGAGGAAATGCAATAGCAACTATAAAAAAGAAATTTACGAAAAGTAAAGTCAGAAGATAAGATGACCGACTGTTATCCCTCCTTACTCCAGCCGAAAGCTCCAAAACTATATACAGCAATTTTTTCTCATGTTGGAAAGCTCTGCTACATGCTCGCCGAGTATCTGGGAACCAGGAATTGCATATGGTCCCCAAGGGCATATTAGTGAAAGTGCTGCTCTTTGTGAAACAGCTACAATCCAACTTATTTGCAATTACTTTTATCTTTTAAGAATGTGCAAAATGATAGCCTATAAAAATAGTAGGCCTCACCAGCACTGTCAGCATTCAAGAGGGTAAAAAGAAATGCTTTCTGAGGCATGTGATCTCTGTTTAGCATCAGAACTAAGTGGGGTATAAATATACATGCATTCTCTTTCACAATACATTTGAATTGTCTTTTTGTTATGAAGTGTAGAACCATTTTTAACAACAGAATTTGAAACCTGAAATGCTGAAATGGCCTATGCAAAATAGTTGTAGCTGCTAATTATCAGATGAACAAGCTGACAACCTACACTGAAATGTGTTCGTCCTATTTAATGGACCTTTTGCTTGCAAAATACTACAAAAAATAATTACAGATTAAGTTCTAAGCCAAGATTTAAGTCCCACAACATGGGGCTTATTTGTAGATGTATGTAAAGATTTGGCTCATCTTTACAAAGATTAGACCACTATTAGCAAGGATTGTTCTCTCCAGCACCCCAATTCTAGACTTCTTACTCCTTGCTGGTCCTGCAGAAGGAAGGGCCAGGAGCAGTCTGCATCATTATACACACAAAATTAGGGTATAACTTGCAAGCTTCGTTTTCAGCAAAAAATGCAGGAGAGTATACTTATGGCGATGTCAGAGAAAGATGGATAATTTCTCTTACCATATCAATAGTCTATTTGTTTTAAAAAAAAATCAGTTTTGTTGACTAACTTAGACTAACAGTTTCATCTGAGTAAAAGAAAAACCCCAAATCTTCCCTTAGCCCATGAAGACAATGGCTAAAGTGTTCTTCCAGGCTGTGTAGATCCAGGTTCAAATTTTCATCTGCCTGATCTACGCATGCTGGTTTTCTTAATTTAACACTTTATAAACATTTTCTGAGGAGGAGCAAAACTATTTCTTTCATGTCAACTTACAACAATGTTTAAGTGTCTAGTAGGCAAAGAAATGGGCACAGTCAGGCAATAAAAATATTCTCATTTTCCCATGTTTCATGCTTGAATCTTCCTACAACCTGTAACAGCTTCCCACTAGCGAATGTTTCTGTTCAGTCTGTGTATTGCCTTTCTGAATAATTCACTACACTCTCTGAATTCTAACTGAATAAAATACTTAGCTTTCCTAATATGCAGCAGTTACTAAGGCGATCAAGTTTGCTGGCTTTTAAAAAGGGAGCAACTCCAATTAATAAATTGTACCAGATTAGATATTGATCCTTCTGAACTTGGAAGTGACATAACCACTACCACTCCCTTATGGGAACACAGCTACACAGTTAGGATGAAGCAAAGGGATGCCTGCTCCAGATGCTGCTTTTGCTTCTGGACCAGAACAACAATATACAGTAGTACTGTTCAAAATGAAAATGAAGGAGGGGCTGTAATGAAAACGACTGCTGCAAGGATGCACAAACTTAATTGTCACAGGCACTGGAGAAAACGGCAACATTCCTGTAATTTTTCATGCCAGCAAATTGTTTAGAAGTCTGTCTTGAGTGTGAAACAGGTTCACATCACATCCAAATAGCTGGAGAAAACAGTAACAAGAGACTGGGGCTTCATATTCTCATGCTGCCCAAATTTCCTAAAATTTGATGCATTTTTGCATACAGTAAGAATTCAAAGTCTTACTCGATCATACCACTATCAACAAATCTGCAGAAATTTTTCTCTGTACCTACCTGCTGGGGACATTACTACTGGGTACTTTGTGCAGTTATATACAAGAATTTAAATGAGATTTCCACAGAAAAGGTTTTGTATAAGCTCCCTCTGCTTTTTGCATCTGTTCCTCTGTACTCTCATGAAAACAAATACAGAGGACATGTTAAAAAAAAAAATACAAATCAAACTAAACCAAGGGCCAGACTGCACACACTCAAAAGAAAAAAATACATCTGATTGTGTATGTGGTTGCTATGACCACAGGGAAAAATGCCAATATATTCTCAGTGCTTGGCCCCACTTCTGGCTTGGCCCTCCACTTGGATCATCTTTAATCATGAGTAAATCTGGTTAAAAAAATAAAATCAAGAAATGTTTTTTGTGATGAAAAGATGCTATTTTTATTGAAGTGCTCTGAAAACATGCTGATTTTCCTGACAAATTCTAGCAGGAGGAATAAAAGGATGAAATTGTTTTCCATCAAGAATTTTGGTCAGGAGTTTTGATGTCTAACTTCATATGTATTCCTTTTTTTATTTAACTAATTGCACAACAGATCATTAGTAGTGGTGCATGTTGCCTTACACCTGATGTTTTATGACATGAGATAAATGTTGAGTAAATTTGTGTAATTTCTACACAAAAGGCACTTTGACCTAGAAAAGAAGTTAGGTGTGTCTGCTAGTAGTAAACAGAAGCTGACATTAACTATACCTTTATCTACCTCTAACAATGTATATAAATTACATAACTATTTTAATTATGAAATACTGTTAAAAAAATGTCTAGGAAGATAAAAAATGAAGTGTTGTAAGAATGAATTCTAGAACATCAAAATCAAGTTTATCTGAAAGCTGGAGTGAAAGCTCCTCAAAGCCACAGCTGAGTTTCCATCAAGCTGAACGTAAGTGTTGGTTGTCATTCCAGAGATGAAAACTGAATCCTTAAGTTCCTGAATGTCCTATGAAACAAAATCTGCCTTGAGGCACCACAGGATTAGTCAATACTTGCAAGTTTCCTGTTGTCATGTTAACAACCTCAATCTCAAAAGATTAATGAATCTTACATTAAAATGTGTTCTGCCAAGGGTAAACCCACGTTCCTGCTGGGAGCACACCTTGCTACCTGGAGCAGTGGGGGTGCTGCTCTGCCCCTGGGGTTCAGCACCTCGGGAGGGTGATGCTGCTGGTCCATGTCAGAGCGTGGCGCAGCTCCGAGGGGCAGGACTGCCAGCACACTGCAGCTCAGGTGTGGACTCAGTGCAGAGCTGCCCTGCTGAGCCACACACCTCCCTCTCGGAGATGCTGCCTTGCTCTTGTGCATGGACATCACGAAAGAGATCTCACAGGGTGGGGACCAGAGTCCTCACCTGACCCTAAAGGATAAACCTTGAAAATACGTGATTACAAAGAAATGAAATCTTTTCTTTTCTAAATCAAGGCAAACTTAGAAGTCATAGATATGAAAAGGTTTGAACTAAAACAACCAAGAGTTCAATGCAGCAGTTTGGAAATGCTCATTCACACAGACTGTGCTGATTTGGGACAGTGAATATCACTTGGGATTGTGCAGAGAGAGAGCTGGGGAGGGAGGGAGGCTTGTCACAACCAGAGCCCAATGGTCAGAAATACCTCAGGAAGGATGAAAGAAAGCACAAGTGGGACTTGGCAGCTGGACAGAGTCCTGCTTTCTTTGCACAGTGGTCCATAGCAGCCAGTGGAGCCTGTAGAGTCCTCCTCCATCATACACAAAGCAGAACCACTTTCCTCAGATGGATTTTGGGACATGCACTAAGGAACAGGATGGTCATGTGTGTGCTGCTTTATGCAGCTCCTACTCTGGCTTCTTCATTCAGTAACTCCCCACTCAGCACAACCTTGTCCTCTCCAGTGCTCTGCCCCCAAGCCAGAGACATGCTGCAGGTTCAACCAAGTACCTGCAAAACCTTCCCTGCAAAACCTACACACTGTCTCTCTCCAAAAGGTGTTGCCATTGGGTGCTACAGAGCTTCTTGTCAGGGCTCTCCCTCACCTTCACAGGGAGAGGAGAGAGAAGACAAGGGAAGCAGGGAAGGGTGGTCTCCAATTCCCAGGGACTGGGAGAAAGCTAATGCTGCTGAGAACTGGGCAGTTGCAGGACACTGTCCCAGGTGTCTGTGGCTGCCAGAGAGCGTGAAGAAGCCTGAGAGCATGGGAGAGGGACAACCCTGCTGCACCGTGTGTCTGCAGCTCTTTGGAACTAATGCTGAACAGAAGAAATGGACAATCTCTACATGTATTATCATATTTTGGGTATATAGAAGTGGCTCCCAGCCACATGCAAGCATACACACACAGACAGAGCACAGTTGTCTGCACAAAGCAACCTCTCACAAGAAGCTGCTTTCATACATGAAACATCTTGTCTGTGGGGACGGGGCTAACCCGAGGGCATCAGTGGAGGGATACGTGTGTGCTCATACTTTGTGTACAGCTCTTCGAAAAGCACATCCACTGTCAACTGTTCTGGACAGCTGTCATCATTAAAACAGATGATGTTCCTCAAACACACATGAAAAATTTTTCTCTGAAAAATGAAAACTCATTATTAGATTCATCTTACTTAATTTGAGAGGCCTCTGCCGAATTTCTCCCCCAGAGCTTGTTGCTGAAGAAGTTACTCATTCTGAGGGTATGATTCATCTACCTAACTTAAGATATCTTATGCGTGGCACAAATCCAGACGATCGCATTGATTATCCTGCAACTGATGCAGCTGTAGCTCCAGTGTGCTCCTGGACACCCAGGTCAGAGGAAGCCTCTCTCACCGTGTCAAAGACTGTCGGTGGCTTGGACACAGCAATCAGAACCACACGCGCGCTCTCCAGCGATGTCTCGGAGGTGACGTTCGCATCGAGTTACTGAAACCCTTCCCTGGGACAGCTGCAGGACTTGCCAGGGGAGATGCGGAACGCGGGAGGGATGTGACCAAGTTACCTGCTCCGCGCTGCGCGGTGTGGTGGGAATGCCAGGGTGGGCTAGCACGGAGCACAGGGGAGACAAACAGCTGCCACAGCAGCCGTCCTTGCGCCTGACACCCACGCGCGTGTGTTCCCCGCTGGCAGCGAGTCCCCAGCCGCGGACACGCGTGTGCCCCGCGCCCCCTCTTCCCCCCGTCCTCCGCGGCCGCGGCGCTCACCTGAAGCAGGTGGTGAGCTCGCCCGTGGGTTTCAGGCAGGGGTAGCGCGTGGTGGCGATTTTGTTCTCGGAGCAAACCTCCCTGCAGGGCGGGGAGTCGGAGTATTAAAAAAAACCCAAAAGGTAGTCAAAAGAAAAAGAAGGTGGTAGATGGGGAGGAAACGCACAGAAGCAGCCGCGCTATCGCAACACCCACCTGTCGCCGTCCTGCGGCTCCTCCCGGTAGGTCC
Source organism: Gymnorhina tibicen (assembly GCA_013399875.1). NCBI lineage: Eukaryota > Metazoa > Chordata > Aves > Passeriformes > Artamidae > Gymnorhina > Gymnorhina tibicen. The sequence continues at coordinate 268,019 of VXAZ01009905.1, forward strand.
AGGCGTGTCCCAGCGCCAGGAGCANGGGACACCAGCACACAGCCCCCCCCCCAGCCACGCTCCACTCCCGATCCCCCGGCTGCGGACAGCACGGGGAAGAGGGGGACGAGGGTGCCCGCCCCAGGGTGAGGGGGGACGGAAAGTGGTGGAAGGGTTCGAAGCGGCGGGGGTGATCAGCGGCTCTCGGTCCACCATCACTGATGCTTTCCAGATTCGGCTTTATCCCAAATCTCTTCCCCAAAGGAACAGAGCAGTTCAAAGCATCTCTGCTGCGACGGCTGTTTATCCTTGTGTACAGCTGCCACTTCCCCACCATTCATAAAAAGGAGACTAATGGCAGCAGATTCTGATAAAGCAGCGCATCAGGTCTGGCCCGTTGTACCATATCCTGTTTTCACAGTTCGACTGCTTGGGACCAGGGGAGCAAACCTGCAAAACCACCGTGCCTTTGCAAAGTGTTCGGCAGATGCACTGGCTTTGATCACCGTGTAACTTCCTACAAGTAGGAAAAGCTCCCGGGACACGAGGGAGTGTGAACCAGGCTTTCTAGCACTTTCACCTGCAGTATAAACGACCTCATTTTGCAGTCAGAAAAATCAGGGAAATGTGAGCAACAGATTGTATTCATGTATGATTACAGCCAGAAAAGTCAGGGGTATGCAAGGAACAAAGTGTAATTCCTCCCTTAAGCCAGCACAGGAATAATAAGGGGTGTAAGATTTGAGCAACACACTTTTATTTTTTTCCCCTGCCAGAGGCAACATTTAAACAAGTAATGTCACCATTACGTGCCTCAGTTTCCCACGTCTCTAAGAGGAAGTTCCTGATAACAAAATAAATAAATAAACAATGCAGATCCCCATATATGAATCAGCTATGATTAAGCTGTTAATCCCTTTGGTATGTCATCCAGTACTCGGAAAAAGGTCAACGATAGAGGAACTGGGAAACTGGGATTCTTCAGAAGTTTCTCCTGACTTTCACAGCATCCACTGTCACCATGGTCTGCTGCCTCTGCTGTGAGCTGCCAGCTTCAAGGTATTGCTCTTCTCTAGGCAACCCTGCACATTGTCTCTACTCCTGTGCTCAGTTAAGCAAAGGAGTGCTGTACAGCAGATTTTCTTTCCCCACTTGTTTTGGCTTTTGCTCCCAAGAGGATGTTTCAGATGTTTACTCTGTCATAATTACTTCTTTTTCCTTTATACAAATAATGAGTAAGCAAAGACAGGACTTGCTGTCTTGAAGCCAGGGAAAGCTGTGGGTCGTTCTCACAGGGCTAAGACCTCACCTCTCCCAGACAGCCTCTCCTGATTTGGAGATAACAGGAACAAAAGCAGGACCTGGGTTCTTGGACCCAAGAGCTCAGGAGACACCTGTCTCCACATCATGTTCCTCACCCTCCTGCTCCAAGCAGAAAGTATCCAGTGACAAGGTCTGAAATGAAGAGAGGTTTGCACTGCTGTAACCCCTGTGATGTCTGTCTATAGATAACAAAGGATTTAATTTAGCACATTCCAGAAGTGGTCACAGTCCCTCCCAAAAAGGTTGTTTTTTTAAAGAAATTGAATCATATCAGAGCACAGAGCCGAAATCCTCTGGATGATTTCCAGCCCAGACCAAAGTGTTATGGATTCAGGAGGACTTCGATTTTAAAAAGCCTGTATATAGGCCTGGTATAAGTATGCTTCCAAAAAGGTGGTTTTTTTCCAGAAGTTTTGCCACTCAGTGCAGATCTGATTCACTACCTGAATTTCTTTACTTGTCTCCCTACCTTTTCTTTAATGCTTGCCACCCACATAGCACTGTATCAACACACTGCTATCTTTTTAATTAAAAAATACTATATTAACTTACGTATGTATTTACTTAACCCATGCTAACAGCCTTGCTAATTTAAAAATGGTAACCTGCAGGTGAAGCTGATCCTGTACTCAACTTTTTGCCAAAGCAGGGCCCAAAGTTTTACAGGCAGAATTTCAGTGTGATCAACAGTTGACAGAAAAGAGAGGTTGAACAGCACCATACTTTGCAGTTGGTAACTATATTGCAGCTGAATGCATTAAAGTTGGAGGTTTAGTCATTTTACTTCATCAGCTCCATCTCAGCTTTAATGACCATGCAGCCAGGGTCATCCTGAGAACAAGGCTTTCGTCCTGAAAAGTGTTGAAGGGTGACGGTGGTTAAGGAAACATGGAAAAGTTCCTGTTGCCTCAGGCAAGGAATGGTTGGGGCTGTTTTCATATATAGTAAATAAGCAGAATGGGATTTCTCGTGCAAGGGATGCTTTCCCTTGTGCGGGGTCATGTTAGTTTTGACTTGCCCAGCTCAAGCACGTATGAAGTTGATTAAGCTGCACACTAAACTTTGGAACGCTCTCAAAGAAAAGAATGAGGAATTCAATGTAGTAAAGTGCTTATCAGAAGTTTTATTTATACTGTTTACATAGAAAGAAGATGCATTGTTTCCTGCAGTTCATTCATAATGACGTTGTTGAATTAATAATACAAATTCAAGTTTCTTTTCTGGATATTGCTGGTAAACTGGAATAGCCTAGAAGAGAACTGTGATCACTGCCTCTTGAAGAGGCTCTTTCTATAATGGAAAGGCACAGCCTCTGAACACAAGGAGAGAAGTGTTCAGAGTGCCCCTGACTCTTTAGAAATACATTGAGGTTGCTTTCTTTCATGCATGAAGATCTTGAGCAGTTATTAATTATCTACTACTCACTGACCTCCACCAGGGCAGTTGTATTAAGCTCAGTACAAATGCATACAAGAGATTTGAAAGTTTGATAGCAATCCTAAACATAAAAGATTATTTTTCCCTCCTTCCTATTCCCACCTTTAAAAGAGCTATGGCCATGATGCTGGGGAGGAAGGGTGGGAGTGGGGGGTGCTGGGATTTTTTGGTTGGTTGGTCTTTTTAGATTTTTCACTGCAGTCTTCAGAAGTATGTACTGTGATTATTCTTAATCCATTTACAAACGACTTTTCCATTGGTGTATTTTACATCTGCTTCAAACATAAAGCAAGTAGCCAGTTATTGTAAATAGCCTTAATCCTGCTACAGCATTGTGTTTGCATCAAGTGCCAGGTCTCCAGCTGTCAGCACTGACGTGTTCGGGGACATCAGAGCAAGGCTGAAGGTGTAAACAGACAGAAAACAGAGATTTTCAGGAACATCTTGGGCAGATACTTTGAAAGGCCTCATGTTGGTCATTCATGGATTGGGCTCCCTTCCAGGTGAATGCCCAAACTGAACCTGGAAGTCCAGAGCCAGACTTCTATTTTCAAGGAATACTGCACAATCTAAGCTCAGCTGCTACACACTCACCCAGTCTTGGGCAGCGTGAAGTCTTCCCACACAGTTGGAACTCCAGGAGGCAGCTAGAGCAGTGGTCCACCTCAGAAAAGAAGCCAGAATCAGATAACAGAGAGAGAGACAAAAATAAATCCTGAATAATGATATCTCTCTCTCTAGACAGAGGTGGAATTTCTTCCTAACCTCTACATGATCAGCAGAGTTATGCAGTCTGTAAAAGGCTGCGTGAAGCAAGGAACAAACAGGCAGAGCAAAGGCTAGGAGTGCATGCAAAAGCTCTCAGAAATGATCCCCCAGAATCAGATCTGGGACAGGAACGAAGAGAGAGAAAGAACAGAAATAAAGAGAGAGGAAGAAGCAGAGGAAAACCAGGGAAAAAGAGCTGAAGAAATGTCAGGGAACCGTTAAGTTCTGCCATGGGTAAATAGGTATTACATCCTGAAAGAGGATGGTAGAGCACCCAGAAAAGCATCTGTCAGAGCAGGGAGAAGGTAGAAAGGGGTGCTGAGAAAACAGTGGCATAGTCACAGCAGCACCAAGTTATGTTTGGGTAGCAAAGAGCAGAGGACGAGGTGAAGAATGGCTAAAAACTGGGGAAAGGCTGTTATGCTTCTTACCTCTTTGTTCCAGACATCCTTTTGCCACTTGAAAAGGTAGAAAACCGTGTAAGTTAAAAGATTTTATTTATTTTGCCTAGTAAGTACAAGGGGCTATCTTACTTCTGGAGATCAACATGTAAAATACCCAAGAAAAATTGCATTTAAATAAAAATAATGAGACAGAGAAAGATACTTCTCATCACAAACACTAGAATGGCACTTAATCCATCTAGGAGACAAAAAGGCTTTGCTTTTTGTTGGAGGCATTTTTGGTAAAACGTGTCAATGAAGGACCAAGGCAGCTGAAATGTGATGCAACTGTTTTGAAAATAGCCATGGAAAAAGGCATGTCAGAAAACATGAAATGGTGACCATCAGGCACTGCCTCCAGAGAGCATCACAGCTACAGGAAGGAATTGCTTCTATTTCACAGATAATTACAGGGCTCATCCTAGATTAGCTGCAAAAATAAACACCTTTTGAAAGTATCAGCTAAAACAATAACACTGCTGACCAAGAAGAAAACACATAAATGAGAGCACTAATCCACCAAAAACAAATCCTAATGGATACATAGGACGTGGCATCACACTAACCAGACCTGAGTTATTTTTTCGGGGGTTAGGTTTGAATTCCATTTTGTTATAAGAGATTAGAGCTGAAGAATGTGAAATCTTCCATGGCATCCCAGCTATCAAACATCATCGACCTCTGCAGCTCCTATGTGCTCCTTTTCAGTCTGGGCTCCTTTGGAAGGCCTGGGACACTGCTCTAAGTGCACGGACAGCAAGATAAACAGACCCTTCCTATCCAGTCTTTGTAAGAGTCAGAATGAAGGCACTGTGCTTCTGAAGTTTACAAGGTTATCCACCTAAATTGCTCCTTTGATGAGCATCCCACAGCAGTGTCATGTTCTAGAAGCCCTGGATGCTGAGGAGGAAGGTCACTGACCCAGAAATCACTTTTTTAACAACAGGCAGTTCCCACATGTATGTAGAAGAAACTGAAAAGATGGGAAACTAGATCTGATGATACAAATGGATCTAAAATTTGAGCACTTGTTCTTTTGTTTGCAGAGGCACATCATGGTGGCAGTACAGAGGATGATGGTCCTGGGAAGTATTCCTTCATTTCCACAAACCAGTTAGGTGTCCTTTGACTAAAAAAAGCTGTGGGAGCCCTGTTCTAGCATGCAAAGCTGTCAGCAAAGGAAGTGCAGTACTCAAGACGTGGCACGTGCATGCCACCAAACAGCCTGTAAACGGGCAGACTCTGACACCCTCAATGCATTTAGGATTATGATGGATCCCCAGTAAGGTTCTGGGGTTTATTTTGCAAACTCTATGCCAAATAGGGCAGAGACTAGACATAGAGGCTTGAGCAAGAGGACACCCTAGTGCAAAATCCATGCTAACTGAAAATTTACAAATAAAGGGTGGGCTATTTTGTTTGTTTGTTTTTAATTACGTGTGGTTAACTGACAAGCCTTTATTTTGGAGTATAGAATACTGCTCATAGAAGGAAATACCTTCTTTCAATGGTTTGAAAATGCTGGGAAAAATGTTCCAGTGACTAAGGCATCAAGCCACACCTGTGGCTTATGTAAGGTCTCAAGTATTTATTTGCTCTGGTGACAGTATCAAGTTAATAAAATAGACACTTTAAGAAGTGAAAAATATACTGGATAGTTATAGAAATTATGTTTCACACTGTAGAATATTAGAATATGTAACTACAGTTTCCTACTTGTTCCCAACACAGATTTCCTCAGGGAGTGTTGCTCACTGTCCTTCCTGGCTGCTAATCCAAAATTTTTCCGTTATGGACACATCCATAGCAAGTTGCAGACAGCTTGGGTATCTGCCACGGTCTGGTCCCTGTAGATGGAGCCTCCCACAGACTTGCCATCCCACCTGTAGAGCAGGAAACATTATCTCATGGGCTGTGCAGCTGGTCTGCAGCTATGGCCTGACACAGGTCAAGGCAGCTCAGGTGGCTGTAGTTACACCTGTGAGAAAGCTGCTTCTCCATAGCTCACCGCAGCATTCCTTCGAAGTACTCCTATACTTGGAGCTGTGCAGGGAAGCTGAGGAAAGCCTGTGACACAGGGGGAAGCAAAGCAGCCCTCATGTTGCTCTGCTCATGGTAATCCTTGGAGCCTGTGCCAAAGCAAATGCAGCCTGGAGACTCTGTACACGTGTCCCTGCTGTGGCATCTCCCCCCAGATGTGTTTTCTTTGGCTCAAGCTCCTGTGGAGCTGTGGGCACTCTCCAATGGTAGATGCATTAGCACAGATGCAACAGGATAAAAATCCCAAAGTTTTTGAGCCCTCTTGGGGAGCATAGATTCCTTGTATGGCTATGGAATCATAGTTCTTGTAGCTACGGGCAAAGCCAGGTGCAGGGAGGCTTGAGAGATGATTGGTATGCCACAGACTGAAATCTGCCTCTCCTGGCGTGCTGGCTGCACCTGCCCTCCTTGGAAAAGCTGGGTCACACTCTCCTGCAAGCACAACCTCTCGACCCTTACCTCTAAATCTACCGGGGAAGGAATGTTTTAACTTGCATATAATTTATAAGTGGGCAAATGAAGTTTACACAAGTATAACCCCCCACACTTACAGACTCAGGCAGGTTGTTTAAACTGAAAATCTCCCCCTGCATGACAGTGGAAGCAACAGCTTTACACTGCCAGTATAGTTTTCCCTGACATGTAAACGTATGTATGTTTCATGCTTTTCATCTCCTGCTTGCTGGCTTTGTCCTGTTATTAGTTCTGATACATTTTTTCCCCTCTGATTTCCTTCTAAACGAGGCAGCGTCTACTGAGGAGTTTCACTCTGCCCTATGGAGCAACACATGTAACTCATCACAGAAATGGGCTCGATTCAGACCAGTCACCCATCTCATTGAAGTTAATCTGGCAAAACACAAGCAAAAAAAAAAAAAAGGAAGAATACGACCTTCACTCCACAGCTTGTGACAGCTCACTCACTGCTTATTTATTCTGCACTCCTTGCAAAAACACTCCACACATTCAATCACATCTCAAAGAAAGGGGTCAAAAGGCAAGTGTTTTAAAACTGTCTCGGTTAAAGAGTCCCTTCCCATTAAAGCTGTGCTGGTTGTGTCAGAGATAAAAGACTGTTTTCTATGAGGACTGACCACTCTGACAAATCAACAATAAATTACTCAGAAATAGGCTCTGGCACATTCATTGCAGGAAAATGAATCTCCAGACACCCTCCATGATTAACAGGGAATGCTTCTTAATTCTGTGGATGGCTGTGTGAAATGTACACGAAATTATCTAAATCTTTCACTGTTTATTTCATGATTAATGGTACTGCTTCTGGCCTGATCCCTGCAGTGGATGGCCAAAGATGAAGAAGTTTGAGGCAGTGGTATGGGACACTTGTAGGGAAGAAGGTCAGTGATGAAAAAGAATTGTAAAAATCTATTATTTTGAGCTCATAAAGTGCTGAATTTCTGTTTTCAGATATGGATGTGGGAGATTTCAGAGTCTGTCAAGAACAGGCAGGAAACAAACTGAGCATGTTGGGAAAGATAATTTTCCTGCCAGAAAAGGGGAAAATCCACATTCAGATGTCCATTTACTGAGGTGTTAATTGTTAGGATAAATACAGAGTTTTGCCTTGAGAAGGACCTTTCTCTCCAAAACAAGCAATTTACATCTGGTTTGACTTCAGGCTAAAAGAGTCCTAATCCTTGACTGTCACTAGAAGGCTGATTTGCCTCAATGAGAAATTGTGTGTGCTTTACACCAACAAATCCGAGATACATTCTTTCCACATTTAGGCCTTTGCAGGTTCTTTAATGCTACAAGCAGGCAGGGCTTGATCTCCTGCATCTTGCAAGAAGGTCACTCAAAACATCTGGCAGTGCCCGGTGATTCATGATGTGCATGTTCCAGGTGTCCTCAAGGAAATACACAGTGAGGTCTCTGAGGCCTTGGGACACTGTGGTAACAGGGAACCAAGTTCTTACGAAACACAAAATCAGCTCTATTTAAGTGCTTAACAATGTTCAGTATCTCTCAGCAGAGGTCTGGAAGGACCAAAACACTGGAGAATTAAGTTACACTCTTCTTGTAATTCCACATGATCTTTTGCAGCCAGAATACTGTATTTCAAAATTGTGTTTCTATTTTTTTGCTATTTATCAAGTAATAGCTTTTCCAGGCCTGTGTTTCAGTCCAAAAAAAAAAAAAAAAAAAAAAAAAAAAAACAAACACCCCTAAAAAACAAAAAACCAGACATACAAAGAAAAAAAGTATCTGTGGAATGATATTTAGTTTACATTTAGTTTTATTTCTTAAACAGGTGAGGGGGATCTCAATACTCCAGAAAATGATGTTTCTGTATTATACCTCTGCAGCCATTACTTATCAAAGTTAGGTCAGCTATTTTTCTGTCTAAAGGGTAACGGCCAGAAAAAAGAACAAGCAAAGGAACAGTCACGATAGTAACTCATTTCCACTGAACAACAGGGGAAATTTGCAATGCATACCTTGGCACTTAGCTGAACCAAGCTGCTTTTCCTAACTGACTCTTCTTTCAGGCATCACGTCAAAATATTTCCTTGAAATAGGTTCCTAGTGTGTGCAGGAGCTATTTATAATCTACAACACTTATTTTTGGATTAAATACATGTAGGTGGCTAGTTGCCATGAGAGCAAAGAGGGGTTCAGTGAATTAGAAGAATGTGTATGAAATATTACCCTCGGGATAATGCCTTTCCAAGCTGAGCAGCCCGTACAGGCAATCAGACTGTCAGACATGGTGTCAGAGCAGGCACAGCACAGAAACTGGTAGAGGGATGCATCAGCCCTCACCCCACTGCTGCTTTCTGCCTCTCTTTCTGAGGCAACCCTCCAGATTCGGTCCTGGGTTTCAGGCCAGCACTAGGGAGCAGCCAAGGAGCAGCTCAGGAGGGCTCCTGTTTGTTCAGTACCCACCCTGATTTTAAGACAGTGTGTCTTAAAATCGGGTAAGGGCAGCCCCATCACCAGCCAAGTGCTTCTGCAGAGGAAAAGAAATGTTTGAGGAGTGTCTGTCTGAAGTGTCCCATGTGTGGCCTGTACAAGACAACCCTGGCCTCTATGCCATTCATTGCTGCCTTCTCTTCCAAGCATTTTTCCTCTCTGTCTTTCCACACACCCATCCATCCCAGAATTCCCACTCCTTTCCTGAGCTGACGTGGGTGACTCCTTGCCCCCAGCAGCACTGGTTTGGAGCTGGGGTGACAATTGCCCAGCACAGCCCTGAGGTGTCAGGCTCCCACTCCAGGGACCGATGGCATCAGCCGCTCCACAGTGGACATGATTAATGTGTAACCCTAACAGCACCTTCCCCCCTTAGCAGTTCAGTCAGAACAGAAGGGAAAACATTCGTTGGCTAATGGTTAGATACACCAGCTGTGCTACTTGTGCTGTTCTCTAACGAAGGGTGGGTAATCATTAATAGCACAACACACTGGCAAACTAGTTCATAAGTGGTTATTCTTCAGTCACTCCTGATTTACTGCAGCCTTTACCAATTTCATCAAAATAATTTGGCATTCAGCATGTGTCAGGCAATCCTAGATTGTGCTAAGAAAGCCCCTGGAATATTTAACATCCAGATGCTGTCAAAGTTCTGGTGAGCCCTTCACAATAGAGCAGCAAGCATGCCTCTCCTGAAAGAAACCTGACACTGGTGATAAATTACACACACATATATATATATATACATGTATATACACTCTCCTGGCCCAGTCACAATCACTGCTCTGAATGTTTCACATCGTTCTGCTCTGGGGTTTTCACAAGAATTGGGTCTCTTTTTGTTCTACGGACAGTTACCTGCAAGCTGGCATTTAGTGGAAGAATGGGCTGGACTGTGGACCAAAAGGTTGTGTGGATGTCAGAGAAATAGACCATATTTCATACAAAACTGTCATCATTAGTGCAGCAAGGTAGCAAATATTCCTAAGGATCAGTAAACTAGACTTGATTCAGTACCACTTTTCTCCCTCTATATTTCTGTGTTCAAAGAAAAGCATTAAGGCTGAATAAGGTCAAAATATGGCAAAAAGGGCTATAAACAGGAAATGTCCAGCTGAATTTTAAGGATTTTATTGTTTTGAAAAATCAGATCTAAGCTGTAAGTGAGAAGGGGAAGGGAAAAGCACAAGATGACAATTTTCAGTAGTATCAGCTGCCTGCTGGAGGCTCTGGGAAGCTGCCTGCTCCCATGGATGTGGGTCGAGGCCACAGCACAACAATGAGAGCCTAAACCACTGGCTGGTCACAGCCAAGCCAAGAAGGCTGAAGGGAGAGGTAAGACAGAAGGAGGACTTCCAAGACACATGTTCAACTGTATAATAACATAAAGTATAACAACATGCCCTTGTGTGAGGACTGCTTTGCAAGAACAACCAGACTGACCTTGCAGCAGTTTTCTGAGTGTTAATTTGTGAGCAAATTATGAGAACATGCAACCCAAAGCTTTCTTATTCAAAATATTTTGGATCCATGCAAATGCCTGGGATATACATATCTGTCTGAGCTTCAGAGAGCACAGCCAGAGCAGAAGAGAGAAAGGGAAATACCAGAAACCTGTGCATGATAAAATTTCTGCATGAGGATAAAACACACAGACTTAACTGGGCACAATGGCAGTGGAAAACTGCTCATTGTATTCCAGTATTTCTGAGGAAAACAAGCCATGTAAATTAAGGGAAATATGTCTTCAAAATCTCTTCTGTCATCTCAGCAAACAAAAATGGGAATACAAGACAAAAGCAATAAATTAGGACTGAATACAACATGGATGATTTTTTTTCCCCTCCACAACTCTGTAAAAATATCAGTTTAGCAACTGTGAATTCTTAAGCTACATTCTCCCAGCACCTTGCCCACTTCTGTAGAACTCTTAAGTATGAAAATCTCTGGCAATACTATCCCCTCTTTTGCCCCTTCAGCCACTGGGGGTTGCCAATGAGCTGCTGGTGGCATCTGGCCTCATATGCAGGTGGAGCCTGAAGGAAAGTGAGCATCTGCAGCCCCATGGCAAAGAAACCACCCCACGGAAAACCATCTCCTCTAGAGGATCTCCTCCCCTGCTCCAAAGCAGTTGCGTGACTGCGAAGTAGCGGTGGAAATAGCTTCCTACCGCCCACAGCTCATCCCATACAAGTGTATCCCAGTAGCTCAGCTTTCCTCCCAAACCCCTTTTCACTCCCCCACCCACCACCAGAAACACTTCAACCCTCCAAGTGCAGCGGTGGGAAGGAGAGCTCTGCTTTCAGCAGCGTTCACAGCCCGTCAGCTTCAGACAAAGACCAAAACGGAACCAAAAGCTCTGCCAACTTTCTGACCCAACTTGCTTTCTGGCTGCGAGATGTGGCTGGCTCTGCTTCAGAAAGGCTCCAATGACAAAAACCACAAGGTCTTTCCCACAGGGCCTTTCTTACACCTAGAGGCATCCCAGGTTTTGCAGAAGTTCTCCTCATCTTTTCCTCACACTCAAAGTTTTTACTGACCCACCCCATTGGTGCATTGCTGTGAAGGACCAGCTGCCAGAAACAAACAGCTGAGAAAAAGACAATGACTTAATTTCATCACACATGGATTTTAACAGCATTCCGGCCTCAAAATGCAATGGGAATGGAGAGCACAGAAAGGAGACATGAAGACCCCATTACAGGCACTCCAGCCCCAAAGCCAAGACTAACTCAGATGATGTGAAAAACATGATCAAGATGAGCAAGTAGATGGGCTGTATTAACAAATTTCTTTCCAAAAGGGACACAGAGGTCAAACCGATGTGAGCTTAGCTTTAGCCCAGCTGCCTGAGGAAGGACACTCTCCATGCCAAGAACAGCCAAGGGCTATGCTTGGGACACCACCCTAATAAAACAGTTACTAATAATTCATTCATCAACTCAGAACATCAGTACTGTAAGATTTAGCAAGTGCCCATAGCATTGCTGACACTTCTGCAATGTGTGGGCGAGAACCGAGCACACAGGATGTGGTAAGAGCCAGCAGCTGTGTATGAATCCAGAAGAGGCTGTTGAGAATTGAGCATTTTGGGTTGTAAGCAGAAGTTTTGATGACTTTTGCTGAATGGAGATTTTGCTGCTGTCTGCAGCAACTCTTACACACCACACATCTGTTGAGTGAGAAAGTGGATTTATGCAGATGGGAGCACTAAGCCTGATTGCGGGAGAGGATTTTGTATTGCCTTAGGAAGGGCACAGTTGGGTAGGAACAGCAAGGAAAATACACCAGGGGAGTAACTGTATTCACAGGTAGGAAAATGTAGAGTTTCCAACACCATTGCATTAAACTAGGATTGGATTCAAATCCGTCAGTTAAAAGCTAGCTACCACTGAGCTGCTAAACTGTGAAGAGGAGCAGGCAGGTAGGTAACATCGCGTTTTATTTAGTTGAGATGCAGACTTCCAAAATAATTCCTGCTGCCTTATCTCTGCAATGGGTACAGAAAAGTTATTTCTCCCATCTTTTGCTGTCCCTTTCATACTAGAAAAATCCCCTTGCTCTTCCTCCTCAACTGACTGCTGTTGTGCTGTACAAGTCCTTTAGGACAGACTTAAAAAACCTAATTACTAAAACAGCTACTGCAGTTGAACAGCAACACTGTTCTTGCTGGAATCGGCTCAGGGGAAGACCAACCTAAAAGCAATTTAAGATCCTGTTTTAAAGTTCATCTTGGGCCAAATGCATTAAACCCTAACTGATAGCTTCCTTTACAAGCCATCAGTTTAAATTACTTCCTCTGACCTCCTGTTGGCAACTGACACTTCATTCAAAATGATCAAAGTTATGTGAGATTTAACAGAACTTCGTCCCTAGTGGAATTTTGGTGCCCAAGTGAAAAACTGAATTTCTCAGTTATGCGCGCACCATGCAACACAGGGACAGAGAGCTCATTTGGGTTTAGGAGGATAAATCACTCCTAAAACAACACTGTGACCACTAGGTATGCAGGGCCTAAGCCAAAGTGACCTTGGGTGCAAATCAATTAGGACCAGGGGTGATCCTCGGCCAGGATTACCCAACTGCAAGCTTGAGGAAGCTGGAAAGAAATATGTATGTGCAATATTGCCAGAAGCCTCTTGTCCTAGGGTTCAGCCTAGGGTTCAGGCAAGTAGGCTGGTAGGAAGAGGTCATGCCTGAGTAGCTGTCTCAGCTCACTCTTTACTGGAAACCTTGCACACACTGACAAACTCCAGTCTGCGCTTCTTGTTCACTAGTCCTCTTACTGCAGAGAAGAAAACCCTCCCTTTTGACCCATATCCCTTTTGTACATGCCTTCCCCAGGGCAGGGAACAGTTTTCTTTACTATATATAACTTCCCTGTGCATATTTCCAGAGTGACTTTTTTACTGCCAGCAGTTATTTCTTTGAAGGCTGTGCAGGGATTTGTTTCCCCAGAGGAAAAAGTCCATAGCACTGATCTGTCCCGGGTCTATAGCATTAACCAGGGATGCAGTCTATTGAACACTGACAGAATGATCTTCAGGTACTTGTGAGAGTTTCCCTCATTTCGTTAGGATCATTTGCACTCACAGAGGTTGTCCTGTGCATGGTTAACTTCAGCACAATGTTGCCTCTTTTCTTTAAAGAAAAGGATTTTAATAAATGTATGAACTGTTTATGTCAGAGAGTTTGAATGTGAATTTAACTTGCCAAATCTTGAGGGAATTAAGCAAGTTAATCTCATAGCTAGACCATTTACCCAGTTGGGCTATTTCAAACATGCCTATTTCCGTAACTGTTGCATTTTTATGCAGTCATACCCTTCCCAGACCCCTTTACTTAAGCCTGAGATGTGAACCATAATAGATGAGATACACACAGTTTTTTAAGAGCATCTTCAATTTATGCTTTCTGGATATCAGACATGCACACAGACTGCCACTGACTAGATGTAGCAGGAAAGAGAAGTTACTGTTCTCCACTCCTCCTGGGATCATCAAGGGGAAGACAAGAGGATGAAGAAGCTGCAAACTGACTGGGCAGTTGGTCTGTGCCATGCACTTCATATTCCCCAGGGCTACGGAGTGATGCTCCAAGGAGGGGGTTAGCAAATAATCATCTGTTTATGTCGATCAAGGAACAACTCAAAAAGTGGGGCCATTCCCTGGGTGTAGAGTTGATGAAAAAACCCATTGGAGCACCACTTCAGCCACAAGGCTTCTTCTACCCCAAAATCTCCCTTTGTGCATGGCCAACCACACACACAGCAGTCCCTGTGCCCCTTGGATGCTCCTGGGATGGTAGAGCACCGCCAAGATACATCCAGAGCATGTCTTGGGTCAGGGACACACAGACAGGCATTGAGCAGAAAGAGGTCAAGGGAACTGAATACAGGTCCAGTGAGAGAAACAGGGTGTTGCAGGTGTGTTCAGGGCAGCTCCACAAAGTGCTGGATGGTGCAGGAACAGAGCCAGAGCTGGGGCTGCAGAGGCAAGGGAAGACACTTCTCACTGTTTACCATTTACCATTTTTCCTGATCAGCTACAGAAGCAACAATCACTTTCTTGTACAAAGCTCAGGCAGAACCGTGGTTCCCTCTCTGTGGGACTTCCCAGGCAGGATCCCAGAGGGCTACCTTGAAAAACAGCTGTTTTGCTGACTCTGGCCAGCAGCTTGTAGCTCTTGAGGCTCAGGCTTCAACATGGCTAAATAATTAGCAGCAAAAAGAAATCTCTTTCCTCAGTAGAAGTATTTGAAGACTTTCTGGGAGCAGTTATTTTTTCCACACTTAGAAGAAATCATGGTAAAATGCATCAAGAAGGGTGTCTAGGAGGGGATTCTCAGCAGAGGAGGTAGAGATCATCCTGAAAAACTCCTTTTTTTTTTTTCAGAGTGCCACAGGCTGAATTCATTTATTCTCTTTTATCACTAAGAGAGGTCAAGCTACAGCCAAAGGAAGACCTCTCTGAAACTGGAATGCAAAATTGTTGAACTTCTGTTTTAAGAAGCACCATTAAGTTTAATGACACAGACTCAAGAATGTTTCAAGTTATATGCCAGTAAAATACAAATGTGTCCCTTTATTTACTTACTGACTCCTGTTGCAGACCAGAGCAGGGATATGAAACACTGCAGCACCTCAAATAGTCAAAAAATAGCCGAGTCTGCACAAATTCCCTTCAGCAATGTACTTTAAATACACTTTTCCACATGGCAACTGCAAACCTTTTAACTTCTTTCTGAATCTAATAGGAGCCAAGCTTACTCTTACATTTCCTTTACTGTCAGCAAAGCCATTAGATGGCAGTACATCCCAAACTATTCTTAGCAATGCCACAGTATTCTGGTGGTGCTACAGTACATTTGTGACACATGTGTTGACAGCGTCATGAACATCAAAAAACATTTACCATGACATAATCTCCGTATGTCCAGACAACTGCAAATAGAATGGAAATGTTAAAAAACCAACCAACAAAACACACAAAGGAAAGAGCAGAAAGAAGAACTTGGTCAGACAGGCAGGTTTATGATAGGAACTGTGCCCTTCAGTCTGCAAATGGAATGTAGAAAACATCCAACTTATAAAAACCCCAACAAACAAAAAAACCCACAGTCAAGCCAAACCAATACAGAATAGCCCAGATGTCAGAGATATTTATTAGTGTTGCCACGGAGTCTTTGAGAACCAGTCACATATCAGGACACCTATTGCATGCAGGGATTTCCTAGCACAGGATGAAGGGGCCAGCAAGCAGTAGCAGGTCCTGCCCCACAGCCAGAGCCAGTCTCTGTGCAGACAGCATCCCAGCACTGCTCCCACGGGAACCCCCAGGACCGCTGCCTCGCACACATCTGTGCTTCAGGCACATTTCATCACCAGCTACTTCAATGTAAATTACAAGGATGTTTATTGCATTGCAGGGAGGAAACGTTTGACCAGCAGATTTATACCACAGTGCTATCATAATTCTGTGGGAGGTCACCACAAGTTAAGCAGTCTGCCTTCTTAACCTGTCCTTACAAAACATACAGTGGTATTCATCACATTTTATATCCTTAAAAATCCCCTAAGGAGTTACTAATCATGATAAAAATGTTCTCATCCTGCCAGGCTATGAAAAGCCACTGCTAAATGTAGATTTGGTTTAGGATGCCCAGAATCTAGAAGAAAGAGACCCTTGGTCTGTTCCCGGTGCCACTGACTCTGGGGTCAGTTGCAAAAGTATTAATGTCAGAGAGGGAAAGGACATGGGAGAGAGGACAGGGTCTTTCTGCAACTTTCCGACAGGATGCACACAGACATTTCCTTGATGAGCTGTTTTGCCACTGAAAACTGTGGTTTTAATTCATCTGAAATGATTCCTAAGTTTAAGATGAATTTTACAGTTCACTGTGGAGCCAAACACTTCATATTCATAGATATAAAGAAAGAAAGAAAAAAGAGTAATACTTCAGGTATCAATATTGAAAACACAAGCTACTAAAATTCACTGAGATAGAGGAAGAATACATCTCAGTGGGAGATTGGAGTCCTAGTTCTTGAAAACCTCATCCCTGCTTTTATTAAAAATGCCTTCCTAGTCCTATATCCCAGATTCAGACTGAGCAGCTATTCACATCTAAAATCTTCTTACAGAGTACCAATTGTTTATGCTATCTCTACTTATATTAATCTGAAGAGAGACTGAAAGACCTCCTTATGGCAACTGACAACTGGTGTCTTATCAGCACAACCAGCCACCAGCAACAGGACTTGACCCAAGGTCTTTACTGCCACTGTGCGATGGCAAAATTTTCAGTACAAGCTGCCCCTTTTGGTTCTTCCCCAGGTGCACAGCAGACAGGCCATGCTTTCACAGACATTGGAAAAACAGAAAATCAGTGTATTTCATTGATACGCTAAATTACAAGGTCTGTGTAATTTATTATTGCATTAATTACTGTAAGAATGTAGGAAGTCTTTGCATTTGAGACTACATCTAAAAACGCATTAGCAAGCAATGTGTCATACATATTAGGATCTCTATTATTGTAAAGGTATCAAGCCTATAAAATACAGGAAGCATTTAATAATGTACTCCCTTGCTATTACTTTAGTAAGACTTTGGAAATTCCATGTACTTGATGTCATTCCATAACTCTGACATCCAGAGCTACATTCATCCATACAAGCTGGGACTTTATTGCCTTCTATTCAACATTTCCTTGCCATTTTTGAATCACAAATCTCTGAGCAAAAGCTACGTGACAAGCATCTTGAGACGCAATGCAAAGGCCAGGAAAGTCTCCATCTTGAGCTGGCTTCTAGGGGTAGATGCACTGAAAGTCAGATTTCACAGAGACAAAGCAAAGCGTCTGCTTACACTTTGATCTTTTCATACTTGGAACTGTGCCTCATTTTAAACTTAACCTCATTAATTAACCTTAGAAGGGGTGAAAACTCTCAGGGGCTAAGAAAAAAAGCAGGGATTTGAGCAGAGACTGTGTCAGAGATGCCGGACAAGATCTAGGCATGAAACAGAATTTATGAAAGATAAATAGATTTTAAAAAAATTTAAAAGGTTATGTTTGGAAAGAACAGCTGACGAAAGGGGCTTTCTGAATCCTGTGAAACCTTTGAAATTCAATGCAATATTTGTGACATTGTTTCTGGGCTGCAGAGCTGAGAGCTCTCCTTCGAGCTCGTGCAAGGAGAGCTGCGGTGACTGGTGCCATACAAGAGGGGAACAGAACTCACAGCAAGAGGCCCCCAAGAGATGCTGACAGCATCCCACCCAGCAGCTCCATGCTGAGATCCATCCTGCAGAAGGATTAGCTCCAGAGGAAGCTGAAAGGAATCATCCCAGCTCTTGACCCTGTGTTACACCCCCACCATGGCCAGGACAGAGGAGGGTTTTTTGTTGTACACCCTGCTGCTGCTGAATCACAGGGGTGAAACCCAGTCTCATCAGCTGCCGCACGGGTTCTGTGTGCCAGGCAGGATACACAGGAACTGCAAAGTACCAGGCCAGCATGTAAAAAATTCAGTAAAGCAAACACTGACAGATCAGACTGATTTTTACATATTAAGCCATCTCCAAACAAACAGCAATAGCAGGAAGCTGGGGGGATTTGCATTTCCCATGCTAGGTTCCCTCCTCTCCTTCCAGCACAGCATTTTACGTGTGGGGATGACAGACCTTAACCCCTGTGCCAGCCCTGGGCAGAACAGCAACAAGACCACACATTTCCACAGCAGAGTCATGAAACATCCAAATCAGTTGAAATGTCACTGGCCACAGAGCTGGGAGCCCAGTGCACAGAAACTGCCTTTTATTTTTCACCCAAACAGGAAAACATTTAATTCTGAGATTTCCCAGAATGGCTGGGCAGTTTGTGACTCCTCTGCCTGCAGCCCACATAAGCTTAAACCATTATTATATCGATGATGAACTCACCCTGCCAACACAGTCTCCTTGTAAGACCACCACCAAGAGCCATATTCATGTTTGGGCTTGTGACAACAGCTGATCAAACAGGAGAAGTGGCAAAACTACATTTGGGAGAAATAATTGGTTCTCCTTTGCTGGGCACCATAGCAGATAGGTCCTGCTTGCCCTTCTCCTGCTTGTTACCCTACACCAGTGCACACAGCATGTGTAGCTAACAGGAGCTGGAGGCTGCTGAGAAGCAGGAAAGCTATGACACAGTTATGGAAACTTGTGGGATGGCTCACATAACTGGAGAGCTGCAACTGGTGGCCACAAGCTCTTCAGAAGGAACAGGGGAGCAAGGAGAGGCAGTGGGGTGGGTGGCTCTGTGTTTCAGGAAGTGTGTTGGCTGTAGAGCTCTCAAGGACAGCAATGACGGGAGGAATCAAGATATCCCTGTGGGAGTTTGTTATGGGCCATCCAACCAGGGTGAAGAGGCAGACAAACCGTTCTGTAAGTGCCTGGCTGATGTTTCACCATTGACAGCCCTCCTTCTTGTGGGAGACTTGGACTTGCCAGATATCTGCTGGAAACTCACAGGGGAGAGGAGGGGGTCTAGAAGATTCCTGGAGAGTGGGGAAGAGAACTTCCTGACACAGCTGGTAAGTGAGCCTACCTGGGGTGGTGACCCACTAGACCTGCTGTTTGCAAACAGAAGGGCTGGTGGGAGATGTGGTGGTCAGAGGCCACCTTGGGCACAGTGACAATGAAATGACCATTTCCTATTCTCAGTGAAATAAGGAATGGGATCAACAAAACTTCTACCTTGGACTCACAGAATGCAGAGTTGGGCCTATTTAGGACACTGGTTTGGAGAGTTCCTTGGGAAACATTAATGAGAAAAGGGTCCAGGAAGGTTGGACATGCTTAAAAAAAGAAATCCTAAAGGCACAGGAGCAGGCTACCTCTACGTCCTGAAAGAAGAGCCACTGGGGAAGAACACTGGCTGGGCTAAACAGTGAGCTTTTGCATGAACTCAGGGAAAGAAGAGGGTTTATGACTTTTGGAAAAAGGGGCGGGCAACTCAGGAAGAGTACAAGGATGTTGATAGGTCAAAGAAAATTAGAAAACCAAATGCTCATCCAGAACTCAATCTGGCCTCTGCTGTAAAAGGTAATAAAAGTGTTTTTATAAATACATTAACAACGAAAGGAAGGCCAAGGAAAATCTCCATTCTTTATTGGATGTGGAGGGCGAACATTGTGATCAAGGATGAGGAAAAGGCTAAGGTACTTAATGCCTTATTTGCCTCAGTTTTTATCAGAAAGACCAGTGATCCTCAGGGCAACCAACCCCCTGAGCTGGTAGACAGGGACAGGAAGTAGAATAATCTCCTGCTGAGCCACTTAGACATTCACAAGTCTGTGGGACCAGGTGGGATCTATCCAAGGGTAGTGAGGAGCGGGTGGGAGAGCTCGCTAAGACATTCTTCATTATTTATTACCAGTCCTGGTTAGGCAGGGAGGGTCTGGAGCACAAGTCTAATGAGGAGCAGCTGAGGGATCTGGGGGTGTTTAGCCTGGAGAAAAGGAGGCTCAAGGGGGACCTTATCACTCTCTACAATGACCTGACAGGAGGGTGTAGCTGGATGGGGGTCAGTCTCTTCTCCCAGGGAACAAGTGACAGCACAAGAGGAGAAAGCTTTGAGCTCTTCCAGGAGAGGTTCAAGTTGTCATCAGGAAGAATTTCTTGACAGAAGGGGTTGTTATATGTTGGAATGGGCTGCCCAGGGAGGTGGTGGAGTCACTATTCCGAGGGGTGTTAAAGAAACCACTGGATGTGGCACTCCTTGGTCTACTTGTCAAGGTGGTGTTCAGTCAAAGGTTGGACTCAATGATTTCAGAGGTCTATTGCAAATGATTCTGTGATTCTGAAAACTGCCTCCTTGTCACTCCTGCCCTCCAGGAACTGCACGTGTCCAATACAATCCCAGGATGTCGTTCCCACTTCACAACTCTGTGCATGAGATGCAGCCAGCTGGCTCATTTTCTCAGCTCCTGACAGCAGCTCCAGAGAGGAGGGAAGGCAGAGCCCATGCTGCAAAAGCAAGGACATGTTTCATACCCTGCCCACCCACAGCTTTGCCCCATAGCTCATGCCCAGCCAGTCACCAAGGTCCAGCTCTCTTCTAGAGAAAAGAGAGTACTGAGACTTGCTGCAGAGCCTTGACATCTTGAATATGTTGGTATGGGTAGGGAGGCCAAGGGATGCTTGAATTTGGCAAATCCCCTGTTCGAGTACTGCCAAGAATGCTTCTAAGGTCTTCCTGCTGGCAATTAAAGTTGTTAATTCACACTCGGGAACTACCTGTGGAAATACGGCATAAAGCCCATCTTTTCCTGAAAGTAAATCTCCTGTACAGCAAGGGTCTCCTTGGAAAAAGCAGATACTGTTGACACATAGGAAATGAAGCCAGGCTTGGATTTAAGTGCTTTTTCTTTTCCCTTCTTTTTTTAATAAGTAATGACAATAATATTTCAAATACATGCATACATTTGGAAAGTTTTAAGTTTAACACACACTACCCATCACTCTGAGATATCTATGTCTGGGCACTCAGGACAGAGTCAGGCCTCATGCATGTGTTGACATGGATCCCTGCAATATGATGTACCAGGTGACTGCTTAGAGCACTAAGAAGACAAAGGGAATGATTTGTTTTAGTTGCTAGTGAGCTCATTCCTGAGCTTGCCTAATGCTTTTGAAATGAGATGAATCTCGCAGACGCGCTTGCATTGAAGGCAACTGTGATTATGTGTTCCCTCACTTATTGCCAGGAAGTATCTGAATAACAAACACGTAGAAAGTATGCGTGAAAAAGCAAATACAGCATTAAAAGCTATCAGCTTATTACTTGAGAATGGACAATAGGATATCCAGTCGCAATACCTGCCAATAATAACATAGAGCTGAGGTCAAGATTTTTGGATCTCGGCTATATTGGCATTTGTTCCTGCAAGGAAGAAGGGGGAAAAAAATGTTAAGTGAGGTTCCCACAGACCTTAAAAAGCAGAAACATCTGTTGCTGTTATGAGCAGCTTGAATGCTGAGTTCAGCAGGAGAAAGTCCAGCAGCTAGGCCAGGTCTCTGCTTACCACCACATGCCTCTGTGCTCAATGGGAAATGATCAGAGACAGTTTCAAGGGACATATCAATAATTCAAAACAGCCAAAACCAGCATAAACAAATAAGAATTAGTGCTCTCTTCTTTCTCCTGCCAGCAAGACTGGAAGATGTTACTGATGCCCTAAATGTGCAGTCTCAAGCACTGTTGTCAGAGCTATCCCCAGCTGATGAGTTGCTCCATATTGTGCATTTATTTCATTTTTTTAACAAACAGGTTTGAGCTGAAACACGGAGCAGAAATTCCGAAGTGAGTCTTGTTCTCAGCAATACAAACTTCTGTGGGGCTGGTGGAAATGGCAAGTTCTCACGGATTCAGTTTTTCTGTTTGAGAAATTAACCCCCATTTTGGTGATCCATTATTTGCTCTTTCTAAACAGATCTTCATATCTTGGGTTTATTATTTTCAGCTTACACAATAAACATATCTTCTAACATTAGGTGACATGCAAATATAAAAGATGCTGTTTTGATAGTGTGCTGATGCAAACTCTGCTCTATGAAACTCCTTAATCAGAATTTCTTTTCTAAGCAAAACTTTTTGGCAAACTGCTCTCAGCATTTGCCCAGTAGCGTGGGTAAATATTCACAAAGACAACACTGCTTCTACTTGGAAAACATCAAACTGTATCAAGGCTGTAGTGACCATAAGTCCAGAAGGAAAATGCTGATGACTTGGCATTTTCTACTCCCTAATCTCTTAAATATCACATGTGGAATCCTCAGAGAAGTAAAGTTCTGTCAAAGGAAAGAACTTCTGTATGCCAGATTTCTACATAAAAACAGATTCCCAGATACAGTGCCTCATTTTGCTTTACATTCTTATATAAAAAACCTTCCAGTGCTGTGCACAGCTCAAAAGCAAAGGGAAATGAAGTCAAGACCTCTAGACTTGAAGGAGTGAATCTTGGCCCTGCTTTCTCCTCACTCATGTGCTGGCATTGACCTGGAGATCTGCCTCCTTGCAACTGCCAGCACAAAGAAACTCTTGCCCAATTTCCAGGGAGAAGGGACTTATGAGACTGGGAGAAGGGGGTTTAAAGGAGCAGAGACTTTGGAGCACAAATTTATTCCTTAATTTAGTTGTTGATGTTATGAAAATATACTGGGCTGTAAGCAGACAGATTTTTTGTTTTATTAACACATGGAAGGAATGGACTTAAAGATAAGAATACAATGATCTGCCGTTTAGATTTGTGCCATAACATTTATGAGGACATAGGGTTAAAGACAAATACGCCAAGAAATAAAGCTACCAGATATATAGTTTGACAGTTTGATTCATATATCTTTTGGCAACAATGACATTGTAAGAAAAAAACCTTTTTCCTCCTTCCTTCCCCCCCTCCCATTTTTTTTCAATTGTTTAAGAGCTCCTTGCACAAACACCAGCTCACACACATCACCACAGGCAGCACCTGGTGTGGTATAACACAGTACCAGCATATCTAAGGACTTCGGAGGCCAGAACTGAGGAGGCAACAGAAGGCAAGCGCTGGTTCAGCCACTGCTGTGGAAAATCCAAGTTCATAAAATTTGGTTGGGGCTTCATTTTTAGGTCTTTTCCAGAAAGCGACTTCTACATCATACAGAGTCTGAGATAATTTAAAGAAAACCTGTTCTATGCCTGGCTATAGACCTGACTTCATGACAGCATCATCTCTTGCAGGACCCTCCATCGCCACCTGGACCAAGGCTGAAGAACAGAAGATATGTTCAGTTTTGCAGAACAGCCGCAAAGAGAGCCACTCCAGCAGAGCAGCCCACCTACGCTCCTGTGCTCAGCACTGTTTGACAACTCTGTCTTTGCACAGTTTTGAAAGCACGTGAAGACTCACAGGCTCTGCCAAGTGGTCGGAGGTACTTACGTAGACACAGCCTGGGACTAGCGCTCTCTGAGGCAGACTGACACGTTGATTTCTGAGCAGTTGCTTTCCTTTGGGAAGCATACAGTGTTGCCCTTGCTCTAAACCAACTGGTTGCGGTAGTTTGGAGTGGGAAGAGAAAGAGGGATAAAAAGGAGGGTCACTTAAGCATCTGAATTAACATCAGGACTGTGTTGTAGTCCACCAGTGTGCTGTTTTTACTGTCAGTTCAGGTTACATGTTGAATGCACGCCCAGCAGTACTGAGTGAGCAGTGCCTTGGGGGCACCAGGCCCAGCATTTCCAGCCAGGCAAGGGAGGGGATTGTCCCGCTCTGCTCTGCACTGGGGTGGCCTCACCTTGAGTGCTGGGGGCAGTTTTAGGTACCAAAACTTAAGAAAGACATTAAGCTATTTGGGAGCATCCAAATGACAGCCAGGAGGTTGATGACGGGTCTGGAGGGGAAGTTGTGTGAGGACTGGCTGAGGTCACTCGGTCTGTTCAGCTGGGAGAAGAGGAGACTGAGGGAGAGACCTCATTGTGGCCCTCAACATCCTAATGAGGGGAAGAAGAGGGTCAGGCACTGATCTCTGCTCTGTGATCAGTGACAAGACCTGAGGGAATGGCCTGAAGTTGTGTCAGGAGAGATTTAGGTTGGATAATAGGAAAAGGTTCTTTGCCAGAGGGTGGTTGGGCACTGGAACAGGCTTCCCAGGGAAGTGGTCACAGCACCAGGCCTGACAGAGCTCAAGAAGTGTTTGGACAGTGCTCCCAGGCCCATGGTGAGGCCCTGTGCAGGGCCAGGACAGCCCCAAAATAAACAACCTAAACATTTCCTGACACAGCTTCATGTTGTAAATGTAACATTTTCTTTACACATATGTGCAACTCCTGGAATAGAATTGGCTAAGAAATAGGAAGCCACTGCCTAGAGATCTCAGCCCAATATCAACGCAAGGTTCTCAGGAAACAACTCTATTCTAGGAAAAAATTTCAATCAGAGACCAAAATGGAAAGCAAAATTCTCCCACCCTTTCCCCAACTCCCATTGCACCAGGGAGCCTTGCCTTGTCCAAAATTAGCAACACATAGAGTCAGAAGTCCTGGATAAGTTCAGAGTCTTTACTTGATGTGATATAGATACACGGACAGTGGCCTCTTCTGACAGGGTCTGTGCAATCTGACCAATACAGTATCTTCTGTCTGTTCCCTTTCCGTGGGGAATGGAGACATGAAGGAGTAGGATACTTCCACCTTGTTCTGCAATACATGGACAGCAGAGACACTCACCAGCTACTGTAGCCTCCTTACAGATGCAAGTGAAAAGGGAGAACTTTGCCAAACAAGAAGGAAAAAAACAACAAAAACCAACCAAACAAAACAAAACCACAAAAACTCCAAAACAACCGACAAATGCCAAACAAACAAACAAAAACCAAAACAAACAAAACCCCAAACAAAACAAAATAACAACAACAAAAAAAAAAACGTAAAAGAAACAAGCAAGAACAAAAGTGACATCTTAACTCTTTATGAGTTGATCATATGAGCAATCATTGCAGTCAAGCTGTTAAACTGAAGGCTGCAGATCAGCCAGCTATAGATCTAAGAGATGAAACCTAAGGAACTTCCCAGGACTATCTCCCTCAATGCTTCCAACTTTCACAGTTTCTTACTCGGCTTACCAGATTTCGTGTTTCTCAAAGTCCCACATCCTGAAGGCAAATGATTTGAAATGAGAAGAGCAGGATGAAATGCTCTAAGAAATTCCATCTGTTTTAATTTCAGAGAGACACAAGATATTTTGATCTGAGCACTACCAGATGGCAACTCTCTCAAAAAAGTACTTTTTTCCTGTTAGGAAATGCTGACTTTTTAAAATTTAAACCTATCACAAACTCTAACAGTTTAGACAAAAGTTCTCAGATCCAGATTACAATAATTGGTCATCAGATAAAAGGGATTCCAAAAGCAAGTAATTTGGAAAAATTGCTTTGAGTCACGCATCTGTGGGTACGTATTTGCACAACCAGTAGGACCAAGATCCACCAGGACACGTCATTTACTTGAGTTCATCAAAAAAGGCAAAAGAAGAACTCTAGCCTGTTCATCTTTCTGGGTTGGGGCTACTTTTCCGTGTCAGGCTTTGGGGAAGTGTGTAGCTAGCAGATAATGTTTATTTTTGAGCAGAACTTAACACACTGGGGCTGTGACTGGAACACAACAGGAGAACAATAAAGTGATCATGGGCACTTTTACATAACTAGTTTCACTTTTAAAAAACTGACTTCTCTCATTTCTCTCCCTGTCTTCCTCTAAAGTTTGCCCACTGCCAAAATTTTTTATTTCTGCTAAGTCTCAAAGCATTTTCCAGGCAAACTTGTTGGCATCCCAATTGTGTTCCATTTTGAATTCCTCTGGTTGTTTCAATAGAGATAATTTCCACTTGATCTAGGCCTCTTTCTTTAGCTGATTTTTGCCCCTGTGAAAATGCATATCCTGGCTTTCTCTGTCAGAACAGAGGTCACTGGAAAAGAGGGGGATAAATTAAAAAAGAAAAAAACACTTCCCAGAAATTAGTCACCTTCCAACATTTAACACACACAGCCTCGCCAAGCCAGAAAATGACCAAAAATTAGACTACAGGTCAGAAGACAGAAAAGGAATATTCCTTCCCCTTTTGGGCTATATTTTCTAACAATGTTATGATTCAGTAACGTAATATTTGTTGGTTAGCAGAATCACTCAGAGCAATAGTCTTGCAGGAATGTGTTGAAAAATCATTCTTAGAAGTTTTATATTTTTTCAGATACTGGGAAGAGACAGGTTTCTCTAGTAGAACGTAGTGTTGAGCATCCCATTCTTGAACAGACTGTAATTATTGCTTGTGTGGTGGTATCTTAGAGGTGGAAGTAGACATTCTGGCGAAAAAAGTTTCCCTTTTAAGTCCCACCCTGCCAAAGAAGTTCTCAACCAAAACCAGCACTACATATGAACACCACCAGGAGCACACACACTCCCACACAGATATTGTCAGCAGCAGTCAGCACTTTTATAACATGGGTGTCCAGACCACTTACAGGACACAGCAGGTCTAGCATCAATTTAAATGGCACCACCATTATTCTCATGTCAAGTATTGCTTAGAAAACCCGTGTAAAAAGCATGATGTAATGACCAGGACATAGACTGAAATTTTAAATTTTGGCAGGTAGTCAAAGCAGCATCAAGAAAATAAGAATTACCTTTTTGTATGTGTGTGTGTGTGCTGAAAGGAGCAGGACAAAAAAAAGTGGCTCTCGTGAGTTCATTATCTCTTAGTGTGGAGCTATGCCTTTTTGGCCAACTGAAATGAATAATAATGCCATATTTGTGCTGAACAGCCATGAGAAAGCCTCAGAGAATAGAAAGAGCTGGTACAAAGGAACTGGCCAGAAACAGCAAGGAATACTTGGCTATAGAACGTCTTAGGAATCTCTGTGGAAGTGGAAAGAAAGGGGCCAAAAGTAAAATAGACATGCACTCACACTTTTATAAAATCAGTACAGAAAATGCACTTCTCCCATTGCCCAAAAAAAGGAATCTTTTCTGGGTACTGGCATACAGCTCTCCAGAAAATCTTTATTCACTGAACAGACTTCAAGCACACAACACACATATAGCTGCAACCCCACAGTCATACTAGTCCTTTAAATCCACAGCACCTAGTGTAAACCAGCCTACTTAAAAATAAGCCATGTCAGCCCCGAGACACAGTCAAAGGCACACAGCTGCCATGGGAGTGGTCTTGCCTTGCAAGCAAGAGTGATCTCATTTCATTCTCATGAATTTGCTTTTTACATGAAAAAAGATTTTGCACAAACACACACAGAACTCTGAACAGTTTCATATTGATTTCTTGTTTTAAAAAAGTTTATTCTGTACTCGTATAGTAGAATGGCTACTGTGCTTTTCCAAGTTATTATGAAATCTTTCAGCATCAGCTATGTTAATTGGTAACACACGCTATGCAGCTTGTCACTGATAAATCAGACATTAGGATCAAACATTTTGCACACATAAATGTGGCAATTACTGCCATGGAGATGGTAGTCATTGTGAAGGAGACAGACGTCACTCATTACACACTCTTCCTTGCACAGAACTTCGTTATTGCTTTGTATGCTGCAGACAAGTTTGGCAACATTTCCCAGTCAATGTGGTTTGCCCATGCACAAAAACCGGGAAAAATTTGTTATTGCAGATTATCTCATTATGTAGATCTTTAACATCAGAACAAAAATAACTCCTAGGCTAGAACTGCTATTCCATATGGGAAAGATTTCTCAGTACAAATCCACTACAATTTTCCCTTCTCACTGCCTTGGCTTTGTTCTTATTTGAGGCACTAAGCTTGATCCATGGCCCAGCAATGGAGCAGTCCCAAATGATGGAATCAAAACCAACTCTCTCCTCCTGAATTTAAGGAGGGTGCAAAGATAATTTAAAAAGTTATACTGTGGACTACCACCCTAACCTTGATATAGGTGTATCAAATCACTCCAAGAACTCTCCATCTGCAATTGGTTGTGCTTGTAATGACCATCAAATCAACATCAAAGTGCTCATCAGTGACTGCAAGTCAATCTTTGACTCTCATCTCCCAACACAAATTAATAACAAGGATATGAAAAAAGCCCAACAATTATTGGAGGGCGGAATAGCAAAGTCTGGCTTTTGGCAGTGTAGGATTTAATCACTTCCCTCCTACAGCTAGATGTATATCCTTTATCACCACAATAACTTGATGAGGCAATGAGTTATTGGTGTTCTTCTTCAGAGGTGTAAATTGGAATAAATTCATTAGAAAAAATGATGAAATGACCCAAGCAGTGCCATAGAAAGACTCTTTGGCAGATCCTGGTATTGAATATCTTTCCAGCCCTTGTGCAGGCCTGTAAGATTATTTCTGAAGAAGAAACAACATGGTAAAGACTCAAAGCATCTCACTGAGTTTTTGGGAACCTTTTCAGACTTCAAAGTATCAGAAAAATTCTTAAGAATCTTGATTATTCTATGTAAGAGAGTTGGTTTGCATTTGATACTGCTAAGATCTAAGATACTTCTTGTAGAACAGGTGTTGAAGAGCAGAGATATTTAACACAAAGGGAGTTGTCCGTAGGCAGAGAACAGAAAAAAGTTACACCTTTTCATGGAGAAGCCACATTGCATAGGGCTGTAAATGTTACATCACGTAATGAAAAGACACCTCACTTCCCCCATCAGTGGTTTTGTGGTTTCTTCTTTTTTCCTGTAGGCTTTTCACGATAATTCAGGTTTAAATCAGACACCAGCCTTTTTGTTTACTTCATAATTGGAAAACAAAAATATCAGAATGATACAGTCATGATTTTTTAATTACGAAGTGGTGAAAGGCCTTGTGAAAGACACAGTGGGAACTTTATGTCTCTGGCAGCTCCAGTTCTCCCACTCAGGGGACTTATATCTTAAGTTCAGATTCCCCACTGTGAGCAAGAGTAGGGGACAGAGCATGGTCAAGGAGCACCCACGATATCTGCAAAGCAAAGGTTCACTTTCAGTCACTCTTATCTGCAAAAGAGCAAAAATCCCTTTGCATGTTATGCAAAATCAGCCATGGGCACCAGTGTCTGGAGACATGTGTCTGTGACACATCCCACTAAGACAACATCCATTAGAGTGACTCAGATGAATATTTAGAATATCCATCAGGTGGATGAGAAATGTCTGTCCCTTAGTGAGGAAGTTTAAACCTTTTGCAGCGAAACACTCCCTGTCTTTCCGACGCACGGCACAGCCTGGATGATTTGCCGCCACGTCCTGACACACAGGAAGCAGCTAACATGACAGCATCCACAGCTCTCTCTTTCAGTCATGAACAGACACATCTGTGAGCTGCTGGTTAACTAAGAGGTCAGTGCCTCTGCGTTCCAGATGTGCATTAAGAAACACAGCCCCACCTGCCAGCCCAGGCTCCGTAAGTGTCTGACACAGAGGCTTTTGGAAGCTGTTCACTGTGCTTGTGAAAGCATGAGAAGACAGTGTGGGAACTACTCGGAATCTCAGATTTATCACAACTTGATATCCCCCAGTCAGAGAGTATCCTCTAGAAAACACACGTTCCTCTCTTGCATTCACCAAGGCCTCCTACACAAGCAGAAGCTAAGGCAGGGCATCCCAATCTGCTTTCTAATGAAGCCACAATCTTTTTGTGTTACCACAAATATATACTAAAATTGAATTCCCTGTTGTGATTTCCTCAAAAAGATTATAGCAACACCAAGAAAAAAGCACGGGTCATTAAATTCCACACATTTATGCACAAACCACAGGAACATCTCTCTCTCTTTCTGGGAGACAAGCTCCGATGGAGGCTAAGACTATACTCTGGAAACCACATTCTTTTTTGTCCTCCCCAACAACCTTCTACAGAAGCAGAAAAAGGAATATAAGACACAAATGAAGAAAATGTATCTAAAAAAAAAGAGAAATACAGAAAAGGAGACCATAACAGTCCTATCATCCATCTACTAGTTCAACGGATGACCCAAGAACAACTTCCTGAAATAGCCACACAACAGCACACAAAATGTTCCCCACACAAAAATGTGCTTGAAAGGAAAACATGCGGTGGAAGAGTCATTAAACCTGAATAAACTGACCCAGAGTTCAATAAACAAGCTTTAAGACATTGGTGATAAGAAGTGAAAAAACATCCAGTACAAACATGAATATCACTGCCCAGCAAAACCCCTGAGCTACATGTACACGGCTCCCCAGCACACAGAAACACAGCGACTGTTCTTCCAAATATTTGCTGATTATTCCCACTTATCTTGTGTTCAGGTACAACACACTTATGTCATAGGGATAGTCTGACACATACATTTAGTGTTTGGCATGTTTCTGACTATACAAACATTTTGATTATAGATCTATGCTGCTGCACTCCAGTCAAGGCCTCTCATTAACTCCTGTTGGTATTAATCAGTGCTGAACATCCTTAAGTAGAGACCAAATATAGTGTATTTCCAATTTTTGTCTCCTGGGGGAAATAAAAGTTTTTACAGCAGCTGCTTCCTAGTAGGTCTAACAGCTGAGATCATAACACAGTGTCCAGAGTTCAGGCTCTGAATGGACACAGCCCCAGAGAGGCACCAGGACACAGGAACACTAAAGATGAGAGGCAGAGCTAAGACAGAGCATTTCCAGGGAGAGCTGGATGCTGGGGGTCCCCATTAAGGCTTCTGGTTCTACATTTTTAACCCTGTTCTTTTTCCCTTTGTCATCTCTTGCTCCTTCCGGACTCATTTTTCTTTATCTCTGGAAGGGAAAGAGGTCCTGAAGGATGAGCCAGGCAAAGCTGCAAGAAGGGATCTTTTTGCTCCAAAGCACACACGAGTTGAACAATACAGCAGGCACTTATACCTGCTGCCATTAATCTGCAACCACAAAAATTAGGTGTGGGTGGTGTCTTGCACAGCTCAGCCCATTCCTAAGCAATGTTTCCAATTCATTTAACAAATTGAAGTCATTCAGTAAGGCTGATAGTCACAGGGAGAGAGGAGAAACATCAATTCAGACTCCCCTCTGTGGGTTTTCGCAGCAGGGCTGGACCTGTGACCCAGAAGAGCAAAGGGGAAGAGGGTGCAGTATGCCATGCCCTACACCTCAGATGGTCGCTGCTGCGTGTTATGGCGACAGAACCATGGTGGTAGAGCCTGGCTGCTTTGATGCTTCCTCAAATGACTTGGTACAGCAACTTCGCAACAGCCAAGGCTGTGCACTGAACTTCATCCTGTTGTCCACAGTGAACCCTGAGGGACCCCTCCAGGGCTGAATTTGAAATCTCTCATTTATGTAAATCTTGATATCCCCACAGTGACTGGGGACAATTTCTGCCCCAAAGGACAGAATCCAGCACATATCAAGTGTCTGGTAGGCTGCACCATCATATCAAGACATTTTGAGAAGCAGGAGTTGGACACAGACCTCTTCACTGACACAATGTGATGATTGTCACAGGAAGAAGGAGTCTCACAAGGAGATGACAGGCAACAACGCTTTTTCATGCAGGACCACCAGTTCCCTAATCCACCTGCACAGCACCCAGATATTCCTGTGTTAGTCTAAACGTGATTTGGCTGGGTCTGACTAATTCAATGTCCCATTTGACACACGCCTTTGCAGACAACAAGACAGAGGCAGACACCATCTTAGGAGGGTTTCTGTTACATCTCTCCCATTGCTTTTCCCTTTACTTCTGAGGACCTTTCAGGCTTCCATTTACTGATTTATGTCTAACTCAAGCAGCAGATCTATGGCTGACTCCTGGCATAGCACGTGATGGGCTGTGTGCCCCGCAGAGCCCAGCCCAGCATCAGCCGCCAACCCTCTCCAGTCTTGCTTTCTGTCTGATGCCTCACAAGGTGAAATCCTGTGACTTCCTTCAGGTTTTTTCTTCCTTCTCCTCCCTCCAGGCGCATATTTTTGTGTTGTGTTTTATTTCTTTGCTGGGCTCTACCCACCAGCACCAGCTGTCCTGTATATTAAGAAAGCCCAGGAGTATTGCATTACCTGCAAAAAACAGGAGAGCCCTTAGCTCTACCCTGCTCCCTAGCTGATCAACAACACTGAAGAGATCGGGATGTGCTTTCTTCTCCTCCTTCTTGCAGTAATAGCACCACCTTTTGGTTCCCGGCGCGATGCGGTTATTTCACTCCACCAGCTCAGCCATGCCTCTGCAGAATGCTGATGTCCGCCAAAAAAGACCTTGTGTGCCTTAGCTGTGTTTATATTTCATCTGCAGTACCATTGCCTGGGGAAGAGAGGATCCCACAAACCACCGGAGAGAGGAGCCATCCCCTCATCCAACCACACATCACCTGAGTACTTCTCCTAACTCAAGGGCTTTTCAGATAAGATAACTGGTTAGCACGGAATTCCATCTCCACCCAGCTCTGAGCTCAACAAAGCAGGTAGCAGCACGGCTCACAACCCACAGACATTTTCAGCTCTGAACGTGGATAAACATACCAATCCTTTGACCCTTCCCTAACTGGCCTCCAAACATGAAGTAATCAAATGCAAGGGAACAGTGCTTATAAACCCAACTCTTGGAAACAAGACATAGTCGTCTGTCTGGGGCTGGTGGTCCACCTTGGAGAAAAAGAAACACTGGGGAGTTTTGGGGGGCAAGGCAGTAAGGATCTGACACACTAGAAAGGAAATGGCAACACATACATATTTAAAGTAAAGGCTCAAATTCAATGTTCAGTCATACTTGAAGAAGGGCCTGAAACCTTGGGTGTTCACCTCCTTTATTGGTGACATCAGTCCTACAGCTACAACACAAAAACAGCCATGGTTTGAAGTATCTGCTCTAACACAGACTTCAGTCACCCGCCAAATTCCCCTTTCCCTACCAGCTCTGATAAATCAATCTGATTTTATTGATTCCCATCAGCTGAGCTCTGATCCTCCTGCCTGCCTTGCTGGCTAAAAACAGCAGCAGAGGTGAGGCTCTCCTAATCAGGGATAAAGCAGAACAGATGCACCTCTTTAATAGTGCAAATTCAATCCAGTTCCAGAAAGGAAAGTGTTTTGCTCAGAATTCAGCAGAATCTGCTTTATTTCAGGGATTAACCTTTCCTTTACATTCTCTCGTAAATCCCCTTTGGGAATGTCTGTGACACCAGAACTAAACCACTTCTTAAAGATCAATAAATAAATGCACCTGCAGATGTCTAAAGATGCAGAGAAGGTTACTATTGTCCCTGAACTCTGAGATTAAAAATAATTATGGGTTTACCTGTGTTCCTTGAACTATGACTGTGTGTCTTGATCTCTGCAGGTATAAAGGGAAGCAATCAGGCATATTTAAAAATATGCTCACAACTATCTACATTCTGATTTATAATGTGTTCCAGTATCTTTGAATTACATTTAGTATTTTAAATCAAATT
The DNA here is from genome assembly GCA_013399875.1 of Gymnorhina tibicen. Taxonomy (NCBI): domain Eukaryota; kingdom Metazoa; phylum Chordata; class Aves; order Passeriformes; family Artamidae; genus Gymnorhina; species Gymnorhina tibicen. The sequence goes on from VXAZ01009905.1 coordinate 301,389, forward strand.
AGTGATAATTTGCAACACCTTTCAAAATCAAGCATAACTATGCAGTAGTTTTCCTTAACTGCTTCTCATTCACCTACAAATGACTCTAATAGGCATTATTTTGTGTTACTTTTCTCTTATGAAGCTGAGGACCCTGATTCCACAGGAGTAACACTAAAGGTAAAACACCAGGAAATGCAGACACGATCATAAATTTGATGTCTCCATTGCCTGGGCTCAAATGCTCTCAGTCTCAATAAGACAGGTATAAAAGCAAATAAAACATCCTGTACACTTTTATCTTTCCCAACTCAGTCCTTTTAGAAGCCTGTTCCAAAGTATCTCTCAGTGGTTTTTCAGGGTCATAGTTTGGCTAATCAACAGCCATCTCTGGAATGAAAACTTGGCTGAAATGAGCATATTAGCCTTCCTGTGAGTGTATCTAATCTGAATCCAAATGAAAAACAAATATTCAAAGACTGGAACAATGTTTGTCTGCTAAAACAATCTAGATGACCACAACACAGGAAGGAAATAGCAAAGAGTTCAGGTACACACAATAAAGTTGTGGCAGCTTTTTTTATGGTCTCTCCCACCTACATAGCTGTACCTGGACAGGAAATTTCTAAATATTCTGCACTGCTAAACAGCAGCTCCTGACGAAACAAACAGAGCTTTTGCAAAGGCCACTGCTAACTCCTGTCAAGGGTTTTCCTTTTGCTTCACTTACAGCCTGATCCCAGAGTCCTTGAGCTGATAGAAAGAGTCCCATTAACTACTTTAGGCTTTCATATGGATGCAAGCCTTAGTTTTCTAATGGGTCTGCTATTAAAAAAAGGGGGAGAAAATAAATTTGTCCTTTGTTTAGGCACCTAATAAGGGTTTGAGTCCTGATCATAGAATCACAGAATGGTTGGAAGTGACCTCAAAGATCACCTGGTTCCAACCCCACTGCTATGGACAGGGACAACTTTCACCAGACCAGGTTGCTCAGAGGCCCATCCAACTCGGCCCCAGGGATGGGGCAACCACAACTTCCCTGACAAACATAATCTGTGTTGGACTTCAGGCCAGCTGGACTTGTTCTGGAGCAGGAGAAGTTCTTAGTAAGCTGTAATCTTATTACAGTACAACCTGGAAGTATCTGGGGGTGTATTATGCATGCAAACCGAACAGGATTTGAAGGTTTTTCTGCTGATAACTCATTTTTGCCAGAAACTAGCAGCCTGACAAACTCTTGTGCTGACTGACCTCTTGGTTGTTCCAGGTAGAGACCATCCAGTTCAAAAGCAGTTTCATGTATTTTGTCCACTTAACTTAGTGAACAGAGTTCACTTAAAGCAGCTCTGAAATACTAATTGTTCTAATTCATCCACAGTAGAAGTGAGGCTAATGAAAGAACTCACTTCAAATGCCCTAGAGATACCTTTGATAAGATAACTACCGACACACAGTCATCGGTAGCTTGTCTTCAGCCTGCAGGGGGAAGTGCAGAGTGATCGTGAGAAGAGAAAGCAATCCCTTAATGAAAACAGAAAACCGGCAAGGCTAATAAGGAAACCAGCATGAAAATGTTAATACGTAGACTAACTACCGGTTAGGAGCAAACAACTCCCCTAGCAATAAAAAGTGCAAATTTACATTGTTCTTTAATCTTATATCAAGCTGTTGTTTTAGCAGGGGAAAGAAAACTAAGGTCTTGCCATAAGAAACGAGAAGTGTCCACCTCCTAAAAAGCAAACTAACTTATGAATGTTGGCAGTGGTCTCTCTGAACCCTGCCTTGCACCACCAGTGCTGGTAAGGCTGCTGGGGGGTTGGACACCACCAGCAGAAGTACAGAGATTATGTGACAGCCTGGCACATTCCGACACAGGATTTCCTGTGATGGTTTTTTTTCTGAGAGCCCCCCTTGATTTGCCTCGAAAGCCCATCCAAATCCTCCTGTCTCAGACCAGCTCACGCACACAGCAGAGGGAGCCAAGCCACTAGAAAATATCTCATGGCTGAGAAATGGGGTATAACACAGTCAATTCACAGTCCTACATCTCCAATTATTCACTGTGTTCCACTGTGGTGAGGTCCTCTCTTCCAACCCAAACACTTCCTGAATACACAGCTCATAATCAGCAACACATATGAGGTGCTTCTGATGGCATCTCTCTGATTCTTCTATTTTTCAGGGATTTTTTTTGAGGATTTTTTATTTTTTAGATTTTCTTTTTAAGGATATTTTCCTTTCACCAGCATGTTTTGTTCTACGTGTTGTATATAAATCCCAGTACTTTAGGGCACTGCAGCAACATTCAAAACTTTTCCTTTCTGTGGTCACTCTAATCCAAATCCAGATTCTCATTATCTGGCAGCAAGCCATGGAACTCACCTGTGAACCTGTCCTCATGTGATGCTGACTTTGACCCTATCCTAGCCTTGGCCACACCTCTCAGAGAAGAGAATTTCACATCATAAAACCGTGATCATTGGTACTCATGGGGGAGGATGATTTGTGGAACAACCCTATTTCCACTACACTGTGTTGCAAGAAACTGCTGGATAATCTTGCAGCACTGAAAAGCAATGACATGGCAGATTTAATTAAAAGACAGGCAACTATGAACGAGTATATATGGGGAAAAAAAAAAATCCCCCCAGAGAAAATTCAGCATCTGTCTCAAGTGGCCAAAGCAATTCCCCAGACAATTATCCTCTCTTTTACCCTACACAGTACTTTCTAGAGAAGCTGAGTTCCCTTAAACAGTGAATACGGCTTCAGTTTCAGTCTAAGAGCCCCATGAAAACTATGAAAACACAGAAGGTATAACCCTCTCCTGTCACCACCTTCTCTAACACCACCAAATCCACTGCTCTTCAGTAGGTGAGCAGAGTCATTGCTATCTGAGCCTGGCTGAATGGCCTTATCATCTGTGAAGACCAAAAAAGACCTCACATGTCATCTGTGAAGACGAAAAAGAGGCCTCAAACCCAACTTGAAGTCATGTGCTTTATTGAAGATTTATGGAAGTACACCCTGCATTGCCCAAGTGGTGCTGGCCTTGACATACTCACCTGTACAGGGACCTCCAACCCAAAGGCCATCTACAGCAGGACAGCACCTTTGTGGCTTGTTAGTTTGGGCCCCAGAACCAAATGTTAAAAAATTAACATTTATGTACCCTACGTCAGATCAAGCTGCTTTTGTATCAGAACAGTTTGGGGTGATAAACTTTTCTTTGCTAGTATGAGAATAAGCATCCTGCCTTTTCCACCTCCAACTCCTAGACTTTAATCCACAAAGGATCACAGAATCCCAGAACCTTAGAAAACTTTGGATGGAAAGGAACTTTTTAAGGTTATGAGCAGGGCCAGCTTCAACTCCATGAGGTGGGAGTTGAGTCCCATCCAGCCTGACCCTGAGTGTTTCCAGGGGTGGGGCATATACCAAATCTCTGAGCAACGCATTAAAACTCATGTTTCACTACACTCACTGTAAAACTTTTCTTCCTTTTAACAGTCTGAATCTACCCTCTTTTAATTTAAAACCATTACCCCTTGTCCTGTTGCAACAGGTCCTAATAAAAAATCTGTTCCTGTCTTTTTTATTAAATATTAGTAATTGAAAGGCCACAATAAGTTCTCCCTGGAGCCTTCTTTTTTCCAGGCTGAAAAATCTCAAATCTCTCAGTCTTTTCTCATAGGAGAGGTGTTCCATCCCTCTGATCATCTTGGTGGTCTCCTCTGTTCTGGCTCCAGCAGGTCCCTGTCCCTCCTGTGCTGGGGCCCCAGAGCTGGATGCAGGGCTCCAGGTGGGTCTCAGCAGAGCAGAGCAGAGGGGCAGAATCCCCTCCCTCCCCTGCTGCCCACGGGGCTCTGGATGCAGCCCAGGACACGTTTGGCTCTCTGGGCTGTGAGTGCCATGGCCGGGGCATGTCCAGCCTCTCACCCACAGCACCCCCAAGTCCTTCTGGGCAGGGCTGCTCTCGGTCTGTTCACTCCCAGTCTGGGCTGGTACTGGGGGTTGCCCTGACCCAGGTGCAGCAGCAGCACTTGGCCTTGTTCCCATGACCCTGCTTCTTGAGCTTGTCCAGGTCCCTCTGGATGGCATCCTGTCCTTCAGGTGCGTCCAACACACCTCTCAGCTTGGTGTCACCTGCAAACTTGCTGAGGGTGCAGTTGATCCCACTGACTGTGTCACTGATGAATAGTCCTGGTCCTAGTATAGACCCCTGAGGATGATAAATGACCACTTGTCACTGACCTCCATCTGGTCCATTTAGGCCAGTGACACTCTGGATGTAGTCATCCAGCCAATTTTTTATCTACCAAATAGTCCATCCTTCAAATCCCTCTCTCTCTCCAATTTAAGGAGAAGGATGTCGTCAGGAACCATGTCAAAGGCTTTACACAAGTCCAGAAAAATGAAATCTGTAGCCCTTTCCTTGTCCACTGATGTGGTCACTCCATCATAGAAGCCCACTAAAACAGTCAGGCTACACTTGCCTTGGAGAAGCTGTGCTGGTTGTCTCAAATCACCTCTTTATCCTCCATGTGCCATAGCAGAGCTTCTAGGAGGATCTGTCCCGTGATATTCCCAGGCACAGAGGTGAGGCTGACAGGTTGGTAGTCACCAAGCTGCTCCTTTCTAGCCTGTTCAAAATGCTTGCCATTAGGGTGCAATAAGGAGTTTTAAACCATAAGGAGTTTGAATAATTCTTCATCTCTAAAATACAATTCAAGGACTCAGCAATGCGGTCTTGATGCAGCAGGGAAGAAACCACAGGACTTCCACAATTTATGGGCAAAGGAACTGAATCACAGAAACAGTGCAATATTTTCCTGAGAAATGTTAGTCTTGCCCTTAGATGTCCTGAGTTTGAACTCACTTTGCTATAAAAATAACAACAATGCCCCACGATCCTATTAGAGAACAGAAGTACTTAGGCTCTCAAGTCCCCAGAATAGCCCACTCATTGCAGTAGTTTGCTTTAAAAGACCTGTGTTTTTAGATTTGTACATCTGTTGTAGAGGGCACCCAGATGTGTCCAGTAGGTGTCATTTCTGTCCGCTCTCGCTTTCTTTGCTGAAGAGATATCATGGCTTTCCTGGTTTGGAGAGGAAACTATGGCATGTGCAGAAATCAGCCTCCAGGCTGAACAGGAATGTTCAGAATCAGTTTGATGCCTGATTATTTCTGGATTGAACTAAAGACCCAGACAGGCAGGCCCAGATTTTGCCTAAAGTCCAGTCCTGTAGGGTTTGGCATTCTGAAACAAGGAGTCTCCTCCATGACCCTGTCCTTTCCATTTCTACATATCCTCAGGCATGGAAAGGCACAGCAAACCCTCTTGGTACCTTTCCCTGAACTGCTGAGATATGAGACATGCAGACCAGCCAAGGGCACTTCTGGAGAAAAATGTCTTACCTCCTTCCCTTGCTACAAAGAAAACCATAAAGCAGTGGACAATAAACTTCTGCACAGGGAAGTTAGGCCATGGCTGCTTGGATTGGAATGGAACCAGCCAAAGATGGTTTCCTGTCTGTCAAATATGCCATTTCTGTATTGCACAAACACCTGCAGCAGGACTTCAGTCACCAGTCCCTACCATCATCCAGAATCAGGTCAGCAGCCCTGATGAGCTAAATCTGGCACGGCTCACTGAGGGCGAGTGTAAGACATTTTATTAGTTTCGTAATTTTTTTGCTAGCTTTTATTAATTGTCCCTTTTGTCCCTGTTCAGGGAACTTCCACCCCACAGCGGAGCAAGCTGAAGCAGATACATGCTTCCCCAGGGACAGTTTGGAGTCAAGTCTGGCACTGGCTGTCATTGAAACATTCTAGACTGAGAGACTCAGCACTGGTTGGAGATGCTGGAGCTCCAGCCACACATGAGTCTCCCTTTACCCTTTTGGCTGACCTGATGGTAACCTTTGCCAGAGGGACACGGCAGCCCTTGCTGCGCCCTGATCCCGAGGGAGAACACACACAGACCTGGGAATGGACACCCACGTGCAGGAGAACTCCTTGCTGCCTCCCACGAGGCTCGCAGGTGGCGTGAAGCCCAGACACGAAATTAAATCGGCAGCAGCCGCAGAGCTGCAGCTGTGTGGGGCCAGGAGAGCTGAACCCATCTGCTCCTCGTGGGCGGCTGGGGCCGGGGCTGGGGCTTGGCTGCCACGGGGACCGTGCCAACACACAGGTGCCAGGATGTTCCTCCTCTCAGTCCCCGGCCTGCTTGGAACACCACAGCTATGAAAACTTCACCCTGATGCTGTGAATGACTCGAGTGAGGGCAAATGACCCAAAAAAAGGCCATTTTGCATCTACTATCCTTCCTGGTGAAGTCACAAAATTCACCCCTAACTGAGTGAGCTGCAAACTACAACCATACATCTAAAATTTCCACTCAGGCACCTTCCTGAAGCAGAACTTGCAGCAGTGTTGCTTTCATGCAAAACAAAACCAGCTGTCTCCAGCTCCCCACAGCTTCCCCCAGCTTCTCTACAAAGATATGGCATCAAAAGCAAAAATTTCATTTGTTATTCCCTTGTAATTGAAATTATTTACCTTACTAAAGATAAGATTTATCTGACTAAAATTCTTCTATGAACCACACTAGCCCTGAGCCATCAGTGCGGGATAGACAACTGGGAAGCAACCAGAAAATATGATTTTGATAGACTTAACCAGTTTCTCTGGTCAACAAATATCCCTAAATACAACATTCTACTCTAAAATCAATTTTTCAAATTCAAAAAATTAAAGGCTGCTGTTGCTCCTTTCTTCTCTTGCAGAGATAACATGCAGCTTTTTGCAAACTGCTGACTGGAGTTTTTGTTTGCCTGTCTAATAGCACAGTGTTCTGCCTGCCTCCAAACCGAAGGAATTTGTGCTACAGTGTGAGTTTCGAGAATATAATATCAAATTATCAATCAGGAAATACTTCTGTGAAGGGGCGAGCTGAGTCTGAAGACCTCACACAATCACATTGGAGCTCAGCTTTCCAAGGTGGGATCCAGCCCCTCAAGCCGTGTTTCCCAGACTCCAAGAAACGAGCTAAGTTCCTGAAGGAACCTGCTGCTTTCTTGTAGCTGGCTTGGAGCCCCTTCCTTCAGAGCACTTTTTTTCCCAGTAACTGCCATTAAGTAAAAGCCTGGGCCCTGAGGCAGGCGAGAGTCACCTACATTTGATCATTGCTTTTTCGACCTGCCAGCAATGATAAAGCAAGATAAGAGACACTTGGAGAGGTCCAGGCAAAGGACAGTGCTTCTTTCCAGCAGCTCATTCAGTCAGATAAACCCCTGACAGCAAAGGTCTTCTTAATCAGACTGCGGTGATCTTTGATTACAGCACACAATAACCAGGGAAAGGAGTTGCTCAGCCCACTGTACCCAAAGGGATCTGTTACTGTAGCTGGTCAGAGAAAACAGCTTTATCACCAGTCAGACAGGGCTGAACTACAAGGTGAAGAAAACCTCAGACATCAGCAACCACGTTTAAATCAAAAAGATACCTACTATGGGAAGGCTTCAAGGTGAGGGCTGAGGTTTTTCACAAAGTTATAAATAGAAAAGATTAATGTACTGGGCTTTGGGGACCTTTCAATAAATGTATTTACAGAAATGTGACATAACCAGGGTGACCCATTTCACTGTGCTTTAAAGCAGGGACTTTTTCAGGATTAAGCCTTTCAACCAGAAAGTAATATCTGAAAGGCTCATCAGAGAGTCCAAGAATTTCAGTATTTATTTTCTCCCATACTTGAAAGAGTATGTGCTTCTTTTGTTGGTTTTGAATCAGTAACTTAGGGTTTGGTTTGTAAAATGAGGCCAACTGGACATACAATGCAAGCAAAACCGAAAAATGGACATGAATTTTACCGGGCTGAGGGCTGCTTCAGGGGATGACTCACAGCTCTGCTGGGTGACTTCTGGCTGGCAGTGATGTGCCCACTCATGCGGAATAATAAATTAACCCCCTGACAAAATGATGCAATGCCTGTTTTCTAGGTTTTACACTTTTCCTCTGAATTATCTCCTGCAAAGCCTTCATTTTCACAGGATGTTTGGAATGCTTGGGCTTTTTTTTCCGTTATTTTTCCTCTCTGTGTTTCCACTCCAAGAACACAGAACAGCACTTTCCTAGGAACTAGCCTGGGAAAATCTTTGGTAACAGCTTCCTGCTGTTACACTGAGCTCTGTGCATCTGCTACAGGTTTTGCTTTATCAGCTGTGAGAGAGTAAGTGACCATTCAGGTTTTCATGTTTCTGTTACAGCTTCCATGGACATTGACCCCAACACATGTAAGCATCACACTTTTATCCTTTACCATCTCTTGCGCTTTTCCTTTCCCTCATTGTCTTTTCCTCCTTCATCCCGAAGCAGCTTAAAAGGCTCTGGAAACTTCAAAACTTCCACCACCACCACCCTACCCTACCTGCACCCTTCTTCATGGCATCTTTCACACTTAAGTCCCCAGGAAACCTATGTGGGCAGCATAATGCTGGAGGTGCTCCATGGCATATTCATGGGTTTCTCGGGATTGAACTGAAAAACGTCCCCAGTAAGCACCCATTCTCCATCTCTTTTGAGAGCTGGAAAGGCATTTTGGGGCACTACGCTCAAGTTAAAAAGAGACCACTTGTCTCCCTTCCTCCATCTGGAGACTATATAAAGATGTCTAAACAAAGGCTGTGTTTGGAAACTTGTTGCACCAACATCACTGCATCATCCGTCTATGCAAAGTCTAGTCGTGTTCCTCTGAAAATCAAGCTGTTTTCTGCCTCTTGTTCATTTCCCTTTTTTAAAATAAATTCTTCTATGTAAGGATGGCTGATCATTAGTATGGTCTGGCTAGTACAAGGAAGGAAACTGAATACATGAGTTTTACCATGCAGAGGCCAAAAACCAGAATTTTAAAGCCCTTTTCAAAGTGCTCCTTACTCTGGCAGTGCCTTTGCTGCCCTGGATCAAACAGTTGAACAGGCTGTTCACAGTCATGAGGGCATCTTCCTCAAACATGGGGTCAAATATGGACCATGAGTCATTTCATGTCCTCCTTTAGTAAACCTGGATTTCAGGTTTTTCAAGCCACCTCAGTGAGCAAATAAATGAAGTTTTGCCAAAAGCTGTCATCTGCGGTTTCCCCATCCTGGGGCACAGTACAAATATTTTTTGGAGGTATCTGAGCAGTCCTACAATGCAAAGTGCTGAGGTTTAAAAAGGTAGTATACAAATATGTCATCTTCCAAAAGAAGAAAATGAAGAGAAAGGAAAAAAATAAAAGGAAGAAAAAAGTGAGGAACAGAGAAAGGAGGAGGAAAAAAATGAAGAACAGAAGAAATCAAACTGGCTGTGTAGTAAAATCTATTGATTGGGAGCTCACGAAACTGCGACACAGAGAATCACTCACCACTGAGAGTTCCTGTGATTATTTCACTTTCCTGTGGTGGATGGCAGAAGCCACCACAGAGGGGAATCCACTTCCCTGAGCGAGCAACAGTGGTTATTACCCCAACCCTCCAGGCACACACACACAGACAGAGGAGAGGGACCTCTCAGTGCATCTTCATTCCAGTGTCTGTTATCCCAGAAATAGGAATGGGAATGCGAGGGACCTGCAACCCAACAGCAGAGGAGAAGGAGATGTGTCAAGAAGGCCACATTTCTGTGGTCGTGCAGGTGACCCACTGCAGCAGCTCTTTGAGGATACACAGTAGTATTTTAAGTCCAGGGGCCAGTACTGGGGGAAAGGATAGCAATCAGTTGATGCAAGTGTTAAACTGGGTAACTGGGTTTGTTATACCAAGGTTACGAAGCAGAAGATGGTAAAGCCCATCCCCTGCTCATCCACGCTTGTCATAATGCCATGAGCCTGGCTCAGTTCCCAGCTCTGTGGGCCAGAGATAAGAATTTGGGGAAGGGGTACAATTATTTATCTGATGATTATGTCCTTCCCTGGGGTGGCCTCTCCTTCAATTTTTGTCCTCTGCACCAATGGCTTGAAAAAAAACAGCTCCCATAAACATTTTGTACAGTAAATGCCAAAGGAATAAAGGAAAGAGAAAATATTACCTGTTGGGGATTTCCACTGAGAGGCTGTGGTTAGAGTAAAGCTCCATGACACAATGGAGAGTAGAAAGTATCAACATTAAACAAAGACTAGCCTTCCAGCACACTATCTACCAATTTAATAATGAGCAGAGCTTCTGACCCCATATAACAAGAAGTGGCTATTTCTCTGGTCTCTGTAGGAGGGAGAGAGGCAAATATAATGTTTCTCATAAGGAGTCCTTGGAGGCCTTTTCTTCTTTTCCTTTTTTCTCCCCATGTTTTACATTTTAAGACTCTCTGAGAGCATAGTTTAATGGTCTTAATTGAATGCAGCTTTCCCTATGGTCCGGTTCATACGTATGCTTCATCAGCGGTAAATATGTAAAGATTGTCACCACTCTAAAACTTCTAAATTTTATTCTTTTATAAGGATCCCTTTTCCTGATCACTAACATTATCCTAGGCTAGTCTGTACACAGAAGTAAGAATTCCTGATAATTCAGTGCTAAACAATCAGAGAAACACTATAAAAAGGGATTGTGGAGAGGCCTCTTACCCTTTTCTCTTTACCAGAGATTACTGAACTGTGGAAACATTAATTAAGGCCAAAGCAAAGAGACATGAAGATAGATTTTAATTGTGCTGGGTATTGGCTGAAGCATATTTTAAACATGTAGTTTAAAGTTGTTCCATTTCCTCTGTTTCAGTAAATATAAGATCTGTATAGCCCATAATTACATAGACAAATTTCGATGACAGCTTTCCTCCTTTGCAAAAAAGTTTTTCTCAGTTTTGTTCTTAAAGAGACTCTCCCATCAGCTGATTTTCCATGCCAATGGATATAAATTAAACAGACTAACCAAACATCCTCGGAGACAGAGCAAGCTTGGCCTAGGTTTATTTTTGTGAACACGTCTCATCATTCCTGGATTTCTGAAGTTTACTGTGGTTATGCAGCTCACGTGTCTTGCAAGTGATGCAAATTAGGAATGAATCCTGCTGGCAGAGCTAGAGAAAAACAATTAGGTGATAAATCAGAGCTATGATAACCAGGTTGCAGGTTGGTAACTCCCGTGCAGAATTTAGCCACCACGCCAAACAGTAGTGCCCAAGTCAAAAGTGCAAATGGGTTCAGAAGAAAACTTACTCTTGTAGGATTCCATATTGTTATATTTATTTAATAGGTAGCTCTTAAATCTATTATCTGAATAAAGGAGTCCCTAATTTTCTAGATTGACTTAAGCTGGTAGAAAAAAAGAAGAGAAATATTACTTCATGCCCATTCTGCTTTCAGTAGTCCAAGTGTCTTCTTTCTCAGATGTCCCACAGCCACCATTACAGGCATGTGTTTGAGCTGCCCCTGCCTGGCAGGGCTTAATGTGCTGTGCTGATTCTCCCTCAAGCCCACAGCGTGGGCTTAAATACTTTTCAGCCACAGGAAAATGTACTGACCCAACCATCCCAGAGCACACAGTGACTTTGACATTCCAGTAACATTATTGTCGAATACTTCTCGGCTCACATTGAGAATTTTCCTCCATCACATTTCACAGAATCATGGAACGGGTCAGGTTGGAAAGGACCACTTCGGGCCGTGTGGTCCAGCTCCCCTGCTCAAGAACACTGCACAGGATTGTATCCAGAGGGTTCCAGTGAGGGAGACTCCACAGACTCTCTGGGCATCTGTTCCAATGTGCAGTCACCCACACAGTGCTTCTTCCTCATATTCAGTTGGAACTTTTCTGTGCATCAGTTTCTGCCCTTTGCCTCATGTCCTATTGCTCGGCACCACCGATCAGAGCCTGGTCCATCCTCTGACCCCTCCCTGCAGATGCTGACAGACATTGGTCAGGTCCCCTCTCAGTCACCTCTTCTAGAGGCTGAACATGCCTGGCTTGCTCAGCCTTTCCTCGTAAGAGAGATGCTCCAGTCCCTTCATCACCTTTGTCATCCTCCACTGGACCCACTGCAGGAGCTCCACGTCTCTCTTGCACTGAGGAGCCCAGAACTGGATGCAGCACTCCAGATGAGGCCTCACCAGGGCTGAGCAGAGGGGCAGGATCACCTCCCTCGACCTGCTGGCAGTGCTCTTCCTAACGCATCCCAGGTTTCTGTTGGCCTTCTTGGCCACAAGGGCACTGCTGGCTCATGGACAGTTTGTCATCCACCAGGACCCCAGGTCCTTGTCCTTCTGCTGCCCAGCAGGTTGGCCCCCAGCCTGTACTGGGGGTTATTCCTCACCAGGTGCAGGACGCTGCACTTGCCTTTGCTGAACTTCAGACAATTCTTCTCTGCCCATCTCTCCAGCCTGTCGAGGTCCCTCTGACGGGCTGCAGAGCCCTCTGGGGTATCAACCACTCCTCCCAGCTTTGTGTCATCAGTGAACATGCTGAGAAGGCCTCTGCTCCTTCCTCCAAGTCACTGAGGAGTAAGGTAAACACTACTGGACCCAGTACTGAACCTTGGGGGACACCACTAGTGACAGGCCTCCAACTAGACCCTGTGCCACTGATTATGATTACCCCTTTGGGATCTGCCACTCGGCCAGTTCTCAATCCGTGTCACTGCCCACTCATCGAGTCCACATTTCCCGAGTTTGCCTACGAGGATGTTGTGGGACACAGTGCTGAAAGCCTTGCCACTGGGTGTGACCGTACACTGGTTGTTGGTGGGGATGGAAGAGCAGCCAGATGCATCCAGCTGGAATGACCTTAGCTATTAAGAGAAGGGCACGAGAAAATCTGTCTCTTCATGGCTGAGCGCACAGCACTTCAGCAGCAGGCTGCCTTGAGCACTCCCTCCAAATAACTCTGCCCTGAAACACGCCTTAGCAGCAAACCCCTGGGACTGTGGAGGAGAGCTAAGTACACAGAAAGAAAACAGCAGGTAGAAAATACCTTTTTGTACCATAACTGCAGTGCCTAGTTGTTCTGCTTGCATGAAACCTGCCCTTTTTCTTGCTCCGTAGATGGCACACCATGTTCTGCTCCCGGGAGAAGTTTGTAACCACCAAGGTCTTGGTTTCATGGAAGGCCACTGAACAGGCTCCATTTCCTGACTGCCAATGGCTCCATTTCTCAGTTCACATTTTTTCCCATGCACACAGAAACTTGGTTTACAACTTGTTGAATTTATAGGATCCTATTCTATTGGGAGGATATAAAAAATAACTGAAAAATGAAATCATAGAATCATAGCATGGTTTGGGTTGGAAGGGACTTTAAAGATTGTCTCATTCCAAACCCCTTGCCATCAGGGACACCTCCCATCAGGTTGCTCAGAGCCCCATCCAACCTGGCCTTGAACACTGCCAGGGATGAGGCACCCACAGCTTCTCTGGACAACCTGTGCCACTGCCTCGCCACCCTCACAGTAAAGAATTTCTTCCTAATGTCTACTCTAATCTCTTTTCTTTCAGTTTAAAACCATTATCCCTTGTCTTATGACTACATGACCTTGTAAAAGTCCCTCTCCAGCTCTCTTGTGGCCCCTTTAGGTAGGTGCTAGAAGATCTCCCCAGAGACTTCTTTTCTCTAGGCTGAAGAATCCCACCACTCTCAGCCTGTTTTCACAGGGTCCTGACATCTTCCTGACCCCCTCTGGATTTGTTCCAACAGGTCCATGTCCATATTATGCTGGGGGTCCCAAAGCTGGATGCAGTACTCCAGGTGGGGTCTCACTAGAATGAATATAGGACATCACAGTTAAGGATGTTTGCAACCTTTCTCTAGCAATGAACCCTGTACTAATGAAAGAGAAGTAATACTGTTGCTCTGGTTTTAGAGGGGAAGCTGTTCCTTAGAGGTTTTCAGCTTACAGGTCACTTTGCCTATGCATCTGTGAAAAAATGGGATCTTCCTTTAAACTCTCGTAAGTATCAGATGAAATGTATAATTTTGGTCATTTCTCCAACTACACATATGCCTCACATTTCTAATCATTATGTTATAAATGATCTGTAAATTAATAGTGCAATTTTTCACACATTAATGAAGTCAATAGTAATAATGTCAATTTGGTGTCATGAACCAATAACCCTCACCTCAAATATCTTACAACCTAGGATAACTAGACCAAAAATAGCAACAACAACAAAAAAAATTGAAGCTCAGTATGGTTACTGTTTGCCAGATGTGCTTAAATTCGATTATTTTTCTTTAATTTTTGGATGTGGTTGGTTGTTAGGACATCATTCAGAAGGAAGAGACAAACTGCTGTTCAAAACTCATTACAATTCAAAAAGTAGTTAAAAAAAGAAAAGAAAAAAGAGAAGGAAGGAAAAACGGGACAGGAAGAAAATCAGAAGCAGGCACTGTGAAGAAGAATACCATGGATTATCAGGGATGCCAATACTAGATTCAGACCATTGCTTACTGTACATGCTTCATCATTTGGGGGATAAATTCAGAAAGAGGGATACTAGAGATTCTCTATGCTACCCAGAAATGCAATGGGCCATTGACTGATGGCTCTCATGAGCCTGTTTTCACATCTACAATACGAAGACATTCTTAACTGAGGCTTTAAAAAGCCTGACAAGGTATTTCACTTGTTGTTGTGATGGATGATGTCATTTTCCGATTTTTGACAATTGCTGAGATACCACAAAAAAAGGTGGTTTCCACAGTGATTCAGCCCTGAGCCAAAACTGAAAGCTCACGTTATTTAATTTGACTAAGCATCCAAACTTCTGCGGGCTTTTCTCACCTGAGCCTTCTGGGTTTTTAGACTTGACACTACCACTGCCAGTTTTATTGGCCAGATATGCAATTCTGTGAGCCTGTGAACTCTTGGGCTGGAGACCGTGATGCCACCTCTGCTGGGTATACTGTGATTTCTGCCTGATGTCGCCTCTACTGGGTAGCAGGAACATGCAGCTCAGGGGGTAATGATCACACTGACAGTCCTGAGGCCAACCAGTCCCACACCCTGTGCCTCTGCACGACTTCACATGCCATGGGGAGCACAGTCACCCCAAGAGGAACACACACCATGGGGTCACCATGGGCACCCCAGCAACCACGGGCTAAACCAGGATGTCTTGGGGTAGCAGAGCCAGACAACCACTGTCCCTGCAGCAGGAGGTGAACCACACCAGTGGGATGCAAACCACACCAGTGGGATGCAGCCACAGGCTCCCGAGGTGCCCTTGCATGGGGTGTGGGGTTTTTTTGGGCAGTCTGCTCCAAGTGCCCCACAGAGGGGGCTGTTAACTTTCTCCTCCTCTCTGCTGTGCTCGGTGGGACCCTACAGCCCTCTTGGCATGGCACATCCTATCCTGAATCTGCTCCCTGGTGCCCCTGCTGGGTCACTTGTTCCTCGGGGCACACTGATATTCTGCTGATCCCTTCAGAGCATCTCCCACCGACACTGCTGCCAGCAGCACGGTGGTCCAGACCAAAAACATCTTGTGAGCTTACCACTGCACAGGCTTTTGACTAATTTGTCAGAGTTCTGTTGCCTCTATTTTGCAAAACCATCCCCAGCCTCCCCGAGAGCTGCAAGGAAGTGGCCAGCAGCTGATGCCTGTCCAGGCAGGCTTCTCCATCTCTCATCCCTTCCCCAAGGTCCTCTGTCTCCTCCTCAGCACAGGATTCCCCCCACCTCTCCCTTTCCACCACTATGCTCTGCCATAACCACAGGCACAGCCTGGTCACAGCAGCCTCTACCCTGCTGGACACCTAAAAATACCTGACAATTAAATTGCCCTATGCTGAAACCAAAACAACACACAGAACAAAGAAACAAACAAAAAATGAAGCAGAAACCTAAAAATAACCAGATTAAAAAGAAACAACAAAACAAACCATAACTTCCTGTGTCTTTGCAGATTGAGAGCTCCTTCCAGATTTGCAGCTTGCATGCACTTTTCCCCAGTTGCACACCATTGCCCACCACAAGATGATGAAATAGGTAGGGAGGATGGCATCATGACCACAAAACATGATGCAACCCGCCCAAGATGCTGTCACGTGAAGTCAGCTCCTACACCTGTGCCTGTGGGACACAACCCCCACACTCGGTCAGAATGACCCCCTTCTGTTTCCTCCCTCTGGGCATCCACTCCTCCACTGCTCTCCTGCACATGTGGAGCAGGTGGGGATGGTGCAAGCCCTGCTGAGGGGCAGGAGGCACACACACAGCACCCACACCCGTGAGGGAGGCATGGAGCAGCTGACACAGGTCCTTCCCATAGCACATAGGGTCCAGAGAATAGAAACGGGTGGTAAAGCACAAAAAATACTTTGTTGTTGAGTGCAACCCCCTTTTTTCTGTTTCCCCTATTTACTTCTCCTTTATACTCTTTGGAGTCAGCCGGTGCATCTGCAGAGAGGTCTCTGGTGAGGAAGAACACGGTGTCCTTACCCTTGGAGGGAGACTTGTTATTTCTCACTTTTTTGTTTGCACCCTTAATGCCAAAGGTCAACCTCACGGCTTTCCCTCCCACACCAGTAACCAGCACCCCTCAGCAGCACAACCACAGCCAGAAGTGTGTCTGCTGTGGAGACAGACCTCCCCCAACACAAGGTTATGGATGCATGGGAGAAGTTTGTCCCCATGTTCAGAGCCAGCGTGGATATCAAAAATCAGCTCTGTGCTGGTTTTGCATTCCCTGATGTCACCTGGAAAAAAATGAAGCAGGATCTCAAATGTAGGGTTCACTTAGCAAAGGGAGGGGATTATGAGCTGCAGTTGATGGTGCTCCCCATAGCGGGGCTGTCCTGAAGCCAAGAAGTGGATGGATCCAATGGTTAGGCCAGCATGGTAACAGGAACTCTGGGAGGACAGCACTCCTGTCTGCATCTGACCACCCTGTACAACCACTTCCAGCATCTCCCCCTCTTCTCTGGGGGCTGCTCACACTCACAGAGGAAGCACTGGGAGCCCAAAGGGAGTCCTTTTGGACAGGAAGGGACAAGCTTCCTTCCATTTCTGTGCAAGGTCATTGCCACCAACACATTTTTTCTTGCAGCCCTTCGTGCCTAAGGCTCCTGGGGCTTATCTGCAGAGCAGCTGTGGGGGACTTCCCATCTCCTGTGAGGCTTTTGTCTCCCGCTCAGAAAAGGCAGCAAAAGTCAGACCCTTCTCTGTCTCTGTGTGTTTCTGCAAATGAAAAATAAAAAAGGAAATGAGCTCACTTCAGCACTATCAGTCACAAAGTTTTAAAGTGAAACTACCTCACAACATGGGATGTTGTCAGCACTCTCATACTAAATCTGTTGTCAGACTAGTGATGAGTCAAGTGGTCCCTCTGCCTTCACAGTTGGTTGCCACCCTGACAGCTTTCACCAAGACACAGTTTCAGCCTGTGCCACTTCTCAGCCAGCACAGCCCACAAAGGGACCTCTCATGTAGAGGTTTCACACTGCCACAGTGCAGCACGCAGATCCTGAAATGGAAATGGTCCAGCCTCCCCCAACTATGTTCTGGTGGCTGGAGGCTGCTGGAATTTGCCACAACGCCCTAAACCAGATACATATTGGCAGGATATGTGTGTGTGTGTGTGTGTGTGTGTGTATATGTGTGTGTGTGTGTATGTGCATGTTCATGTGTAGGGGAACAACCTGCTCCTATAGCCCTACCAGCTCCTGAGGTCTGGACTGTGATGATCTACTTACAATAAAGTCTCATGCTTTTGTGCCGTTTTTCTCCTAAACAGACATTTTGAAGTGAAACCTAAATCATATTTTCATTTTTTTTCTTTGCTACAGCAAAGCCATGGCTTCAAGATCCCCAATCAAACATACCTAATGGCTTAATCACTAGCAATTCAAATTGTAGAGGAGATCATATACTTGTAATATTGAACATACCATCTGCCTTTTTCAAATGTATAGTTCTAATCTTTAGAGTGAATAAGATACCAAAACACTTTTTAAAGCCCTAAAAAATTCAAGGGAGAAAGTTTCACAAAAGATACTATATTCCACTTCGGTTCAGTCCCTGCATTCTCTTATTAAATCTTTTCACCTTTTGCTCTAAGTTTAGAGAATCACAGAATCATAGAAATGTTTGGGTTGGAAGGGACCGTAGAGATCTTGCTCCAATCCCCCCGCCTTGCACAGGGACACACTTTACTAGCCCAGGTTGCTCAGAACCTCATTCAACCTGATCTTGTGCACTTCCAGGGATGGGGCATTCACAGCTTCTCTGGACAACCTGTGCCAGTGCCTCACCACCCTCACAGTAAAGAATTTGTTCCTGGTATCTCATCTGAACCCACTCTCTTTCCATTTGAAGCCATTCCCCCTTGTCCTGTCACTACATGCCCTTGTAAAAAGTCCCTCTGCACTGCTCTTGCCAGCTCCCTTCAGCTTCTGGAAGGCCACAGTTAGGTCACCCCTAAGCCTTCTCTGCTCCAGACTGAACAATCCCATCTCTATCAGCCCCTCCTCGTAGGAGAGGTGCTCCATTTAAAACCTTTTCCACTTTAAGTCTGTTTTGTGGGATTTAGGGGCACTAAGTGATACTTTATCCAAACAAAGATTGTTCAAACAAGGCAATTCCAAAAGCCAGCTCAGAGAAATCATTGTTCACAATAGTCTGAAAATCCCCTGCCCATGCAAAATAGCACCTGTCCTACCTGGAGAGCTTTGGAAAGGTACAGGAGAGACACTGCAGCACTGAGGCACTGGGTCTATGCTAGACTGGGAGTCCCAGATCACCATGCTGGTGTCCAGAAAAGCTTGCCTGGATTCTCTAATTCTCCTGTTAACACTTCACTGATTCACAGAAAGTCACCAATAACGAGCCCTGTGGGGGTTACCAGGTTGCTGCCTCAGCTGCAAGGCAGAGGCATGCCAGCAAAGCAGCAACTGTCTTACAAATGGGATTTCCCTTTTTTTTTTTCAACCCCATGCCTGCTGCATTGACTGTACACAAAAATCATGACAAAGTGTGGGGGAGGTGCAGGGAACAAGGGAACCAGGAAAACAAGGGAGCCAGAACCCGAAAGAGATCTGGCAGAGCAGCAAGCAATGAAGAATTTCAGAAATGGAGCACATTCACATTCTCACAGCAAAGACAGCAAGACAGAAAACAGCCGTAGTCACCGTCCAAGGGAGGACCTCTGCAAAAACCCAGAAGTAATGGTGCAGCTGTGCTAACACTATGCCTGGCGTTTGCACAGACATCTACACACATGGAGGAGAGCTCTTCAGCAAATACCAGCCTGATAAACAGCGATCAACGCCAATATTTACTTTATAACTGCTTCTGGAGAGCAGTTGCAAAGACTGGCTTTTATGAGAGTGTTGTCAACTTCACAGGTGCTAAAACCCACTTAAACAAAGTACTTAGTGAATCTTTCCATCTCTTACAGTCTTTTTAGAAAGCTAGAAAGCTTTTTGGTGACTACCAAGGGGCTGAATTAGGAATGACTTTACCAGGAGCCACCTGCAGGGGCTCTGCTTTCTGCTTTCACAGAAAATTCAGCTCACCAGATAATCTGCCCCACCTAATTTAGAAATGATTTTAGCCTAAAACCAGGAAAATTATGTCAACCAAGGTTCCTCACATATACTCCTTGATTAAAGAGCATGCAGTCAATATAAACTCTGTAACACTCCAGCTATATCAAGGAGTGTCTCTGCTATTCAACCCCATCTTCAACCAAATGCTACTGCTCTCAGCAGGAAAGCTGCCTGGCCCATTCTGGCCTGGATGGGCCCAGATCAGACACATGTGAGTCATCTTTCAGTAGCATTTTGCAAGTAATGAATTGTGAATTAGTGCTGCCTGCTTGGCACAGAGGCGGTCACAGAGGAAAAGGTGTGTGTTTATCCCTCTACCAGTGACAGAGCACTGTAATATATGAGCACCCAGGCAATTCACCTTTTGCTAAGAAAATTATGCGTTTAAGCTTTCAGGGGAAGCAGGCAAGAGAGAACAGCATAAGAGGGAGAGTCTAAGAATTAATTGTGGGGCATTAGGTAACATTTGAACAGCAGATGAGATCTGTGCAAGTGGGGTTATACCCCAGCAGTGAACGGGCAGTTCTCCTTAGTTTCTTTTCCTGGGTGGTGTGGGATCATATTGTCAAATCAAAGTCAAATTATCTGTAGTATTTCACTTAACCACTGAAAGCTGCATTAACCTTTTCCCTCACCATAGTGGAGGTGTCGGCAGCACAGCAGCAGCTGCTGGAGGCCAAAGCTTTACTGCAGTTGCCACCAGAATATTGTTAACACAGAACAAGGTCATTTCCTTGAAAAGTGAGGTTGAGATTAATGCTTAAGGCTGGAGGATTTAGGAAGCTTTACTTGTAACAGTGAGAGAGATTCCTGGAAGGAAGGTGCCAGAGAAGAGAAAACCAGAAAATTAGAGTGATTTAAGAAAAATTTAAAAAAACCCCAGCCAAACAAACAAAAAAAAAACCCCAAAACACCCACCACAAAAACCAAACCAGAAAAACTTATCCGCGGCTCTCATCACCCTCGCTCAACATGGCCTATGGCCACATGCCACTGCACTTTCCTGAAATGACCTTGGTTTGTGCTCCTGACAATAGAGCCAAGTTTCCTGCTCGGGTGCAGAGACACATAAGGATCAACAGGAACTGTCGACTCTGCAGTCTGCAGAAACGGGAAAAGGGAGACAGAAAAACAAACAGCTTCTCAGTTCACAGAAGAGCTGTCAACACCAGTCTTGGGAAGATGAGAAGATAAACTCCGATGATGAAACAGTACCAGAAATTCATTTAAGATCTTAGAGGGAAGTGTAGAAACAGCTTGAAAATGATTCAGCACAAATAACTGAGTTCAGAGAAAAAACGCCTTGTTTCCTTTCTCTCCTACTCTTGATTTCGTTTCTGCAACATTCGATTTCCTTTCAGCAAGCCTGCCCACTGTTGTTATGTGTGGTGAGAATATGTCACATGCTGTCTTTCAGTGACACATTCCTGATAAAACCACATCACCCAGACACCGGTGGAGCTTGGGGCACATTATCTGAAGATGATTTTCTCTTCTCAGCTGTGTAATTGCAGTAATTTTAAATGGTATTAAACAGAAATAAACTGGAAGGCTGTTCCAGATGGGCAGTGCTCCTTGGGCTGCTGCTTTGCTCCCTGCTGTGGCTGTGCCCACTTGGGGACCCGTGGTCCTGCTCAGTGTGGCCACAGCAAGAAACGGCTTCTGTGGCTGTTCTGGTAGAGCAGCTTCCCAGGAGGCTGTGGTTCCCACAGATACACTTCTTTATTTAGGGGAATTGAAACAAGAAAATGTCAGAGCTCGCTGATGGTTTTTGAAACCACAGTCGACTTCTTTTCGCTTAGCCCCTGTTGCACAATCCTATAATTAGCAGTGGCCCCACCATGGGCTGTTCCTGCCAAAATGGGCTGTGATTTACACATCAGTAACTCCCTCACACACCCCTGTGTGGATGTGGGCCAGATCTGGAACCTGAGTCAATTCCCCTCTAAACAGCAGTGGGTCTCCCTGTGTTACACCACTGCACTCAGATACATGGCTCTGACTGCAGCAAGGGGGAGACGAGCACTTCAGGTACTCGGGCTCACAGGCTGGTCTATTAACCCATTTTGCACACTAAAGTGTCCCCTTTTTTGTTACCTTTTATCCTTTTTTATTACCTTGTATCCTTTATTACCTATTACCCCATTTTTATTACCTTTATCTGTATTTTGAAATAAAACAAAGATAATAAATGAATGCCCTCAACTTGACTATCCCACTGGTTTGTGCCCAGCTGCCCTGATAGGAAAGAATCTCTCCCACATATGCCCAAAAGAAGGGCCCATCGCTTTGTGTGGCTGCAGGAGTATAGGGACAAGCTGCCTTTAAAGCTTATGTGCCTTCAGGGTGAGGAAGTGTTGCTGAGCAGGACAGGATTGAGGTTAATTTGGTTTTGGCCTCACTGGAGGAAGAGGAATTTAAATAATTTGCCCAATATTTGATCTGTCTGCAGATTCACAAAGCAGAACAAGCCACAGGTCATACCTGGCTCTGTCTAAACATGCAAAACAAAGGAGCAAAGTCACACACATGTGCCAGCAGCGCAAGAGACCAGTGTGACCTCATGGCTTGACTTTGTGGGCACTTTCCCTGCACTGGGCACTGCTGAGCACTGAGTGGGGCAGGAGGGGCATGTGGGGGTCTCAGCAAGGGCCCCAGCCCCCTGTGCTGACATTCTGGAGAGGCTGCCATGATTTATGGAGCAGCCATCAGACGGTGGCATGAGATGCAGCCCCAGGCATCACATGCTGCAGACCACCACACCTCTGCCCCAAGGGATGTCACGTCATGCAGACATCCTCCTGACCTGTTTATCTGCCTTCCCACCACCTAAAACCCAACAAACTTGTTTTGGAGAAACAGTTTCTTATGTAACAGGAATGACTGTCAAAGGCCAGCCCTGCCTGAACAGGGCTGAGTTACTAACAGGCACGTTCATACAGCTGAAGAGACCCTAAACACATTGGGTCGAAGAAATAAGCCTACATGCCATATAGGTTGTATAACAGCCGAGAGACAGAGGCAATACATTCTGAAAAACATCAGGAAATTCTCTGTGGCCAGCCTAAGCTGCTCTGACACCAGGTCACCATCTGGCAGGGTGCACTGACAGACCCGGTTCACTGTTTTGGGGATGGCCTTGCAAAAGCCTCATCCAGCTACAGCTTTCATTTAGACATCTCACTCTGAGAAATGCCCTGTCCAAGAGCTGGCACCACTGCCTCTCCACCACTGTGACAGCTGCCTCCTGTTGGGCACCAAGGGGGCTGAGGTTTCCTACACAGCGAGAGAAATCAGCCGTGTTTCAAGTGTGCCATCATTCTGGGAAATAGCAGGGAAAGGGGTATCTGCACTGACCTGGTGAGTGATTCCCCTCTTAATGGAACTTCAAAGTCACCAGCATTTCTAGACACTTGATTTCAGAGGCTCCTGCCCCATAGAACAGAGCTTCTCAACATCCTGTTTTGGGTCTGTATTACACTATGACATCTTAAGTTGTGTTTTGATGGGAGAGGTAGCAATTTACTGACTTTCAGTAAAGTCAGTTGTTTGTTATGTCTGACCCATCTGTGCTTTCTTTACATCAAGCAGTTTTCATTTTCTCCTAAAAGCAGAAGTCCATGCCATGTGTCACAACATGAAATATCAACCCTCTCTGAGACAGGAGGCAGATGAGTGATCAACGTATCACTGGCAGCTCTCCCAACATTGTGCAACAATCACAAAGACATGAGACTTTGTTCCAGCTCTTGTTTCTTGCAAAAAGCGCCATCTAAATTTACAGCAAGCATAGATGAGTGTGCCCTGGCATGTGTCAGCCAGAGCCATGCCGTGCAGGCACTGCACTGCCACAGGGAAGATCCAGCAGTGGGATGGTGGCCCCAAGTTTTTGCACGTGGTACATGAGTATGGGCTAGCTTGTTTGCCCATGGTTGGTTTGAGGGCAAGGTCACCATCACCTTGAATAGAAGGAAGGTTGAGAGGATTGGGGTTGCTTGGCCTGGTGAAAAGGAGGCTCTGGGGATTCCTTATTGCAGCCTGCCAGTACCTGAAGGGGGCCTATAAGAAAGATTGGGACAGACTTTTTAGAAGAGCCTTTTGCAATAGGAGAAAGGGTAATGCTTTAAACTAAAGATGCATTGATTAGATTAGCTATAAGGAAGAAGTTTTTTATTTGTATGGTGAAATACTGGCACAGGTTGCCCAGAGAGGTGGTGGATGTTCCATCCTGGGAAACATCCAAAGTCAGGTTGGATGGGACTTAGAGCAACGTGATCTAGTTGAAGATCTTTCTGTCTTTGTGGCTACAAGCAAAAAAGGGCAGCTGGTCTCAATGACCTTCAAGAAGTCTCTTCCAAATCAAACTATTCTATGCTTCTGTGATAATAACACACCCTATCCCTGTCTTCTGCTTGTCCAAGCATTCTCCATCCGTCCACCTCTTCTTCCTCAGCATGATCGTAACCCTGCCCACCTCTCCTGGACCACCACCACCACAAGCACAGCCCATCCTCCCATCTCCTCCTGCCCCGCACACCGCATCCCTGCAGCCCTTTCCGGGCCGGCAGCGTAGGCGCTGTCCCGGGGCCGCCCGGGCACGCCACCGCCTGCCCGCCGGGCGCGGGGGGCGGGATCCCCGCGCCTTTTCGCTACGTCAGGACCGGGGAAACCCCCGCCGGACTGGCAGCCGCGCTTTTAGCGCCGCGCTCCGCCTCCGTGCCCGCAGAACGCTTCTGCCACCGACCCGAGAGNCCGAGCCGAGCCGAGCCTGGGAGCTCCGTGCCCCGCCGAGCCTCGCCCCGCCGCCACGATGATGCCTGGCCGGACCCTGCGCAAAGCCGCGCCGCCCGCCGCTCCTGCAGGTACCGGGGGCTGAAGGAACGGGTGGGACAGGACGGGACGGGACGGGACAGGGACACACCGTCCTGCGCCCGGCCGCTGCTGGCCGGCTCCGGCACTGGGCGAGGGGGCAGAGCCCGGCGCGGCTGCGGGCGCCCGTGTGGAGGCGAGAGTGATGCAGCTGCTGCCCCCAGCGAATGGCGGGGAGAAAAGGTGCGGGGTGGGGTGTGCTTCATGCTGAGGAAAAAGTAAAAAATTGAACCAAAAGTATCGTATTGCGGGGATCTCATTAAAGCGATAACCACGCGCGTTTCCGCAGGGCGCGAGGCGGCGGCGGAGGAGTGCGCCCTGGAGCTGGCCCGCATCGGCGACAGGTGGGACCTGCAGCAGAGGATCCTGAACCTGCTCGCCAAGTTGTTCTGCCCCGGAACGTGGGCTGCCCGCGGACACGGCGAGCGGAACGGAGGAGGATCTTGGCTTTGTGGGTTTGGAAGAAGAGGCTCCACAGACAGCGGGAGATGAAGAAACCTCAAATCTCGCTGCGTTGTATTTAGCTGCCCGTAGCCGCTGGAGGATGGCTATCACATGATTTGTCTGAAGAATGTTACAGCAATATTGGCGTATGAATGCCAGGTGGGAAAAAAAGATAACGATGGGCAGAGCCTCTAAACCGTGCAGTGGTGACTTGTGGCAAGCCGGTGACATGGGAACATTTGGGGCAAGACTGAACTTGCCCTTCACCATGGTCTGAAAAGACTTTCAGGAACCCGGTTTCCCCAGTCGCCCTCTGGTCCTCACGTCCCATAGCCATGTTTCACCGAGAAGTTTGGATCACCTCCTGCATGAAGCCAAACAATGTGTCAGTGTCTTGGAACTTGGGATCACATACCACACAGGAAAAGCCAGTTGTTGGATTTTTGACTGCTCCTCTTTCCTAAAGCATGGATCCTGCTGGACAGGGATCTGGTGGTGGGAATTAAAATTCGTTACAGAAAACCACTATCTTTATTGGAAGTTTCTTTGTTGCAGGATGTTGCTTTGCAGACTAAAAGTTGTAATTCTATGAATTAACACAGTGTTGCATAGTTCTAGTCTATATTATAAATATATAGTATAAGTTTATATATATAGTATGTATACATAAAACATAAACGTGTGCACCGCTAGTGTATGTCATGAGTATTTAATAGAACTATTAATCTAAAGCTGTTTGTTTACTCTCAAAACACAGTACGAAAAAATGTTCAAAACATGACAAAACTCAATATAAAATGGTATTATATAAACAAAAAAAGTATAATATTTTCTGATGATAAAGGAAATAAATCATGCTTCAGAGAGGAAGCATACTTAAGCATTATATAAGATATATATCTGAATATATATTACACAAACACGGATATTGAAGTAATTGTGGTGGAAGGATTCTTTCAGTATTACAAAGAATTTCTTGATAACAATACAATTCTGCTGTGTCTTTATAAGTAACAAAATAACTTCAATAGAAGTAGATCTTAAAGTTGAATCTCAAGTTTTGTTGATAATGTTATTTATTCAAAGAAAGCAACTACCTCTCTTTGAAGAAATAATATCAATAGAATTGAGTGTTAGAGTGGTACAAGAAAGTAGCCTTAGATTTTTGAATGTTTAATTATACTTACAGGCAAAGGTTCTTCCCTTGTACTTTATTTCCATTTCACTTCACGGTCTCCTCATTTCACATCCAGTGGATGGTGATGCACAATCACCACTGAGGAGTTACACGGGAATAACCCATCTCACTGAGGGGATATTACACTTGGCTGGCTTCAGAGGAACTGAATTAAACATGCTGCTTGCTGTCAAGGCAAACAGTAACTCTGCTAGTCAATTCATGTCAGACTCCATCCTAAACAGTATTTTTCATGGGTCCAAGATAACAAGAAAATGGCTGAAGCTGATCCTGTTTCATAGCTACCTCTAAGGTCACTGGTCAGAGTTCCTTCTCTTAACTAACTTTGTATATAAGTACATTTGCATTTTGTAAGGCTGTATAGTTACACTTTCTATTACTTGTGTCTGTTCAAATTATGTGTTCTCCTTGTCTTGTGGTGAATTCTTGTTTGTATTTATAATTTATTTTCCTGTTATCTCTTCTTAATCTGCCTTTGGAAAATTGTCATTACATAACTCTGGTCACTCTCACGACCAACTGTGTAGGGGATTTACGTATTGACACTGACTTCTGTCACTGAGCAGAAGCTGACTAACTTTGACTTCTTTCCACATGGAAGACTTAACCCCATCCATCCCAGTGATTTTACAGGGACCTTTGCTGTTGGCTTGAGGCACATGCATGGTTCCCTTCCTCTCTAAGCTAGCTAGTACCTTTTTAGGGAGACCATAATGTTTCAAGAATAGTTGTTATTTATCTTAGTACTGCAAAGCAGTGTGTTTGGCTGACATGTATGTAGGTCAGTTTTTCAGGTACTAAAAAGTAAATGCAAAGAGTTTCAGATCAGAACACCAGCTCCCAGGCTAGCACTGCATCCAGCTGAGCAAAACTTCATCCAAAAATTTCATCAAAAACTTCATAAGAAGGGTTGCTGTTGTATGTCCTGCACTTGGTGGAGTCTTGGAATCTTCATCAAGGACACTGAACAATGATCATGCCTGTCTGGAACTCTCAGAAAAATACAGCATTAACATTCATATTAGTAGCTGAAAAGTATGTGAATAAAAGTGTTCTGTTCAATGTATGCTGCTTAGAAATTCAACAGGAAATGAGGTGTGGATTTGTAGAGCCCACCCAGTTCTTCAGGCTGTAGCACATATGAATATTACAAAAAAAAAAGTATACTCATAAATGCATTGTCACGGGGATATCCAAGTTTAGTGTTAGCACAGTATTTGTCTGCCTAGAAATGCAAAGACTATTTGCTTTTTTTTGCAATGTTTTAGGTGTTTTGGTGCATTGTTAAGAACGGTAGTGTTCAACAGGAACTCAGGAAAAAGGCATAGATGAAAGAGGTCAGTGCCAGTATATGACCAAGCACTTGCTCATGTCCACCCTAGATTTGTTACTTCTGCAAAGGATCAGCTTTATGACTTTATCAACGTGAGTTTGTTTTCCTTAAGGCCTGTTCTGGATGCATGCCAGATGTGTTGCTGTATGCCTCACGCGTGTACGTCTTGAATTCTTGCTAAGATAATAAATACAAAGTGTTTACAAGAAAAATGAGTCACAAAGGTTGCTGTAACTCGGGTTTTCTTTTGTGGATTGTAAATGCATGATTATATTATGCAAATTCCTTCCATGCTTCCATGTCAGCAGGGCAAAAGCACCAGGGCAAGAGCAAAGTGCCAGCAGGTTTGCTTTGTGAGATTAGGCTTTGACTTCTGCCTTTAAGAGGAACAAGACATAACCATGACCTTGAACTCCAAAATGAGACACCTATTCTGGTATTTTTTGTTAACTACTGGTGGCAGAATAT
Organism: Gymnorhina tibicen; assembly: GCA_013399875.1. NCBI lineage: Eukaryota > Metazoa > Chordata > Aves > Passeriformes > Artamidae > Gymnorhina > Gymnorhina tibicen. The sequence goes on from VXAZ01009905.1 coordinate 329,200, forward strand.
TTGGGTGATATTGGGGGTCCATTACTTCTACCAGAGTAGCTGCAGCTTTGAAAAGGAGTGTCCCTAGTAAAGGACAGACATCCGAGTTAAGGGTTCTGTCTAAGATGCAGGCAGAAAGAGATACAGTGTTTTGTCAGGCAGATTTTTACTTCCTCTGAAGTTTGAAGCTGGAGTTTTTGGAAGAGTGGGAAATGACACTGCTTATCACAAGGGAATAGCAGAGGGATAGTGCAGAGCACATTCTTCTTCCCTAAAGCTGGCACCCAAAGATGTGTCTGTGCAGAGGAGAGCCTGCGGTCCTCACCTGCTATGCCAAGCACATCAGCAGGCTCCCCGCTGACTCACAGCACTGCTCTTCCCCAGTTTCACAGGCAGGGACCACCATGCCTCTGGCTCACATTCCCAGTCCAAGGAGGACTAAGATCTTCTGGGCCAAAGGCTCTCGTTTCTAATAACCAGAAAAAAGCCCAGAGAGAGGCAACTCCCTGTTCTTTCCCACTTAGTCACCAGCAGAAGCCTGGAAGATTTTTACTTTGGAGGGCATCAGTGAAGTGGTCCTGAGAAGGTCCATCAGTCCGGTGAAAAGTGCTACTGTAGGTGCTGCACAGAGGCCTGGTTTTGCAAAGCTTCACCGGCAAATCGTACTAGCGTGGCTCATCAGACTTGTGAAAGCATCCAGACACTCTCACCTGCTTCCCACTGGAGTCTGGCCTGTCTCCAGCCCTCCAGATTGGTATCCAGTCACCTACATAGCATGATGCTTGTGACCTGCTCCTCCCTAAAGGGCAGGAGAAAAAAAAAAATCCTATCACTGGGGCATAGCATTGCAACCTGAATGCACTTGACTCACCCACAAGCACCTAATACCAAAAAACCAAAGTAAACCCACCTGTTGAAGCAAACTGACAGAGTTGCCACCCTAGAATGCTCTCCATTTACCACAGTACCTCGCTGGACAACAAGTGCAGCCCTGGGTTGTGTTTGCACTGTGGTCCCCTAGGTGAAAACCAGCCTGGCCCCCTTGGCCAGCTCATGCCTTCACACCTGAGGCTGGATGCAAAAGTGGTATTTCCCAAACAAAGTGCCAGACACAGAGATACTTCCTCCCTCTTCCCCTCATGGGATGTCTTTATAAATCAACTGAAAAACAATCTCTCACATGCTGCTCATTATTTTTAGCACACGCTGCTGGATGGGACTAAATTCTATAATTTTCCTCCTGTTAACACAAAAGGATGTGACAGCATGATGTGCATCCATGGAGGCGTAAGGAGGCCGGACAGGAAGGGCTGGGGATATGATGCGTTGCCTTTCAGTCTGGCAGGGTTTCCCCTGAAGCAGGTGACTGTCTGATGGTGGGACCGTCAGTGAGCAATAGTCCCAAAAGCTGCTACAGCTGTAAACAAGGGTCCTCACCCAAGTGCGTCAGGACATTGTCTGGCCCGTGTAACAAACGGGCCACACCAAGGCTGCCCTGCCTTCTCACGCATGGGCTCTTTGCAATGCAATTCTCACCAGCCCTCTGAAAACGTGGAGGTTGGTGTCACTCCTTTAGCAACAGGAGATAGCCCATGAGATGGCAGGCAGTGACCAGAAATAAAACAGTTTCAGCCATTTCATCTTCAGCCATTTCGTCTTTGGTGGCTTTGGTGTCATTCCCTCCTCCCCAGATGGTGGGAGCACCACGAGGCTTGGAGGCTCAGCTCCCCCATGCCGTGGTCATCACCTGAAGGGGCAAGGCACCTTCTCGTAGTGGACAGGCCAGCTCGCAAATCTCAGAAAAAACAATTACTTTCAGCAGCACTGAGTAAGGCCTATAATAGGATGCTGGCACTTCTTCCCTCAGCTCTGGGGCCTAGCTGGGATCCCAGTCCCCTACCTCATGGCAGAGATTAAGGGCAGCACTCTGCTTCCACCTTCCCCTTCATGCCCCTGACAGGGATCTGACAAAGTCACAACAAAGGCAGGAGGCCACAGTCATGTCTGCCCTGCTCTGGATCAGGAATTAGGGAGGCAATTTTTGACGACAGCAGCTGGATATTGGACATTCCCCAGCACCACCACAGCACATCAAGGAAATGGCTTTGGTATGTAGGGAAAAATCCAAGGAATTTCAGCACCAGGTAACTTGTTTGCCCAGTGCAATGGTATCAGACTGATTCAGCTGCACAGAGGGGTGAGGCCTGCACATATGGAACTATCAGTGGAAAGGCAGGAAGTTCTGGGTTTAGTATTGACTAACTTCAGAAAATACCCTGTCTGACAGAAAATATCCTTCTGGTCACAGCTTTACATGTTACGGGATGGAAGGGCAACTCCTCGTTTTAGGGAATGACTTGTATTTGCATCAAATGTTCTTTCATACGATCATTAAAAGTGAAGGTTTTTTTTAAAAGGAAAGCAACTTAATTATTGCAGTCATTATTAGTTTGTGAAGTTTTTAGCTGGGTCAAGTGCTTTAATAAACACAGCTACATGAAAGGGGAAGTCACGTCTGGCTTTCCCTATAAACAGAGTCCAAAACAGGCTTTTACTAAAGGCTGATTCAGACAGTCTGGTTGCAGCCATGCTCCTGACAAGAAGAAACACCTCATTTATCAGAAGTGGTGGGGACCAGTCCTGGATAATGCAGATCACTTGCTCCCCAGGCATCTACTGTTACAAGGCTGCTGGACACAGGAAGGAGGTGCTACAAAAGCAGTTACACAGTCCAGTATTGCATAGAAATTTAAAAAATCAAGCACCCAAATGCTGGACCAAAAATCTCACAGCACCAGGCAAGGCAAGGGCCAGGGACTGGCAGCACAGAGGCAGCAGGGTGGACATGCCACCCCTGCAGCCATGGCTGGCTCTGCGGCTGGCCCTGTGTGGCCCAGGGCTGTGGTCTGGGAAGGTTTTACTTCCTCTTGTCACTGCAGTGACATGCTGCCCTGTGGCATCACTTCCCTGCACTCATGGGCGTCATACTCAGCCACCACCTGCCTTGTTCCTGGCCAGCCACCAACTCCAGGGTGGCCTGTGGGAACGTTCTCTCTCCCCAAGGGCTCTCCTTCATAGCATTCCTGCGTGAGGACAGTGACCATTAGCCTCTGGTCAAATGTGGTAAAGTGGCATTTTCGATACATTCCTGGAAAGAGGGATGAAGGAACGGACACACCAGAATCACAGACTCTATTTAGATAGCATTCAGTGATGCCAACAGGGAACAGGAGAGCAGTAAAGCTGTAAGAAAATGAGAAATGAAATGGAACTTTTTAGGTAGAATCACGTTTCAAGTTCCTCATTTGCCCGTGCCCTAAGGCTTTCACAACTGAGAGAAGTAAAAATTTTCTAGTACTTCACATGTCTTGGTGGATAAATGAAGTCACATGCACTAATCCATTTACAGATTAAGTTCATTGTGTCTTCTTGCTTTTGTATTCCTCTTTACTTAGCTACTGACTGTGGCAATTAAGATTTCAATTAAAGATATTCAAGACTAATCTTACAAGATCCAGGCTCCTCTGAGGTTTGAGCCCTGCTGACCCCAGCTCAGGCCACTCTCTCTGTTGGAGAAATCAGAACAACAGACAGGAAGATGCATACAGTGAAAGAGAGGAGAGAAGCTGGGCTGGCCCAGCACTGGTGACAGCAGGGTGGAGCAGAAAGGCAGAGGAAATCACGACTGAAAACATCTTCTTCCTTTTCCCTGTGCAGCCCTGGGGGAGAAGCCAGGCTCCAGCTGGGGACAGATGTGCTGCACCAAGCTCAAGGGGACTGCACACACCATTCCCACACCTTCCTGTTGATCCCCTTCCCATTCTGCTGGTTTCATGCCTTGCACAGTCTCACTGCACAACAGCATAGACTCTGCAGCATCTCTCATCATCACAGCTGTGTGCAAGGGAGAGGGATGGGGAAAAAAGGGATCCCAAGGCAGATGCAAGACTGGGATACCACAAAACTCCTCTTCTTCCCCCCCAGCCCAGGAAAAGGTCCACGTGCCCAGAGGGCAGGCTGGGAGCCAGCCACACTGGCCTTTCCCACAGGATGAGTCAAGCAGAAGCTGCGGGTTTATCCCTCCTCACGAGGTACTTGCCCGCTTGCACCCTCACAGCATGGCACCCAGAGAAGGAAACTGAAAGCACACACAGTGGCTTCTGGGGCACAAACCTGGGGATGAGGGAAATGCCCTCTGCACCACTGGCACAGGAGAGCAAATGCCTTCCTTCCCCTTGCACAAAACCTCACCTGGCCTTTTCAGACAGCACTGTGCACAGGAGGAAATAGTGAGGCTTGCCAGGCCTGGCACAATATGCAGGTAAAGAGCTATGGGTACACCAAAGAAAGGTCAGGATTGTCCTGTGCCATGTGGGAGTGCTGCTGCAAGTGCCCAACCCAGCAGGCAAACACAGAGCAATGCACGAGCCTGCAGTGTAGATATAAACACTCAAACTCGCCAGACCCTTCCTCCAGCTCAGCCTTCCCCGCAGTGACCAGCTGATGTGTCTGTGTGCCGCCAGGCAGCATGCGAGTTTGGGCACCTCTGGCATTCCCCACATCAGAGCAGTTGAGAGGAGAGCTTTCTCGGCTGGCTCATCTTCCCATGAGGAAGGCTTGCTTTGACCTGCTGTGCAGTGACTGTGAAGTCACTTGTGTCTAAAAGAGTGGCCCACTTGATGCAAACCTCCCCAGTTTGGAGGCTGTGGTCTCCAGCTCCCACTATGAGCTGCGTTTCAGCTCCACTCCATCCAGAGAGTCTTCAGCCCACCCTGTTCCACCAGCTCCCTCTGGCTTTGAAGGGAATTTTATCCACAGAGTAGGTGGGAAACTAGAACAAATAGCAGGTTAGGCCTAGTTGTATAAAATCATTCTCTACACATACAACCCATTCCTTTACACGGTCTGGGCAGGAGGTACAGTTTATAAGCAACGTGCTCCAGGGACTGCTGCTTTGATGAAAACTCCACATTCTCCTAGAAAAGGGACAGGAAAAAACAAGATACCAAAGCAGGTTCTATAAATTACCTCGTACCACTTCTTAAATGCCTTAGTCCTCTTCACACTGAATGGCAGTTTTAAAGAGGGCACTATTTTAGTTCTAGCTTAGATGCACACTTGGACAGCATTTACACAAAGTCTTTGACTGCTCTGCCTGACATCCTTGTCCCTGTGATGCCAGTTCCAACTGTGGACCAGACAGACTCTGGCATAACAGAATTAAGTATCTAGAGGAGTACTAAGGATACTATTTATTTTCAAAATCACTAAAAAACCCAAGCAAAACAGTTTATGGTGATACAGATTCACATAGAAGAGACAGAAATCAAAAAATGTACAATCTATTGCATGTTATTGCACTGACTTTTTTATAATATACAAGGCATATTAAACAGTTTTCATTAAAAGAAGTTTTATTTATATAAATAAAAGTGTAAATATACAATATCATACAATAAGTGTATCAGACTAACACACAAAATCTACCTACAGTGGGATCCCCATTTTTCTCATGAGCTAGTCTACTCTTCATCAATATTTTCACTTTACATTTACATAACCTAAACATAGAAACAGGTAAACATTCCCGTCTGGGAACACTTCCTTCAGAATTTGACAAGAACCACTGCAGAACATTAACCAGGGTTAATTTTAAGTGAGGGTCATTAGGAAATATTAATCACTTAACAGTTTCTTAATACTTAATCTGTCCTTCTACTATTTTTTTTAGCGAGAAAATGATCAAATGTTTTTCCCTCCCTAATCTAAAGAGTTTTCAATACAGATGCAGTCCCTACAAAAGCTGGAAAGAGCTTCCAGGTACAAAAGGCTGCAGAATACACAATGGCAGCATCTCACTGCTCTCATATCCATGACGTGCACCTTCAGCTGCCCCAGGCCTGGATGCACCAAAGCCCTCTACTAAATCTTCTCCATCTAGGAGCAAACTCGCCTTGTCTGGAATGCCTTCAGCTCCCTGGTGAAGAAGTGCATAATTCCATCTTGCTTATTTGGTCTTCTAAGATGCAGCTGCCAAGGCTCTGGGGAGTCGCTGCTCTCCCAGAGTTTGGCCAACACTCCAGCAGGGTGAAGAATCACCATGGGGACTGATATGCAAACAGCAAGGCCAAAAATGGTCGTGATCCTACTGAATACTGATGAACTAATGCAACGCCCTCTGTCATTTTAGTGCGACCAGGCTCTCAGAAAAACAACATTTACTTTGCCAGGTGTGTAACCAAAAGTTTACTACATCTGCTTGGTCTACTCATCTTGTCTGTAATAAAGCAGACACCTGTACTGCATAAATCCTGGAGCTTTTTCAGGGAATGCCACCCCAAGAGAGATGTCAGGAAATGCTACTGTAATCATACCAACATCAGTGAAGATGCTGTTCTTTTACAAGGAAAAGAAAAAGGTATTTTCAGGAACAGAAACAATCAGGGTTAAATACAATTCTTTTGCTTGCTCTAATGTTAGTAGAGAAGTGTTATCATTCTACCCATAGTAACTATTATCAGATTTTAAACATTAAACCTATCTTTTAAATTATAGCCACTATTGAATCACACACAAAAATCCCCATTTCTGTTTGCTGTTACTCAGCCAACACTTATCTACGTGCATGTAAAATAAAATACTGAACAGTATCTGATTACTGAAAAAAAAAGCCTTCTAAATCACTCACAATGAACAGTACCTGCAAATAAGCATCTGAAAATATCCACCACGTATCATCTTAAGACACCTCAAATTAACTTTAATTTACAAAATGAAGACTTTACCTTTGAGCTCACACTGGTTTAGGAGTGAGGGAGACATATGCCTCCCTGCGATGGAACCTCCAGAATTTTAGACTGTGGACTGAAAAAAATGCCATTTCCTAAAACACAACTGTGATTTACCACATTGAAGTAGCAAAAAGTCAGTACTGCACTTGCACGTATTATACGTATACAGGTATGCATTCACTACGCTGCATTAAATTCCACATGCATTTTATGTATCTATTATACACTCTATTACAGTCGGATTTTGGTCATTCCTGAACAAGGCCTCACCATTCAGTTGTCACTGCCGAATTATTTTCTGCCTGTTTTTCAGCAAATATGCAGGGGTAACCTCTTCTATCCCATCACAGGCCTGGATCTCAGTGTGGTCCTCCAGCCCTAAGAGCTGCATCCTCCTGAAGCCTCTCCCACCACGAAGGTGACCAGAGGCACGGACCAGTCCCGACAGAGTGGCTGAGCTTTGGGTTCACAGGGAACCCAACTCCACAGTCACTTCACAGCACTGAACCTGAATTAGTTTCAGCAGAAATTCCGCAGGCAAAGGAGCTGTAGGACTACGTACAGTATTGCCTTTCCTGTAACCAAAAGCTGCATCTCTCCCTGGATTCACATGCTAATAACGTCATTGAAAAAGAATTAAATCTATTTATTCATTTTTAGGCAAACATTGCACAGCTTTTCTGTTCACCTGGTCTCAGGTTGCCTCACAGAACTGAATTTTCTTCTGCTCATCGTGAGCTGCAGTCTAATGAAGCTGTCACAGAAATGAACCCAAGCGAGTGCTCCACTAACCTGGAAGCAATTGCTTCAAGCACTGCTGAATAAATGTAAATAAACTGAACTACAGTATGATCTTGGGGTAGGGCCAAGTGACAAGCCCAGACCTTTTTATAACAGCTACGCAGTGTCTTGGCTCACTAAAAACAGAGGCAGCACTTCAGACTCGGACTGGTTCCAGGCCGAGAGCTCTTCACCCTGGGCATGTTGGCTGGAAGCAGTCTCCAGCCTAACGTGATGAACAACCTGAGCACTGTGGAACAAACAACTTGTTCTCAGCTGATAAGGACACTGGCCCATTTCCTCCTGTATGTATTTTATGTTGTTTAGCTATCCCAGATGTAGGAAGAGAAATAACAGAGTCTAATCTCTTGCACCCATACACTCTCCTCCCAGCACAGCAGACTAAGCAGCATGGCCTGCTACTGATACCTTTTCTGCAAGTAGAGGTGAGAAAATCCAAACTAAGCTCCTGTGGCATTGCAACCCTTTCTCTTTTGCTGTACCCAACACCATGGTTTTTCCCACCTACACAAACGGTTTTCAGCTTCACTGCCCAGAACCCTCAGTATCAGCTCCATCCTGATGCAGTTGGGTGTACTTGCATCATCCACACACATCCTCAACCCACTCTTACACAAGCAAAAATAAATACTGGACAGGAGAAAACAAAGAAGACCAATTAAAAGCCACCACAAATATGGCCAGTTCAGATTAAATCTGTTATAATCCCCATTTTTAGATCACCACTTTTCAGCTTGAGTCTTTCAAGCTGGGCAGCTTTAAATCTATTGAAGACAAATAAAAGCAGCCCAACTTGCAGACGTTCTTAGCAGTTGCTGAAGTCTGTGGGATCTGTAAGTGCTCAGCACTTGAAATTATCCCCCTTCTAAAAATATATATATTTTAAAGGTGCCTAACATTAGAAGCCTAAATTTGAAAATTCAGACCCCAATTTTTTATCGCCCCCATTTTAATCACAACTAACAACTCAGTAAACACTTTGGTGGACAATCACCTATTATTTGGACATTATTTTCTTACAGATTTCTACCACATTAACACCAAGTGCTTTCTGATACAAGTTGCACCTAGAAGTAGATTCAGTTGTGGTGGATGCTGAGTTAGGTCATTAGTTTTAAGAGGATTTTTCAGCTTTGCAATAAAATGCTTGTATTTTAGGCATAGAAGTTGTGCAAAATTATACTCTTTCGTCATGCACTTTTAGCAAAACTGCACTTAGAAGAATAAAGTGAGATTGTTCCAGACATTCTCTTATTACAACAAAAAAAAAGGACCAGACCCTTAAGTCTTATTACAGCTAAGTGATATAGTACAGTCTAAAACCCACCCTTGTCAACAGGATGGCAACCAACAAGTTCTACTACCAACACTCTGCAGATACTAAAAATATCAGGGACAGGCACAGTGTTATTTATCTCAATCAAAATACTTTAACTCAAACCCAGGAGAGGTCTTGAAGTTCCAATAAAACTGCCACATAATACAAAATTGTCTCTAACTTTTGGCTTCCTTCATCCCCAATCATTAGGTGAGATTTTTGAAGCTCATCACACGCTTGCTCACTGGTTCTCCAAGGCTCTTAGCACCTCTCTGTAAAGCATTAAGACACTTCTGTGTGGCTTTATAAACAAAGACAGCTTTTAGACAGTTTTAAATGGTTTGTCTAAGCAAGTGTGATTAGATGTAGTGCTTCCATCATACTGCAGTTCTGTGTTTTCTGATCAACAATTGAACAGGCCCCTCTGGCACAGATTTAATGATGTTCCAGGCATCGTAATGCATGAGCCCAAGTAAAGACTTCCCACTAACAGCAAGAATTTCATCTCCAGTTTCTATGTTTCCAGATTGCTCTGCAGCACCACCTAGAAGCAAAACGGGGTAAAAGTCAGTGTTAAAAGAAGAGAAAATGAACCCACAAAAATCTGCTTTCCACTGGGATGAAGTAAACCATTTTTTTCCAACTGCAACAATTTCAATACAAATCACTGATGTTCAGCCAAGGTCTAGCAACCTAGCCCATGCTGCATCTCACAGAAAAGATTATTTTAACCAAGATAAAGCCTTGTTCTCAGAGAAGATGTCTGATTTTGAAGGAAACAACAGAAGTGTATGAAATATGCTGAATGTTATCTCTGTAGCTGTAAGAAAACCTGGTTGATAAAATAACTGTGAAGGTTGTACGTGGCATGGACGTACTTTCTCAATTTTAGCAGGGTAATAAGCAGATAATGCAGTAGATTGTAAAACCTGGGATGAACAAGCCAAGCACTGGTAGCAAACTTTGGACAAACACCATTCACAGAAACCTCCTAGACAGAGGCACACCCTTCACTGCTGGTGAAAGTATGTTTTCTGTAATGACAATTAAGCTAACACGAGCCATCAGAGGGAGGGGAAAAGGGCTGTATGTAAGGATGTAAATGAATGAGCTCAAAAATTAAACATGCCCTTTACCCTAAGAAGCACTTTCTAAAGAGGGGAAAAACAAACACACACACACAAAAACTGATAAGCAGTTCAGTAAATACCTGTTTGATTTTTTTATCTTGATGAGGGAATAAACCACTGAAAAGTAATTCTGTAAAAATGCTGTGCACATGCAGTTTCATCGAGAGTTTCAGCTGACTTCAAAAAGGGCCTTATTTTTCACTAAACTGACACATGACATATGAAAGTCACAGTATAGTTCTGGGATTTGTTTTCTTTCTGTGTATGGTTCATATAAGTTTAACTACCTGCTGACAAAAAAAAAGCACCCAAGACTGCCAGTTTTTGAATGCAAATATCCCATATTCTTAGCAAAAGCTAATATTAATACCTAAAAGGAAGAAAAAAAAGGCAAAAATATGGTAAAATTCATAATTGGGCATAATACAGGGTGGTGTTTCAGTATCACACTGATTATCTGCACTATGTGTTTTTTAGAAAAGACAGCTGGATAAGACATGAATGTCTCAGACCACTGTATAGATGATTGCTGCCATAGTCTAATGTCTAGAATAGTGGATGGACCCATATTTAGTAAAGCAGATTGCTCCACAAATATTTACTAGCAGATGCAATCCCTAGCCATTCCCAGGAGCATTTTTTCTTTTAATGACCACTTTGGCCTAGTAAGTGGTAATAAATGAGAGCCACAAAACCCACCCTTGCTTCAAAAAAAATGCTGAGTACAATAATTGAAATGTCTGTACAATGCACAGACAAAAGGAAAACTGGGCTAACATCCACTACATGCATGTAGTACCTTTAAATATCCTTTTTACAAGCAAGGGCTTATCTCCAGCAATGGAAGCTTTTCCACCATCGAGACTGAATCCCAAGCCAGCAGAGGTTTTCAATAATTCAATGCAGATGACATCATTCATATCCAGGTTTGGGTCTGCAATTGAACATACACAGCATCTTGTTATGCAGGTAACAGTGAACTGCAAGTTGTGTTTGGTTGGTTTTTGCTTTTGCTGCAGTGACAAGACAATTTGGAGTTCAGTTACTCCAGACTAGGAAAGGCCACCAAGTTTCTCAGAAGTGAATGTGTTCTATTGTAGCTGTGAATGGGAGACAGTACAAAATGCATTTACACACACAGACATTTTCAGTTTACATGTTCAACAAAAACCTGCCAAGGCATCTTTCTTTGGGCAAAATTATAGCTAGCAAATTTAGCAAATACTCTAAAAATCAACAAAATAACTGAAAAATTACAAAAATAGGGAGTGGAGAACATTTATTTTTCTTTCATTTGTTCCCTTTGGTTATTCAATGAGCCACATCTTTTTAAGTAACAGGAATGAAAAGCAAACATGTTCCATTCTCTTAAGCAAAAATCTGTAATGACTTGCTGGGGTGAAAAATTGTTTCTGGTGTCCTATCTATATACTTAATTATAATTAACTGTAGTTGTACCGTGCCTCCTACATAGCAGATATTTCTGAAATGCAATATTGCTGTAGCTGACATAAAATAAGATTTTGCTTAGGAGGAAATAAATCTGCAGTTTTGGAAAACAGGATCTTCTTTGCCTTGTGTGAATGTAATAATTATGCAGTCTGCATTATCACAAATTACTGCTACTGTTATCTCAGACAACTTTAAACGTCTTCTAAAACATCTGGAGATGTCCTTTGCCTGGAAGGGTGGAAAGATGTTCTGAATAACCCAACACTATTTTGTTTTTGAGATAATGTTGCCCCCTAGTGCCTGGACCCAGCAGATATTCTGCATTTGTCAGGGTGCAGGATGAAGGGAGTTTAAGGCAGAGAGGGATTCTGAAGTAATTACATAGATTATATCCATGGGAGCAATTCCAGAAAGGCTGATCCATTAATTAACAGTGATTTCTTCTTTTTTTTTTTTTTTAAGCTGTGTTACAAAGTCGTATCATAAAACTCAGTGTAAGCATGAAACAATAGAAACTGCTACAGAAAAAAACCCCCGTGAGAACAGTAATGATTACAGCCAACAGATTAAAAATAAGCGAGTGGCAGCTCCGTGTCCTGGTTTTGGGGTGGACAGAGCTGAGTGCCTGGTGTTACCCTGGATTGCAGGGGAAGCCCCCTTGCCAACTCTGTCGGCAGAAAGCTTGTAACCACGGCCCACTGCCTCCCCAGGACCCTGCAGCAGTGCAGCACCGGAGCACGTCATTCCCTGCTCCCAAGCAGCACCATCCAGACACGTGCTGAACGGGTTTGGGTCTTAAATCTATAAAAAAAATTCAGAGATCTCTTCCTAACACGCCAGGTGCAGCCTTTGCACCAAAATGCTGTCTTGTTCCTGGACAGGAACCTAATATTCCACTGATACATTTCCACTTAAACCATTTATCCCTACTTTCCTATGGGATGGCTGACTTCAATATGGCTTACTTTCACTTACTGCAATATAAAAATAATTTTTTCTACGTTTCTAGTAGAAAAAGTATGAAATCTGCTTTTACAAAGAACAAGTTCAGTCCCTATGCATAACAAATTGCAGGGCATGGAGTTTTCCTTGATTTTTAAAATTTTTTTTTAAATCATTGCTGGTTGTTTTCTTTCTTGCATTGACTACTGTTATTACTTAAAAGGAGTTTGTCCTGGATTGGAACAATATGTAGACCCACTTACCTAAGCAGAAACTGAATTCAGCCCTAAATTAAGTCTTCTAAGTTTGTGCCTAGTTACAATAATTAAAAAAAACCCCAAACAACCAAACCCAGAACTGTATTTAGGTTCCAAAGAGAACAAATAAAATTTAAAGGTAATTTCATTTTCTCCCTTCAATCACATAAGGCACAGACACTTTTAATCTAAAACACATGGACATTTTTCCCTTCAGTCTGCTCTGCAAAGGAATCCTTCCAACTGTTCTTGGACAAAGATCATACCTGTTCCTATTTCCATGGAAACATCCTTTCCAGACCCCACACATTTTCTGCCAGTAGCTGATATCTCAAGTCTGGAGGAACTGTTTGTTTTGTCTTTTTCCTTGTGGATGACAATGACTGCATATTTGTACAGCCTTGCGTGATGAAGAGTATTCAGGACATCCCCATGGACTGAGCTTGCCAGAGACTTGCCGTTGATTGACAGAACAAGATCTCCTCGATGGATAGTCCCTTCTTGAGATGCCACTCCCTTTGAAAACACTCTGTGGACCTACAGGAAAGGTTTTAACAAAGACGTTTTAACCTCATGACCACACACAACGTTATACAGGCCAAGGTGAACAGAGACACTCTACCAAAATTTGCAGCCAGTGCCCACTACCTGGATATTGAGCACACAGCGTCTGCTCCAGTGAACACCCTCAAAGTGACTAGACAGAGCTGCATTTGGGGATGGGGGAATTCAGAGGAAAAGATGCTGTTATTGCATGGTCATTTCGAAGCCAAAGGTAAGAAAAACAGCTAAGGAATGTAATATCACAAATCCCTTATGCTTTCACTAAACTCCTCAAAGGCCTTCAGCTAACATACTTCAAGGGACACAGAGGTCAAATCCACGTCTGTGCCACAGCAACCACCAAGAACGCTGTGGTGTGTGACACCCACTCCCCCAGTTCCCACTGACTAGGACATGCATCCTGTGCTGTTTTCAAATGCACATTTCTAAACATCTGTGCACAGAAAGGCTCTGACTTACTGCAGCTGTACAAGTATTTAATAGTTCGCCTCAATCTGGCTGATCAAATATCATGCAAATAGATGGAAAGGGATGATTTAGCGGCTTGAAATGCATTTTTCTAGAGAAAAAAAATACTCTGTTCAGGGTGGAATAAACTTCGAGAAAACTTCCAGCAAGTTTAGATGTGTGTTATTTACAAAAAGGAACGGAGTAAAAGACTCAAGACCCAGTGCCTATTAGGCACTCCAATTTTAGCAGCCAGAATATGGTTTCCCATGGAGACAGTACTGGATCTGCCAAGCAAATGTTCAAGGCAGCAAATCCGTGGACACAATTCTGCATGGCATTATCTTTAGGAATTTATCCTAATACCCAGACCAACAGCAAGGCATCGGAAGCCTTTTGGCTCCTGTTCCATCTCATAGTAGGGCCACGCTGAGATGGGCACCTGCTACAACACCACAGATCCAAGGAGATAAATTTCCAGCCAGTCTAAGCAGGCATTCAAAGCTGGAATAGCAGCCTCAATAACAGATGTAGGCACGCAAAGGCAAGTGGAATACAGGGGTCATGTCCAAAAAATCTGCTGCCTTCCCTCAGTTGCTCAGTACCTTGAAGCTCACTAGGTGTTTGTATTTCTGCACCCAAGCATGGATGTTACAGCCCGTCTAAGCAGCTCAGCACCCAGTGGCAACCCTGAATCTACCTGGGACCAAGAATCCCAGTAGGCCAAGAACATTAATAAGATCCCTTTACACCCACTAAACAAAAAGCATCAGGAAAGAGCAGGAACTGACACTCTTTAGGTCTCATGGCTAGCAGAATTCAGGAAAAGGACTTCATCAGTTCCTCAGCCTGAGAGAGCTCAAGATCTTATTTTTTAGGTAGAGTCTCGGTCTCCAGGTAAGGAACTCTGTAAGGAACTCTCTGGGGTGGGACACTTGAGCATTCCTCTTGCTCAGAGCTGCCACTCTTTGGGCCAGAGACAGGGAACAACTTCTCCAGTGAGGGAAGTAGAGGCCTGCTCTCTGGACTTTGACTATATTCTAACTTAATGACAGTTTAATATAAAATACATTTATTTATACTGGTCTTGTCTAAAAGAAAAACCCAGAAGATTCCTGCAAGGGCTTCTGCTGGCCCCAAAACTGAGGACATACCCTTCTTCTAACCTCTACATTTAATGGATCTCTCTTTCAGAGCAGAATTTAAATGCATATTTTGTGTTAAAGGAACTGTCACACAGGACACCAGTTTTCTCAGATTTTTCTGTCTCACTGATCTGTTTTTGAACAGTCACTTTCTACACACCAGTATCTTAACAGCATCTTTTGTTCAGAATGCTGCTTAAGACTTAAAAAACCCCTAACCAAACAACAATCCTCATTTACTGACCACCCACAGGTCTTATTAACTCAAAACAAACTTGTGATGTGAAATCCGTAACATTTACTGAGGTCTGCAACAATCAGTCTCAGGATCTGAAAAATCCTTCAAGAACTTTGCTGCACAGAGTTTCCTTTCAAGGGCTGGGAATGAAAGCCTCCCCTAAAAGGCTGTGTGCACTGCAGCTGCATGCAGAATTTTATTTAAATGCACAGGATTTATATCTAGCCCATCCCATCCAGTAACAGATTTTTAAAGCCTGAAAGCGTAATTGTTATCCATCTCCAATAATAAAAATTACGCTTCCCAGACACTCTGATTTCAGTAGCAGATGGTAAGCTGCTGCTTCTGAGAGACACTGTGAATGACTTGCAGTGAGTCTTGATAAACGAGCACTTGATCTAATCACCAGCCTGCTTTAAAGTGAGCTTTGTAGAAAAATGACTTGCAGCCATCACTTACTGTGACTGATTTCTGTTCCAAGTCTATTCCTCCAGCAACACTAAATCCCAGGCCAGCTCCTTCTTCTTTGTGCAAGACTACAAAGTACGTGTCTTCTTTGCTCTAGCAGAAAAATGGAGGTGCACAGGAAAGAAGAAACACAAAACCAAAAATCAAGACCAAGTACCCACATAAATGACAAATTCCCAGCACCCACAGATTATGGTAGGTGAAAAAAGGCAGCTCAAGGAATTAAAACTGAGATGTTAAATGCATTTCACTTCATGCTACAGAATGAAGCAGCCATCTAGAACTCAGCTGAAAAGAAAGGTTTCTTGAATCAGTTCAAGGCTAGCAAGCAAACTCAAAATTAGGGTAGTGAAATGGCATTAAACCTTGGGCAGCCTAATTTTCACAGGCTGTAGTCAGTTTTGCATTGTCCAACATTTTGCAGTCAAAATGCAATATTCCCATACACCTTTCTGGACCACTGTACTCTTCAGGGAATTACTAACACTTTTGTTAGCCAATTTCTTCTTCCTCTTGAAAAGATAATGTAGATGTAATGCAGGGCAGTTGCATCAACCTCTTCTCAGCAGTGCTGGACAATTTTGCAAGGGGCAGTGGCTACATTACCGAAGCCTGGGAAGGTCAGACGGGAGAGCAGAAAAAACTCTTTTCACTTGGGAGATGAAAGTAAGGAGCCTGTTAGTGACCTCAACAGGACTGAGCTGTGCTGCTGTAGAAATGGAAGCATCCAGCACAGTAAAAGGACTGGTGCAGGTTTGCATCCAACAAGTCTGATGCTGTCACAGAGATCACATTTTACGGTATAAGGGGAACTGTAGGAAGGAATTCGGTGGAGGAGGCACACAGTACCTGTCTCTGGGGCAGAGCATCAGATGTGGGGAGTAGTAAACAGGTTTCTCAGCTTTTCCCCAGGATCCCATCTAACATCAGTTATTTCCAGAAATTGCCAATACTAAAATTAATAGCAAATCATCAGAAAACAATCTCTTAATCTATTTAGCATTAAATGATATATTTAGTTCACTAAACTCAACACATTAACTCAGCATTTGCCTTTTGTTTCGAAAGGCACAGGGAAGCACTGATCATTAGTTTTTTTGGTGAAACAATAATCAAATTCTTGGTCTCACTTCATGTTTTTTTGCCAAATAGTGTTTGTGGAAGATTTCCTACACTAGAGGCATCCCTGCAATATACAGAAGCAATGTCAGAAACTGATGTCACCCTGCTCCACATCACTGATCCATCAGCATCCTAGGAGAGAGCAGCAGTGAGGGCAGGACATCTTTGTCCACAGTGTTTTGTAGATGCTAAGACCCTGCTCACCTGTACTCAAGTGAGAACAGCTTTATGTTTGGCTAGAAATAATAAAATCAGTTAAGTAACCAGGCTAGCCCCTTTCCAAACGCAGTGAGGGCAATGGAGACACACACAGATCTTTGACTGTTAAGTACTATGGAAACCCTTTTTGTTCAAGAGGTCAGGCTCCTTCCAACCCTTGATATCTCAACTTAATTTGCTTACACTGGTGAAGGAAAGAAAAAAAGTCAGGAAGTTCAGATGTTAAGAGTTATCCAAGGATCATATGTGTTTGGCCAGTCAACAACATAGTCTGGATACTGGCTTCCCATTCCCAAGGTGCGTTCCCTCCCTCCCCAGCCTTCAAAGCTGCTCCTTGCCAGCACACATAATACTGGGCAGAGACCTGGCTATGGATGCTTACTGCTTTACTTGGACACACAAAGGACACACCAGGCCTCCAGTAATCACCTCTGTTTAGACTGCTAGCCAAAGGTAACAGCCATAGAGACCTAAATAAAGTGTCCTTTTTTCATTATTTGTAGTAGCATTTATTAAATGCTAGCAGTAAATTCAGCACCATTTAGAGCAAAGGATGATCACAAACTCTTCCCAGGGAAGCTCTCGTTCCAAATCAGGCAGTCTGTCTCATTTTTCAGCAACTGGATAACTACGAAGAACTGTTCTATTGTACATTCAAAGTCCACCATTTGAATAGCATAAAATTTTCCAGAGTATGTGCCACACGGGGCTTAAATATGGATAAGAAACTATGCAGACAAGGAGTGGATTCCAAAAAGCATTCAGCTTTATAAATACTTGAGCTCTGAGGCTTTGAAAAGTGGCATAAATAAATAATCTCTCCAAGACCCCATGCAAAATACTTTAGAGAACACTTAATTACCTCTGTCCAGTTGTGCAATCCAATCCTAATTTTATCAGTAAACCTAGCTAACCCTCTTGGCTCACCAAGCTTTTGAGACTTGCATGCTTTAGCTATGCTGTCCCCTGGAAGGAGATAAAGCTGGATATTTTCGGGAGGTCCTTTCCCCCCCAGCCTGTTCTATGTTTGAAATTGCAATCTTTGCAAACAAAACTCAAGAACACTCTAGATGCAGCTCAGCCAGCAGTTATGCAGACCAGATGGCAGTTTCCCTTCGAGCACTATCATTATTTTATCAACTTCTGTTCTGATTTTAAAAGGATGTGGATGTATCCCACAAACAGAAACACCGAAAGCAGGGAAGTAATATTCTGGCAGGCATTTAACTTTGGAAACCTTCTTCAAACACCTAGATAATGAAGAACATTATCTTGATGCAAAAAACAGATTCCACAGAAGAGAACAAAAAGGTCACAGGAGTCTCTTGTAAACCCTTCAGCAGCCGCATTCTGGTGTTCAAGTTCAGCATTAAACAAAATAAATTCAATTTCTGTGATTTCAGCTTCTAGCAAAGGCATCAGGCACAAAGAGGAGCAGAGATTCCCTTGCATGGTGGGGAAACTGAGTCTGACCCAGATGGCTGGTGGAAAGCTAAATTCTGATGTGCAGTTACTGGGGAGCCCAGATGGAAGAATACTCTTCCACTTAAAATAGGTCTATTTATTGCGACTCAAAATTGCTTGTGAACTTTCTTATACAAAAAGCCATTCAAAAGTATTAGAGGCTTATAGCAGGCATTCAAAAACCAGCATTAGTAAAATTAATATCAACTGCAGTTGATAGTAGCAGCCTGTCACGGGACTACTGGAGGAGCCCTGAAACAGTTTGGAGAAGATTTTATCTACCTTTAAGAAAACCCTCAAAAATCCACCAATAACCCAGTTTTATCTCGTGGTTTTTACCTTTACTTGTGCTTTGACTTCTTGGAGCATAGCAGCAACATCACATTTTGGTACTACTGCTGACAAAACAGATTGTAGTTTTTGCTGGTCCAGGCTTGAGATGAGCAGCTGATCCAAGCTAAAATAAATATAAAAAGACAGAAGAGCTCTGTATTTCCCAACTTTGTAGAGATACATTTCACATATACAGTGTAGGCTGTATTAGTATAAATGAAAAAGAAGGATTCTTTAAAACTGGTAAGAAATGGTGTGTGCTGGGAGAACAGGAAGGGGCAGAGAAGATATATTTAAGAATAACTCTGAAAGTCAGTCCCTGTTCTGTTCCCCTCATCCTCCCCCAATGGTTTTAGCAACAGACATTAACAGGAGACAGCTATATCTGAAGACTGCTTCTGGCAGGACAACGAGCTCGTTTGTCACCACAGGCTGTGCTGGCAGCCAGTGCTGTGCAGCCTCCCCTCCACCACTACTGCTGTGCTGTAACATGGCCAAAAACTGACCAAAACCAGCTAGAGAAGCCACAGAAAAGGAGCCCAGCCATGCCAGGATAAAATGTTTCATCCTTTACTGGAGCCAAGACACAGCAGCATGGCAGCTCCAAGGCATCAAGGGCATGAATGGCACCCCCAGACTGTGAGGGGATGGTAATCTGGGGCCACAGCTGAAACGTGCTTTGGGGCAGACCTGTAGCAAACTGGAAGCTTTGCCTTGGGTAGGGATGAAACAGTAAAAGCAAAGCTGACACCAACCTGATGGACCAGCTGTTTCCCCCATCCAGAGAGCTGCCATGGGGCACATCATCATCCGAGGCAGAACCCGGCGTCCCTGAGCCGCTGTCCCTGGGGCTGCTGCAGGCGCCCATGCCCATCGCACCCAGCTCTGCGGGGCTGCAGCGGGCTGGTGGAGCCGCCCCGCTCCGGGCAGGTGCGCCAAGGGCTCTGCGGGGCATGATTTCCAGCTCTGTCTTGAAGCAGGCAGGCTGTGGCGGCTCTGAGAAGCCCTCTCCGCACAGCTTGTCCAGGTCGGGCATGCTGAGGGCTCTCAGCTCTCGCAGCCTGGAGCGGGACAGCGGCGGCCGCCCCAGGCCTCGGCTGCGGCGCACCTGCGAGGCCAAGGTGGGGAAGGCGGCCACGTCTGCCCCAGTGCCGTCCTCCTCGCTCCTCTGGGGCTTTCTGTCCCCTTTGTCACCCTCGGTCACACACGCAGGCTCTGTGCCAGGGGCAGACTTGGCCACGGCGTTGGCTGGGCTGGGGCTGCCACCATAGGAGCTCAAGCTGCGCCGCAGCGCCCACGGTGCCTCAGCAGAGCTGGATGCGGTGGCCAACCCACCACACGACCTCCTGGCAAGCGGTGACCTTGCAGCCGAGCATATATCGATGGTCTTTGCAATGGGCCGGTCAAAATTTGCCAGGTTTTCGAAGGATTTGATCCTCTGTTTCACAGAGGATGAAATCGGCTCATGTGGCCAGTTCAGCTCATAGTAATAGTAATTCCTCCTGAAGCTTCTCAGTTTATCAGCAGTGGAGTAGCTGATGTCACTGGCTGAGGGGGACGTGCCCACCTTCTGGGCACTTTTGGAGGCGTACACCTGTTCCTTTCCACTGTGGCTGTTGGGCAGATTCAGGTGAACCATCTTCAACATCCCCGTTGCTGCTTGTGGGTATTTCTCCTCTGCAGCTTGGCCCTGGTGGCCTTGCACAGGGTGAACCTCTGCAGCATGGCAGTCCTCCCTCAAGTGACCCGATAACTGGGATGGCATTGAGTAGGTCCTCGTCACAGGTTTCGACAAGCCACAGAGATGTCTGTCTCCAGCAGTATCTGCTTTTGAGAAATACTGCATGGTCCCCATCTCCTCAGTCAGCCGAGGCACTTCTGCATTCACCTCTTCTGTTTTCTCCAGCAATGGCAGCTGCAAAAATGATGCTGGTGAGGAAGAGGCAGAGGAGGAGGACGAAGGGGACGATGAGGAGGAAAGCTTCACCTCAATGAAAGTGCGCTGGATCTCCTGCCCTTCCAGCTGCTCCTGCTGAACTGAGGGGGACCTCAGTGAAGAAGAGCAGGCTCCAGTAGATGGTCCTACATTTTGCAGATCTAATTGCCTGAGGTCATCTGCACTGTAGATGCTCTTGATTGTGTTCAGGCCTGTTCCAGGGTTATCAGTCCTCCCTTTCACATATTCAACTTTTGGTATCCCCTGAGGAGGTGAAGTGACTATGGACTGAGTGTCTCTGGCTCTGAAATCATCCGCCTTAGCACCCTTACCCTGACACACCACAGCCCGCACGGAAACTTGCTTCTCTTTTGGCTTTCCCCATGATAGCTCTCCACAGCCACATTTCATTTCACCACTTGTGGTTGGGCTGCTGCTGCCATTCAGGAGAGGCAGAAGTGAATCTTCAGAAATTACCAGAGATGGTTTATTTTCTAGCTCTGATTTCAGAGTCTTCGAGGCTGCTGAAATGGTCTTTCCAGGTTCTGAGTTTGTAGGTGAATTGCGGGACAGCGGTGTTTTCTTTCCCAGGAGTTTGGGGGACAGTTGTGGAGAAACAGAAGCCCTTTTTTGATCAGCCCCATTGACTTTGGTAGGAGTAATGCCAGAAGAATCTGAATTTGTCTTCGCTTTGCTTTTGATGGTGAACCCTTTTAGCTTTGGTCCTGCTTTTGATTTCTGATTATTTAAAAGGGTGTCCATTATACTTTTTTGTGCCATTGCCTTAGAATCCTGACAGGATTTTTTCTGTGAGGATGGGCTGTGCGATACTGCAGCTCCTTTGCAGTGATTTGTGCCTGAGCTTTGGACTTTTCCATTTGAAGTCCTTCCTGAAGTCACAGAGTTAATTTTCTCATTTTTTCCTGGCAAGTCATGAGTTGCATTAGCCTTTGGATCTTTAGATCTAGTGGGAAAGGGTGACCTGAGTGATATTCCTCTTGTTGATGATGCATTCACATGATTGCTGTCTGTTTTAGACAAGGTGGACAAACTGTTGGTTTCTCTCTTCACTAAGCAATAATTAACAGCATGATTACAGTCATCAATTGCCATTTCACTTTCAGATTTGGATCTCTGTTCATCATGACATCCTTCTTTCTCAATCAAGTTGTTCTCCAAGACACTGACATTTCTAGCAGAGCAAAAGCTTGTCTTTTTGCAGTGCAGAGACCCTTTTTCTTCAATGGATTCACAGCATTTCTTATGTTCATTACTGTTCCCCAAATCCATCTGTTCTTCTGTACGTAAGGCACCATTGTTACAGAAAGAGTAAACTTCAGGGATATTCACTGAATTCTTTAGGATGTCTTTTTCTGGCAGGAAAACTGAGGAAGGAGAACACAAGGATGCAGAGGACACATCTGGACACTTTGAGGGACATGCAGTGGGACCACTAGGATCTTCCAAACCTAGTTTGTTGATGCTTGTCTCCAGTGACCCACACATCGTACAACCCTCATTCTGCAAAACTTTGCCACTGTAGGGGTGCAGTGGGGACAGTGAGGATGAGCTTGTCCCAGAGGCGAGACGCTGCTCCTGTGCGGGCTTTTGCGGCTCGTCATTCATGCAACAAATCTCAATTTGCTCCTCATCTGACTCTATTGCAGTACAGCCTGCAGGGGCAGTAGCAGCAGCACATCGCCCAAGCAACACCTCACTAGCACTGTCAAAGGCTTCTGTGACAGATTCTGTGTCCGAGTGAGAATCCTCTGCAGCCCCATACATCGACTTTGGAAACGGGTCACTCCTCTTACCTTCCAGAGAGTTTGCTGCAGGCAACTCATCCTCATTTAAACTGCTAAAATTCCTAGAATAGTTATTTAAAGAGTTTTTATTCACAGTAAAAAGTTTGCCTGTGTTAATGGAGTCCAACACAGACAGCCCCAAAACCCCCTGTGCATTAGCTCCACAATTCACATTTTTTTCCAGCAGCTCCTCCTTGGCTGCTCGAGGCTCAGACCCGGGGCAGCCTTCGTCAGTGCCACAGCAGCACATCGTGGTGTACTCGTCTCGGAGAGGGCTTTCCGCGCGCGACGGGGTGCGTGGGGCCCTGCTTTCGGGGGCACCCATCTGGCTGAGCAGGTCATCGATGTCTGTGACGGGGATGGCCGTGCAGTCCTCATCACGCCTGCCCTTCGGGGTGCCTCTGTGCACGTCCCTGCTGGTGGCATCAGGCGGCAGTGTTGCTCTCTCCGCCGCGCAGACGCCGACAGCAGCTTGCAGACCTGCTCTTTCTCGCTTCCCAGAACTCTGTTCTTCCTCCATTCCGAGGACGCTGTTGACATTGGCCTGATTTTGAGTGTCTACCCCTGGAGACAGGATGAGGTTTGTAAATCTGCTGACAGCTGCATCATGATTTAAAAAAAAAAAAAANCTGTCAAATATAGGAAGTGATACAGAAAACACCAGGTTTTATTACAAAAATAGACACCCACATAGACTACATGTTTTCATTTCGTTCTGCACTCCTCCTCTTCTGTAATGATGTTTACAACAACTCAAATTAATCATAACCTTCTGTTTTTGAGTAGTGCACAGAAGGGAGCAATCCACTTATCCAAGGTGAGTAGTCATGATCTGTTTAACTCTCATCTTTGAAACTGCAGCAGTCAAGCAGCCAGCTACCAAAGTGTCAGCATGCAGTCACACTGAGCAGCACTGCTTCTCATCACTTGTTTGATCGCTGAAGTCTCCAATAGAGACTCCAAAGAGCACAGAAAAGCCCTGACATAGCAAAGACAGTAACACAGTGACAGTCTGTGCATAAGTAACTTGGCTCTGACCCCTCGGCACTTCTGCAGGTGTTCAATGTGACACGCATGGGTGACGTTATGCACACATTAAGCACATGGGCTTTACTGCACTTCTGGCACAGACCTCTCCTTGCTTCCAGTAACCCACTCCTGGGCAACACACCGAGCTCCCTGTCACTCCTGCACTCTGACACATTCCCATTTCTCCACATCTTCAGTTTTCAGCACTTCGCCCTAAGCAGCAGATTCCACCTCTCTACACTGCTTCTCAGATATGCATCCCCATTCAAGCTGCCTTCCTGAGGCCAGTTACTATGACATGGGGCCTGAAAATGTATGGAGAAGGAAAGGTTATTCACAGTGTCAGCATCCTTTCCTGCTCATTCAAATGTGCCTGTGCATCTCTGTACTTCTCACACAAACCTGAAGGATTATCCACATCACTTAACTTAGGTATCCATGTTAAGAAGTGCTGATTCCTCCTGAGTCAACAAGGGAAAAACACTTCAAGAGAGCAACGTGAAGCAGCCAGGTTTGAATTTGAAGTATTGCCCTGCTTCAGCATGGTGGATCACATGCTGAAGAGACCGCCTTTTCTGCCAGTGGGACAAGGCAAGGGGAAGGGTGAAGCAGAAGAAGTGTCTGATAAAGGAGCTCCAGTGTGTCTTTACCCCAATGCTATTGGTTTGAAAAGCCACAGCAATCTAAGGAAACAAGAACAAGATCCTGCCAAACCTGGAATTCCTTAAAGAACAACTGGAAGTCAAGCATCTGGAAGCACTTTAGGTTCCCAGGTATTAATAGGTACACAAAGAAGATCATAAGCTAGAACAAAGCAAAATATTATGTTCTTCCTGAATTTGAAAAGTATGCTTTTCTTTTTCAAACACTCATTTCCACACCACATAATTTGTACAGTCTGTGGGGATTCATATATTGCTGTAGCAGCATAAATTAGCCCTGAGCAGAAAGCAAGGAGGTATCAAGGATTTCAACTCACACTGGAAAACTTTTTGCAATGAAACATGCAAATAAAAATTTTTATAAGATTTTAATTTTCTTGGGTTTTCTGTTTCATCTTCCTGCACTTTAGAGAACTCTGACACACAAAAGGGAAAGAAAGAAAGGAGGCTTTTAGTGTCTTACTGTCCATTCATAAAAACATTACTAGAACTTCAGATTTCAGAGAGAGATGGAGATTTGATTATAAAGGGCTAATATATTTAATGAACAGGCACAGCAATAAAATGAGTTGTCAGGACAAGAGTCACTGCCATTTTCGCTCCAGGACTGAATGAAATGACTCACACCTCTGCAATAACTGGCAGGAGGGACCTACTCTATGCAGGACCTTTGAATGCCTCACACAGGAATACGTTTTCTCCCTTTATCATGGTGCTAGAGGACCCTGAAGCCTGGTTTGGTGACAAAGTGCTTTTCTTGGCTCACCAATGCAGACACAATGTCCCCCTGTCCTCTTCTCTGAATCCATGTGGAAAGCTAGGACAGCAGAAGGTCAGACCCAGCTGATCCAAGGACATTTTGTTCACTGGTACCCAGAATAAATGGTACAAAAGCAAAATTACTTTCTCACCTGATGCTGCCTTCTGGATCTCCAGGGTTACGGATGTGGGAAGACACTGCATAAGCAAGCAGATTTCCTCGTACGTCATCTTGCTGACGGGGATGCTGTTGATGGTGGTAATCTCATCTCCTACAGCCATCTTGCCCATTGATCCCTGATGCAATGAGAGATTCAAGGAAATAATAAATACACATCAGAAGCCCTGCCACAGGGGTAAAGATTGCAGAGAAGCAATTAATAGCTTATGAGCAAAATCCCCTACTTGACGTCACTGCAGAGCACAGGTACCACTGCTGTCAGTTTGCCAGCACATAAATAAAGAGCAGACTGTGATTCTGCCAGGAGGAGAATTAAAGATCAATCTAAAACAGGAAGGTCAAAAGAGCTGCTGGTTTCTCTGAGAGATGAATATCACGATGGAGGACATGGACCTCTTAGTTAAATGAAATGGGATGGACCAGCCCTAGCTTCTTCAGGACTGGAACACTGTGTGTCATTTTTTAATTCCATGCATAAACTACTTCTCAGGTGGAACTCTCTTAAACCAGTAAACAGACATGAACTGAGCTCTTAAGGTAAAAGTTTAAGTATGTTTCTAAATACTGCAAAATAAGTCTGAGAAAAAGGTAGGAACAAACCCCAAATCCCCAGATCTCACAGCCTCATTCAAACTGCTATGCCATATCCCCTCTTACTCTAGTGGCCGCTAATGAGATTAAAAATGCTACAGTCAGGTTTGTACATCAGAGTATTACTCTTCCTTCTGCGCTTCTGCATGTAGCAATTCCACAACCAGCATGAAGCACGTATCCGTACTGGTATGGGCATGTATGAGATGCAGAAGAGCAATGTGTTACTGGTACTACGGTGGCTCATGGCAAACCTGGCCAGCACCTAAAGCTTCGTGGTTCCAGATCCCTGTAATACGGGGACATGTGCATATAAAATAGTAAGGCATAATAAACATTTGTTACCACCCTCCTCTGCCACCAGGATTTCCTTAGTTTGCCTTTGCCCATAGTTAAAAAATAAACACAAATATTGCACTCCCTCAAAACTGCAATTGCAAGGGGGGATGAAACCATCTCAGTGGATCTGTGTCCTGCCTCTCTTAGTTTTGAATTAGCCTGGGTGCACTTCTGAATCAGAAACAGTTTATGCAGCAGTAGCTCCAGAACAACATGGGGTGAGATATTTTTCCCAGCAAGGAGAAACACCTCAGTTGCGCTTACTCTCAACAGACCGCTTGTTTAATAATACCAATAAAAATAATAATAATCATCCCTGCAACGGGAAGGCACATCACAACAAGGCAACTCAAATTACCATTTCTGCTGGTCCACCTGGCCGCATCCCCGTGACGACAACCTTTAAGGGCATGGCTTGGATTTCCAAATCCAGGCCGAATGACTCATGCTCATTGCGAACCAGAGTGACTACTTCAACCTGGCCCTGCCCGGCCGCATCAGGCGCTTCACACTTCCTGCTGTGAGGGAGCATCCTGGCAACAGGCTTGTTGTAAGAGCCATGCTCCTCCGTCCTGTGTCTCTGAAGGCTTCGGCACTCAGTGCTCATCATGCTTTTCACTCTGGTGACTGCTCTGTGCTCAAGTTTTGGCGATCTCTTGGATTCAAGTTGTGCTTCCCGGAGCTCCCTCAAACTCAGGCTGCCAAGACGAACTTCAGGCACACTTGAGTAATCGAATGCTATGATGGGGAAAAAAGGAGATTCAATTTGCTCCAGCGTGCTGTCTGCAGACTCCGCAGAGTTGCTGAAGACAGGGGAAGATGTCTCCATGCCACTGTATCTCGATGACTCACTGTCCTGGCTCTCATCATCGATTTCTACAGATGAGGTTGTAATGACAATGCCAGCATCCTCCTGGCTCTTGGCCCTCTGGCTTCTGTGCAAGTGGGAACTTTCGTCGTCATCACTGGCGTCACCATCATAGAAAACAACCCTCCTCTGTCGGTGAAAGGGGCTGCGGGCAGATTTGGGGCTGTCGCTGAGGATGCCGGGTCGGACAGACTCCACATGCTTGTTGTGATGGCCAGATGACCTACCACTAGCTGGAGAAGCCAAACCATTTGCTTTTGTCACTCCCGCATCTCTAGCAGCTGGGAAAAAAAAAGAGTTACACTTTAACTGTATTTATGGATGATTTTTAACACCATGCATCTCACTACAGCAGAATGCATGTGGCTCTGTTTGCAGAGGAAGCTTAACTCCTCTTCACAAAGCAAAAAGCAGGCTTTTCATGTCCTCCCTCTAACTACAGTAAACATCAAGAGGGACTGCAGATAGCACCACCATTTATGGGTAATTTCCCAAGTCAGTTCATTGGCACATCTAGTTCTATTTTCAGTTTATTTCTAAATTATGACTGACTCAAAGAAGAAAGGGATGCAAATTCAAATGTGTATTTTAGTTTATATATTTTTTTTCACATTTTGCTTAAATCTAAGCTCAGGACTCCTGCATTAACTTACAGAGAGTAAAAATTGCTTTCTTGAACAAAGACTGAAGCACACAACAATCAATTTCAATCTAACAACTAACAAACCCAAGAACCCTTTCCACGTTCTCCTTAGAAAGAACTGCATCTTACTTTGTAGAAAGGTATTTTGTTTTGCTTTGTTTGGTGGCTAGCTAGAAATGTAAAAATGCTTTTAAACATTAAATAATTTACAAAGAAAATAAGCTGTAGACAAAGAAATTACTTGAGAATCACAGGAAAGGGAGGACAAATATATCCTTTGAATTTGAGATCAGGTGCATGTCAGTAAGGACATGTAAGGTTCTTTCAGTCAATTACTATGGGGAGAAATACACACATGCAAAGTATCTGATGTAAAATTGCACATTTGTTTGTTTTTACACATACATTGACCCTTTGCTACACGTGACATTTCAAAGTTTTTGAGGTAACTATGAACACTTTTCCGTAAATGATCGTAAGGTGATCAGTCATTTGAAAAAATAAAACCCTGCAGTGCTATCAATCTCATTTCATCCAAACCAATCAAAGTCATTTTCACATTATCAGAACAGCGTTTTGAACAAAATACCATGGAAACAGGCATTTCTGTGGAGTGTTGTAAATGCCTTCAATATTTCAGACTTTCGTGCAATCAGCACTGGTTTGCACTACGCTGTCTGGCATTTCCTACCACCACAGCTCTCCTGTGTAGGAACCCATTGACCCTCCCCCCGCTAGCCCAATGACCAGATACATTTGCATCACTTACTCAGGTTGCCAGGGAGAAGAGAGCCATCATCCAACAAACTGTTCCTGTTCTTCTGACGGAGCTGCTCTTCATCACATGAGCCAGGTACAGCATCAGAGAAGGGGAGATGGCTCGTACCATCGTGGGAGAAGTACTGGGAAAGCTCTGCCTCGGAGCTGACGGATCCCTGCTGAAGAGAAGCGAGCCTAGTGACCAGCTGTCATCGATGCTTAAAGCCCCCGCCTGCGTGTGAGTACCACACACTCCACTCACATTGCTGTGTTAATAAAGGAAGTTTAAAGACAATTTTTAAAATAGAGGATCTGTCAGTATATTGGGAGCCAAACTGTTGAAATTGGATGGCTGAAACACTGCACACCGACACATTTTTAGCCAACACAATAAATAAAAAAGGATTCCAAATCTCACTGCTTTGCAGGTGTGGCTCAGTGCAGAAACAAGGGATGAAATTATTCACTTTTGCAGTTCCCTTTATACACGTTCTACATTGGGAGAAGGGAAAGCTTTGTATCTCCAGACACAGTGCCTACAGCTTCCTTGACTTTCCCAAGAAAAACAGGTTTTTCCACTGCAATGGTTATATAGAGGGATTCAAGTCTCAGCCTTCTGCCCACAGGCTCAGGTCTCTCTTGCAAACTTCATCTCTGTGTCCCACAGAGCAGGGGTGCCTCCGAGGTGGCAGGAGGTGGGACCCCAGAGCCTTCTCTGCCATGCTCTGCACATCACTCCCAAAGGCTACAGCCACACAGACAAACAGGAGTTTGCTGCTGTCACAATTTAATTGTGTGACACAAGAAACAAACACTTTTATGGAGCCCATGTGACAGGGAAGGAGCACACAGATTTGGTTTTGAACCCCTTGACCAAGTAAGAGCTTCAGTAAAAGCTGAATTTGAAGCAGACTATTTTTACTGCATCTAATCCTTTTACCCGGCTTGCTGGCTCCAAGAAGCGTTTCATAGTCCAGCTGAGGGGAGATGCGGTCTCTCCTTGTTTGGCCTTCACACTAGGAGATGGACTTTTTTGTACAGCTCCTGTTAAACACAGATTAGTTAGATGCCAAAAATTAAAGTTGTGATCTATATAACCAAACAAGCTTCTCATTCATCTTCTGAGCTGCTGGCTGCAATTAACCCCACTTATTTATTATCTGAATTTCTTTCCTAAAGCAAGATTTATTTAACATTTCACAAGCTCTCCCTCAGATGAGATGGAATGTTACTGCTGAGACATGTTACACCAGCCAGGCCCAGGGCAGTGCTATGAACAAGAGATGAGCAGGAGATGGTCTTCCCCACCTTCTGGAGCATGCTGCTGACTAGGGCAACCTCAAAAGACAAATTAGCAGCCACTGGCAAGGTCAGCTTCAAAGCAGGTCTTAGCTGACACACTTATAAAGGGGATTGTAACAAATCTAACATTTCTGTCTGAAAATCACCTTACCGGTCACTCTGCCATTGCCAAGAGTTTTCTTTCATCTGCCAGACTTTAGAAAGTGCTAAGTCTGGAGTTTGAACACATCACAGAGATGCCAGAGCACATATTTTGGTATGACTTTAAAGGTCAAAATGGTGTTAAAGCATATAGTCCAGTATGCAACACCTGGACTTTGTCAATGGTCACAATACCCTGTGGGATTTTTTTGCCATTAAGGGCAAGCATACACAGACAGAGTAGGTGTCTCCTGTTCTTTCCCCACTGGAACATTGTGCTTCCCCTCATTTTGAAAAAAGTTCAGAGCAACCACCTCTTGACAACCCTACCTTCAGGTCATGGCAGCCTAGTGGAAGAAAGCAAGTTACATAAGCTGCAGAGCCGATCCACCTGAACTAGATGTTTGTGCTAAAATTTCTGCAGTGGACAGAGCGATGATACTCCCTACACTGTTCCGCTGTCTTGAGGGCTCTCAAAATTTTAATGCTGGGGAACTTCAGAGCATGCCCTTAAATATCCGTGCATCTGGGAAAGAATAGGCACTAGAGAAGAGAACATGTTGCTACCTGTGACGTGAGAGGAGCTGGCGTCCTTGCTCTCCCGGTGGGTAGTACGCGCGATTGCTTCATCCATCTCCTGCTCCGAAACCTGAAGCAGGGTGAAAGACAAAGCTCAAACAGGGTACAAGAAGTTACAAGAGTTTTACCGCTTATCACAAGTACATGACTCATTTCTTACAAGCCACTATTTTTAAAGATGCAGTAAAGAAGACCTGGTTGAGGGCTCCTAAGTCCTTGTGCCCTGACTCAGACACTCTTGATGTCACTTTCCTGCAGAAACCAAGAAACAGAAGCCTGCCAGCCACATGAAGACTGCATCCAAGTGACACACAATACAAACAAATAAAACAGCCCTAGCCTTAAAGAAATCAAATGAAGCTATTACAGCCCAGTTTTAACTCAATTCAGAGCTGTATATTGATTTGACAAGAAAACATGGCTTTAAAATAGACAAAGACTGCTTTGTACAGGCATACATCAGAAACTTAGGCTATTCTACACTTAACCTACCGGAAGAATACCAGACTTCCCATACTATTAGCTGTCTTTTTAATTTTCAGTTCTTCTTGCTTTTGAAAAGAAAACCTAAATCAGTAATTGGTAATTAACGTTTCTCCGGTTTTAGAATAAATACTGGTTTACCAGATTTGCTAATTTAGCCCTTCATTACTGCCATACGTTTAATTCTTGTTACTGGAAAACATATGATTTTATAGAGGAACAACTGGTCTGCAGGAATATATATTTAAGAACAGAAAGCAAATTAATTCTGTCAAAAATACTTTCTATGCACATTGCTTTACATGAATTAAAATTCAGCATAAATAGAGACTAAAAACTTGAGTCTTCCTGAACCATGAAGATTTGAGAGATTCCGAAGCAAACTCAGCAGTTTAAACACAGCATAAATGCCATTTTCACTCAGAATAACAAGAAGAAAGAAAATTTTGTGGTATTTCTTTTGGAAGTACATGAAAACACCAAAGCAAACATATTCAGCAGCAGAATGTCCTGTGGACCTTTTGTGCTATAAAATAAGAAATTTAGTATAAAAATGTTCAAAACAAGATGAACCTTTGTAAAAACACATCTCCGTTTCCAGCCTGTGTCATGACCTTATAGCAAACTTAAAGTACCTGGGCTCCTGGGGCACAGGGAGTTCCTTCAGGACATGGACCAAGTCCTTAGCCTATGAACCATGGCCTTAACACAAATGTTTCGGTAAAACATGTCCCAAGAGTAAAACCAGGTCCTGGGCACACTGTAGTATTTTTTTAAAGTTAACCAAAAATCCCCTTTTCTGCAAACTCTGCCAGCTTTGAAGTTTAGCATCCTTTATGGCTCAGGCAGTTCAAACTGGAAAGAGACAAGCTAATTCCTAACTCCAGTCTGCATGCCAGGGTATTATTAAGAGCAAATGAAATAAGTAAAATACCCACACTTATGTGTGGAACACCCAGTGTTTTCAGAAAATGGGTGACAGTAAAATAACAATAAATATGGGTTCCCACATGGACACTCCTCCAGAGATCCAGCTACGAGAGATTATGGATTCAATAGTGCCTGGATTACGGATTCAGTACTGGAAAAATGCTTTAGGGTCTCTCCAGCTCAACTTTTAGCTTTTCATACATTTCTTGGCAAAGGATTTGTTGTCATCTTAAATATCGCTTATGGAAAACTGTAATAGGAGCCACTTAATAGTTTCCCTCTGTTACTGAGCAATAGCAAGCAATTAGCTTAACTCAGTTCATCCCTTCAGCAGACACCAGGTTAGGTCACTCATCAGCTTTCAAAACCCCACCATAGCAAGAAGAGGGACAGATGAGAAAGGGCAGGCTCTACAGCTCGGTGGGTTTTTTCCACGCTCCTTACAGACTCTCCAAGAAGTCTGTATGCCTTAATAATGCAATCACATTGAACCATTGTGTTGGTTCAGCACAGCACACAAACTCACCAGAAATACTGTTATCTTAGGCTATAAGCCCAGTTCTTACCCTCTCCATGCTCACCTTTAGCAGAACCACAGCCCCTTTCTTTCTAGCAGCACAAGGCCTTCCAGCAAAGATAACAAACTCTGACAAGTACACCCCTATTTGTTGATTGTATATTTGATTTAGTAGAAAATACACGATTAATTACAAAATGAGAAACCTGAGTTCTCCTAGATATGGCTTTCTTAAGGCCTCCATTTGTAGTTATGAGTGCAAAAGTCAGAGCTTTCTGGACCCACTAATGCAAATATTTTTACAGCTTCATTCCTGTTTAAACAGGAAGGTTTCGTACACTCATGAAATTCTTTGAAATATTGAAATAAAAGAAGCTGTTATTCCCTATAGCTTGGCTAATAGGCTTTCATCTTCTATCATCAATTTTTAAAAAATGCTTGAGAACACTTACTTTGTAAATACAGCCTTATTTCCAAATTGACCTTGCACGGATTCAGTAGCAGTACACTCCATATTCTCACGTTTTAATTCCTGAAGGAAAACTTTGATCTTTGGATAGATTTTACTTTATTATAGTTGATCAATTCAAGCTGTTGATGCTTATATTCCTGGCCCTAAATTAAATTCTACTCAAAAGACGAAGTAACTGCAAAATAACTTCTAAGAGAAGAGGTCTTGTGCTGTATTTGCATCGCTACTTCGTGCAAGTACCAAGAAAGATGGGAACATTTCATTCAAGCAGTTCCAGGAAAACTGCATTTGATCAGTGGGTGACTAAGTGAAAAGCAGCAGGGATGGTCCAGCATTGTTATGACTTACAAAACTGGGGAGCATCATTACAATCCTGACATCTTGCACAATACGTGCCGTAGAGAGAAAAAGCCATTTTCTTCATTTTCTGCTTTTCCGACAGCCAGGCTCAAATTACAGTGCCAGATGAAAACAACCCAGATACACTCACTCATTTTCTCCTCACCTTTGGGTTAGGATGACGACTAATGATTAGGCTGACCGGGCCCGGTCCACACTCACTCAGGATTGCGTAGGCTTCACTTAACGCGGCATGACGCAGGCTCACAGAATCCGCCTCCAGAATCTGGTCACCCCGGCTGCACAGAGACACAGAGTCACCACCTAATCACAAACACCTTCCACGCAAAAAATCTGTACTTTCAACTGATGGCCAAGATTTTTCAAAGATACAAGTGTTCTGGAAAAGAGGTGAGTTTCACAGAAGCCGGTCTTGCTGCTGCTCCCAGTGATGTGAATGGTTTAAGTCCTCTTCAGTTCACGAGGGAGACTCAGAGATCCCTTCTGCAGTTACTGTCAGTGCAAAAATCTCTATTAAATCAACCAAGAAAACTGTCTGCATTCGGAGCAGGGTGAAAACAAGCTTCAATTCCAGTTCTGCATTCAGATACGTATTGAGCACAGAAGAGGAAAAATGAGATTCAGATGGGCTGTTCCTTCACACCATATTGAATTACTTAACAGTAACACTGATAAGAAATTCATGATTTAGATATGAGTTTATGAAATGACTCCAGGAAAAAACTGAGCTTGGTAAGCCTGTATTTGCTAAAAATTAACATACAGAACCCATTAAAAAGGAAAAAGAAAAAACAAACCAAAACTCTCCTGAAAGGAAAACACATTGTGTGATTTAAAAGGGCATGTAGTGATAGGATGAGGAGCATGGCTTTAAACTGAAAGGGGGCAGGATTAGATGAGGTATTAGGAAGAAATTCTCTACTGTCAGGGTGCTGAGGCACTGGAACAGGTTGCCCAGAGAATCTCTGGAAGTGTTTTGAGACCAGGCTGGATCGAGCTTTGAGTAACCTGATCCAGTGGAAGGTTCTCTGCCCATGGCAGGGGGTTTGAAACAAGACGATCTTTAATGTCTCTTCCAACCCAAACCATTCCATGATTCTCTGATTGTTTAGCTTTGTTTTCTCAGTTTCTTAACTCTTGCTTATGGTGCTCAGACATCTGGAACTATTCAAAAGAAAATATCATCAGCTAGGGATATCATTAAAGCATTCTCCATAATTCCTGAAACATTTGCTTTGAATAGAGACTCTCAAAGAATATACTACTGCTGGCTTATGTTGGGCTACTTGTGACAATGACATTGTGTTTACACTATGAGTACACACACCAAAGGCAAAATAACAATTGCAATTCAGTAACCTGCACTTCTGGTACAGCCTCAGGAAAGTAAAGGGTGACCTATCAGTTGTGCAATCATCCCAGTGCTCTGCCCATCCTTTAGACTTACACAAATGGAGTCACTTACACAGCCACATGACTGAGAGGGGGAGCTCAGATACAGAGGAGCCGGATTCAAACCTCCCCTGGCATTGCAAAGCCAGCATTTGATTAACGACGTTTTCCAAAAATCAAAACCATCCTGTAAGTCCTGGCCTATGAAGCCATAAATCGCTGAGGGACAACAGAAGCAATGTCTCAAAGAAGCTAGCTAAAAATCTGGGAAGTGTGCCTGGATATAATCAATCACATAAACCTAATAAACAATACAGCTGTTACATACAGACCTAACCAGCACTGCAATGTTTTCCAAAGGGGCCGGCAAGAAAGCAAGTTACCATTAAATGCTGTCTCCTGTAGACATTTCTACATGATAGGAACTTTCAAGGGTTTTGGCAGCAATGCTACCATAAAATTATCTTCTTCTCTTATTCCAAGAAATCAAATTTCTCTATCGCAGTTTTCCTGGTGAGCCAGGAAACAGAAGGCACTCTCTAGCCATGTGAAAGCAAGGCATTTGCTCAGCCCCTCGGCACCAGTGCTCACACCACACGCTCCAAATGGATCACACAGTCCCAGCATGTCTTCAGCACAGCCTCCCCTCCGGAGCCATGCTCCCAGCACACACCAGCATTTATGCAGGAACGCAGAAAGTGGCAAGGTTTCTTCCAATGGTTTTCAAAAATGAAGCCTCCACGAGAGGAAAAGCAAGGAAGTCTCTGTCACTTAATCCAGTGTAAAGCACAAGGGAACCCTGGGAATGATTGCTTCCTAAAGAAATCCCAACTCCATGCCAGAGTGAGTTGGGCTGGTCAGCCTGCAGCAATCCTGCCAGACTGCGAGTAAGGGCAGAAAAGCACTGCTGCAGCCACAGGCACAGGCAGCTGCAGGAACACCTAACCCCAGCTCTTTTTAAGAGAGTTTCAGGTGACTGAGCTTTTAGCAGAGCTCTGCAAATTTCCTCCCAGTCTGGGGTCTCTGGCTGCAGCTCTCACAAAAAAGCATGAGGCTGCACTTCTTGCTGCTCCCCTTTTTCAAAGGGTGCTATTAGGCTCAGCTTTCTATATAGAGAAATTTTTTGAAAAAAACAACCAAACAACCCAGACCTTAATGATCATGCTGTTTCCAGAACACAGAATAATGTTTCCCGGGTATTTCATACTACTTTGGAATGTCTTTACTTAAATGTTTTCTTTTTGGTGAACTCTTAAGTATAAATTTCCTCCCTGCTACATCAACTAATTGGTGAAAACAAAGTCTCAATCGATTTTATTGTAAAACCACTCCAGCAAGTTTCTCCTTTAACCAACCTTAATCTGCCATCCATTTTAGCCACTGATCCTGGGGCCAGGCTGTGAATGTATATCCCAGGAGAACTGTTTTCCAGCGTGAGACAACAAGCACCAATCCCGAGCCCAACTCCTGGCTCTGTGAAAAACAAGAAGTACAAAGAAATGTGGCAGATTGTAATCGCACA
Source organism: Gymnorhina tibicen (assembly GCA_013399875.1). Taxonomy (NCBI): domain Eukaryota; kingdom Metazoa; phylum Chordata; class Aves; order Passeriformes; family Artamidae; genus Gymnorhina; species Gymnorhina tibicen. The sequence continues at coordinate 365,140 of VXAZ01009905.1, forward strand.
GGACACACAAGTGTTTGTGTTCCCACATCCCATTCGAGCTCAGGACTCGTGTTATTGTTTCAGGGCTGGCCTTAGGCGCAGTCAGTCAGGAAGCCAAGACCAACAAGTGGAAATCAGGATTGAAAATAGCTGATCCTGACTCTTTTCTGAGATTCACCACTCTCAGAAAATACTCTGTGTGCCGTGGGAACCTCCTGGAAATGTTGCACAAGGTCTGATCTGGTCCAAGGTGCAAAGGAATAGGGGCAGCAATCCAATCAAGATGTCACTTAAAATTACTGCAGAAAACATGAGCACAGAAGATGCTGCCACTTGTATTGTTCTCTTTTGTTAAATATCTGTATGGCATTCCTCAGCAAAGAAGCACAAAGGAAGGTGAGGTACTGTCTCTGGTTCAGTGATCACCTCTGTCCACTTTCACCTTTGCATTCCTTCAGGTAACAACATCCCTGAAGTAGGAATTACTGGAGATCTTACATTCTCTCTCAAAATTTTGAATCCAACCTTCAAAATCACTATTCTGTAAGTCTTAAAAATAGGCATATTTGTCTAGCACATATAACATATACTTTAAGTTTATAAGGAGCAATTATTAATAATGAGAGCAACCCTCATGGAGGAGTTCAAACAGGTCATCTGGGAACTTTTCAACACACTGCAGCTTTGCCTTCCCCAGAGATGCCCTTTAAGAGAAGGGCAAGGCTACTTGGGCTGCCAAGAGGCTGATTTACATTTTGCCTGGTATTTCACAGCCTCCCTCTTTCAGCAGTATGAACACTGACTGCTACCCAAAAGAGGCTGCTGATTCGGAAGCAGCAAAATGCAGAAAGGGGAACTCTTCAGATATTTTTGCATTAGAGGGTACTTTTCCCCCCTCATCCTGTGGTTCAAGGTCAAATGGGCACAGGTAGGTGCACCAGATATAAGAGTCTCTAACCTATTCCCAAAAACTCCCCTAAGAAGTAGGGATTTGTTCTCCCAGACCATTTCGATGGGCCCTCACCTTTATTGAGTGTCACATCCATGACGATCCTGTCCTTGGGGCCAGGTCCTTTGCGGCTGGAGGAGGAGCCGTCGGGCTCCTCGAGGCCAGGGACGGGCACGCCGCCGCTGGCGCTGGAGCTGGGGGAGCTGGAGCGGCTCAGCAAGGTGGGGGTGACGCAGGGTGTGAGGCTGGGGCTGCGCAGCCGCGTGCGCACCGTCAGCGTCACCACGCCCTTCTTGAGTTGCTGCAGAGACAGCACAGAACCACGCTGAGGTGACCAACATTCGCCACTAAACCTGCGCGCGGTAACTCGTGGGAGCGCAAGAGTATCAAGCTGAGGGCACGAGATGGCAATGAGTGAAGAGGAGCATGAATCTCTTCAGCGTTATGTCCGTGTTACCTTAAACCTCTGGATGGCCTCCTGATGGGTCAGTCCTTGTAGAGACTCTCCATTAACTTCTAGGATTTCATCCCCTGGTAAATAGATACAAAAAACTAAGTCAGCAATATAGAGACTATAAAGATTTAAACATCTTTCCTGAACGTGAGGTGATCCACTACTATGAGGATTCCAGTTAACTATTCAATAAAAACCCTTTTATTGTTCTCAATTTATTTTCACTTGTACTAATGTCGCTGCAAGTTACCACTGATGATTTACCAGAGTAAAAATTGTTCTTCAGCAGAGATCCTTAACTTGGCATTCTCACATGCACAAACAAGCTGAAAACACTATGGATTTTAACTAAAGTCTGGAAACAGATGATTATGACACGAAGTACAGAGGTACTATAAAACTGCCTCTCTTTTGTAAGCATTAACAGGAGAAATGAGGAACTACGTGAAACACTACAGCACATCACTTCAAAGCCTATTCAGAGAAAACTAACCTTGCATCCACGTGCAGAAAGCGTGTTCCCTTACTAAAAGCCTGCGGACAGAGAAGCATGTAGTAGCCCACATGCTGTGATAGCAAATGTCTTTTTCACCTCAAGGAACATGTCCTGTCAGATTTCTACCAGCTTTCAGGCTCTGGGTCTTGCTACTTACACCCAGCTGTGCTATCTACCTTCGTTTTATTAAAAGGAGGGTCAGCATGATCCAGATCCACTTCCTGCAATTTTACTTGTGTCTGTGCAAAATTACACGGGGCAATACCATCAGCCAAGCCTACCCCTCCTCTCCTTTCCTAGCCTCAGTAAAGAAAAAAGGAGAAGAGTTTGCAAGCTATGAATAGCCTGCAAATGATTACTGGGTTTATGGGACAGCTGCTACTTATTGGCTTCCCACGGCAAGTGCACAACCTCTGATGCAGGGATGCGAGCTTCCCTCTGGCAGCAAGTGTGAGAGTTGGCACCAAAAGCAGCCTCAAATACAACAAGTGTGATAAGACATAAAGAGAGGAAAGATGATATGAGGAGAGAAGTAACATGGGAGCAGCTTGAGAGAAGTAACACAGGAGCAGCTTTCCATGGAAGCAAAGTAATATAACCCCTGCAGAAGGGTTGTACACCACCACTCATGGTCACTTTGTATTTTCAACAGCATTTAAGAGCCTGTCTGTCTGACATAGCACTCAGACCAGCGTGCAGCCCACACAGAGCAGGCTATGCATTCAGCTCAGACACCAAGACTGGAAAAGCAGTAAAAAATCTGGCTGTATCTCCTTCTCTAACCAAGGTGAGTTTACTGCCAATCCCATCCTTCATGGTTTTTTTCTGGTTATGATTCTTACTTGTCCTGTCAAAATCATACCAGGATGCTCACAGAGCCTCTCCCAAACATGTCCCTATATATAACCCCTTCTCAGACCAGCATCTATAAGGCAGATGTTTTAGGCTATCTATATTTCTATGCTGTCACTGACCCTCTCCAACTGGAGAATTGCAGCTTACTGTTTGTGGCAAATAAAGTTCACAAAAGAGAAAGGGGGAAACAAAGTGGCCACCTCTATGCTGTAGTTTCCCCTTCTCAATATGCAATATAATCAATGATGCAATATGCAATATAAATGATCTTCCACAGGATGAACAAACAGAGTATATTTTCCATAGCCTGTTGCTGCTGGCCAGGTGCCTAGATATAGCTGTACTTGAGTTTTCCTCCTGGACTGAAGTAATATCCCACTGTAGTCCTTTATGTGAAGTTGGATTCTCTCTACCATACCTTCTTTAAGCCTTCCATCAGCAGCCGCTGCTCCATTTGGGAATATAGTCTTCACAAAAATCCCCATGCGTCCACGAGCAGAATCCTGACCTCCCACAATGCTGAATCCAAGACCCTACAGAAAAGAGAGGAGAAGACGCACAGCTGGCACCTTACTCTATTATCACCTGTGTGAGAAAGACTGCCAGTAACGTACAACACAAGGGAAAGATGAAAACCTAAAACCTTCTCATGAATTGCACTGCCATCTTACTCTCTCCCTCCATTTCCTCATTTACTTTCACTCTATTATCAACACACTCATCAGCCCAAAAAGTAGCAGCAGGCACCCTAAGCTGATACAGCAAAAATTCTGAGATTATTTTGTGTTTTTTCAAAACACTGGGTCAATGGCTTTCTCATTTTAAAAACATAACACATTCCTTTTAAATTAACAGACAGTCAATTCCTACCCCTGAGATCTATATCCAGGATTAACTATAGGTTTCTCTTATGTCACAGATCCTACACTTCCTCAGGAAGAAGAACTTTTCAGAAGATGACATAAGGTCAGTGCTGCAATGTCAGGAATGTAGCTTAAAGGGGAATGGCACGTGGGGGCTACCACTCACACGTACATTTTTAATTATTCTGGAGACATATATCACGCTGTATTTAAATAAATCTAGATCAGTGGATTCCCCAGGGCTCCATCCATTAGCTCTTACCCCTGCACTACCCCAGCTGGCTGTGGAACCATCTTGCAAAGCTGATCAGAGAACTGATGAACACAGCAGAATGAACCTCTCCCCCTTCTCCTGAGTTATTTTACCAGACAAATCACTTCCTTGATCCAAAGCCTTTCCCATATTTCCTCTCTTGTCACTCCTGTACATGCATTTTACAAAATAAAGAGAAAAGTCACTGACCAGGTGGACAAGGGATGTAGAGAACTGTTGTGCTTTAGTGATCTGAAGCCATGGACATTATTACTGCCTTGGGCAGCGCTCTCCAGCTGAGGCATGCTGCCAGGGCAAGAACTGTGTTTACAGTCCAATACAGCAATCAGATCTGTTGTTTCACTGTGTGAATATAGAGCAGGCCACCACAGTTATAAGCTTCCAGTAATTTGATAAGACATTACCAATTTCTGGAAAGGAAGCAACTTAGGTCCCTTGTGCAGCACAAAATAACTCCACTAACTGTTCAGCCCGGTGCAATTAACAACTGCAAATCAACCTACAGAAAGCAGGAGGCCCCTGGCACTCCCATGCCTGGACACGGGAGTTCTCCCCACAGCTCCATGGCTGAGTTGGGAGAAACATGTCTGCAAAGTACAGCAGTTCCTACACTAGCCCACCTTCCCAGACAAGCGCTGCCACTCCACAGCAGGAAACCATCCCTTGCAGATCTACCTAAAAACTAAAGGCAAACACTTGGCTCCCAGCCACGAACACCACAACTCTGTGGAAAAACGTTTCAAGTCCCAGGGATAATAAAGTGAGTGCTATTGCACACATTGTACAAGGTGCAATACCTAACAGAGATCACCCAAGAGGTGGGTGGAAGGCACACAAAATGGCAGCTGCTTTAGGTGGCTCATGATCACCAGAGTCTGCATTCTCCCTGCTGCTTCCTAAAACCTTGCACCTAAGTGCAGAAAGGCAGGAGAGGGTGGCCTATCCCAGGGGGAGAAGTAATCTAATTTTATGAGAAAAAGAGGGTCAAAAAATATGTACATGAAAAATGAAAAAATATTTGCTTGTCATAAAAGACCCACAGCTCCTAAACCAAGGAAAGTTAAAGCAACTGTGGGATAGTCTACCAAGAAAAGTCACTATTTCTAACTCTTTCCTAAACATAAAGCACAACAAGGAATTAGTTTTGCATTTGAGCTTGAAAGCCAAAACAAGTCTTCCTAGTCTAAAACAAATCCATCTGATGACTTTAAAGAGTATTTCACAAAAGGACATGCATATTTTTAGCATATTTAAATGACAGCTCCAATACTAGTGCAGATTTGATTAGGGAAAACAATATACACCTAGGTTAATGCTTATCTATTTTTCCTTAGCATTCAGCCAGCTGGTATCTAGCAAGTGTGTAAACACGTTATTGGGAGAGAGAAGAGGACTTTTTGACCCATGGAATTCAGTGCTCTCAGAGAAACAATCAGCCAGTAACCTGTCTTCAGATTTAACGCTTAATTTGCAGTAATTTATTTATTTTAAAAATGTATTCAGATTCCACAGAGGGAAAATACGCTTGCCTATAAATATACATGTGAATAGGTACTGTTCTGTAGCTGCACTGACTTTGCATAAACATACATATTTAGAGATCCATTATTAATATTTGATATCTCAGTAATGGCGAGATGCACCAAACCAAAATGAAAGCCACCCTGTGTCAAGTGCGTGACACGAACATCGTGTCCCCTGCATTTTGCAGGTGTAACTTTGGCATTTCTGTTTGGAAATGGGATTTGTTTATCATTAGCATTATTACCGGCTAGCTTGAGGGCAGCTGGAAGTACAGGAGACAGCTCTTAAATGCCAGCTTTGCTACATGTGAGAAACATGCAGAAATACTCACCTTGCCTTGCCCTTTCATCAGGACGATGTTGGAAATGATGGACGGCTGGGTCAGTCTCCATGGAGATTCCACTTGGGCAGCACTGAAGGAACGGGTAGATTTCTTCACAATATGGTAGTCCTAACATGAACAAACAAGGATAATCGCTCTGATTGCTTGGCACAGATACTGGGGATCTCATACTGGGAAAATTGCATGTGTTGGGAAAGAGGGATGCAGTATCTTAGAGATATATTCAGAGAAATGTTCAAGGGATAAAACCCCAGCTCACTACAATCCAAGTGAATCTTGGCACAGTGATTTTCCCACATTTCACACAGTAGAATCATTTTGAAATGTATCAGTCACAATTTAAATTAAAAGGATTAAAGGTAACCTTGTGATATCCTCAAGTCCTTATCTGCTAAAAAAAAAGGAGAAAGGAAAAAAGAAGGGAAAGGCCTACATTTTAAAATAATTAAAATAAAGCGCATTAGGGTTTTGGTTTTTTTTGTAAAGTCCTCAGATCTCTAGAACTGCAACTCTTAAGATGAACAGCCTTAGGACCTTGTGGCCACAAGCAAGCAGTACTCTCCATCACACTGCTCAAAGAAGTTCTCCACAGGTGGCCAACACATCCCATTTTGGTGTCCAGGCCTGGTTCCAGTCCCATGATGTACCTACGTGACCCTGTTTCATGACCCTCACCCACTTCTATGAGCTCCAGGCAGATGCCATAGGACCGAGCACAGTGAGGTGCTCACAGCCAGCTCTGCCTTCCCACTCACCTGTCTGGCTCCTGCTGACTCCAGCTGCTGGGGCAGAGAGTGCTTTCTTCCACCCCGGGAATATTTCACCGCTATTTCGTAATTTGATTCACCATTTTCCACTGTCAGCTCATCGTCTTCTCCCACAGACTCCAAGCGGGATCCAGCACCTAAGAAAAACCACAGAAACACATCCTGCAAACAACTGAGAGCTGCTTTAGCCTCTCTCACCAGCAGGCAGTAATCACCTCCTGAAAAACCCAACTTAACGTGCCTTAAAACAACGCTACACAGTTCCCAGCCAGGCAGTTAGAAACCAGTTTTGATCACACTCAACCAGGAACTTTTCCTGCTGTCACAGGTTTTCTGCAATCTTTCAGTGATACTGAACTCGTCGTATTAAGGAAAAGCAGAAGATAATTGAGTCGGTAGCTCAGGGACAGGAAAGAAATTCATCTGTTCACACCCGATGGCACTTGCCAGTGCACTAAGCTCTCAAGCTTCATATATTTAAAATTAAAAGACCTGACACTGCAGCAGTATTCATTTCTGGAGGTGTCATGTCACTTTGAGGAAATTTTTTCTGGAATGGAAAAAGTAAAAATGTGCCAAAAAAATGCTATTTTCTTTCCTTTTGGCAACAGTCCTAGTTGTTTTTAAGAGAGGAGTGCAGAGTTCATGTAAGAAACAGAATTATTTGTGTTGAAGGACATCCCGTAATTAGCCACAGAGTATCCCACTCCTCGCACCACGGCTCCTCCAATTCTCATTTTCTCCAAGGTCCCTGAAGAATCCCTGGCCACAGCAGTTCCCGCGCATTTATCCTTGTCATTTCCCCACCGCACAGGGAAGGGCCATTAACCCCTATTTTACAGATGAAAACCCAAGACACACGCCAAATTTGCACAAGCTGGATTTCATGACGAGGATTTAAGATTACTTTAAACCAGCGATATGCTGGAGTTGCCACAGAGAGCAACAGCTCTGATTTTATTTCATCCTCACTGCCCGGTCTGTACTCCAGGAACACGGAGTCATAGGCTGAGGTAGAGCCCCGAACACATTTTCTGCCACCTCCTCCTTGCCTGGAGGCTGTGCGAGCATTGCTGCCAGTGCCAGGGAGGGATGGAGCACACAGCTGGGGCAGATGCTTTTTTTGCACTCAGCATGAAAGCAATTCTGCTGATGCATCCATAGGCAGAATTTGTATCCACTGCCCAGAGTGCAATTTAAACCTGCTCCCTGCTTTGGGATCTGAAATTGCCTCTGCCTTTCAACTCCCCTTCCCCTGGCACACAGGCTGCTGCTGCTGCACACAGACAGGATAGCAATCTTGGCAGGACCAGCATCCTGGCATTCCTTCATTCCCTGGCACCTACAACTAACCCTTTCCCATCATTTCTCCCTCTCTTCTTCTAGGAGAACAGTTGTAATTCTGTATTTTCTGCCTATCTCTGAATGCATCTTCCCTCCTCATGCTGCCGTCCAGGCTGTCGGATGCTCCAGGCTCACCCATAGCCCAAGGGCATCAGCACTCATGGGAACAGGGTCCGGATCCCCGGTGAGCCACCAACTCACAGCCTCAGGGGCTACAGGCAAAGGAGCTCCCTGGAGGACACTAAAAATACCTTAGTAATTGGAAATTAGGGTGAAGACAGTGGGGAGGGAGCCTCAGAAAGCATTAGGGTTGAGAACATAATCAAGCTCTGCACACAGGTTACTGTTAAGACTTGGGGACAAAGCAACAGAAGATCTGGGGATTAGTCACCATAATGGGCATTTTGATCAGAGCAAACTGAAATATACAGAAAATGCTAATAGTCAAAAAAAAAAAAAAAAAAGAAGAGAAAGTAACAAACAAGGAAGAAAGACACTTCTAAAGCTTTGCATAATATTTCTGTTCCTACAATAGTTCAGCTCAGGAAACTGAATGCAATTATCTTACAGATGGGATTTTCCTTCCAAAATAAACTAATATGATTTCAAAGAAATGCTATCTCACTTTTAGAGAGTTAAAATAAATACACGACATTAAAAAAATCTACAATTGCTATTTTCTATCAGCCCAGCTTTACCTTGGGATCGACTTCTGTATTTCAGTATGCCACTTGCCAGAGTTGAACTCTGACTGTTTCCTTTGGACACTTCTGCACAAGCTGGATCTTGAGACTTTTCAGTTTCCATCACCTAAAAGAAATTAAAAAAAAATATTTTCTTGTAAACTAGAGATGTTGATGACACTTTTCTCATTTTCATAACGGAACAGAAAATTCCATTGCGTATCATCTTTGTTTCCAAAACATGTCATTGTATTAAGCCAGCATACATTTTCTGTAAGTAATTTTTAGCAATGCCTTTGGACATTGCATCCTCTGCAAGACACCACACTAATGCCCCCAGAATGCATCCAGCACTTGTGGCACCTCACTAAGGTGCTTTTGCATGTATTTGAACAAAATTCTAGCTTTTATTTCCATTTGTGCTGCTCTGCAGGCTTCCAGAGACATCACATCTGTACAGAGAAAACCACTTTTAAAAAGCATTATTTTATTGTTAGTGTCTGCTGAGCACCAATGCAAAGCTTGATGATGAAAAGTTTATTTAACAGAAAGTTATGACAGCTAAGCACTTAAAAAGCCTGGAAATGTGCAGTTTAAGTTTACAGGTGGAGCCGCAACCCCACCACCCTGAAATAAATGCACCAGGACAGGAGAAGTCTGTTTACCGACTGTGTTTGCCCGGACGCCAAGTAACAAGGTAAGCAGCACGGCCACATGTTCTCTGCCTCCTGCTCTCCTGTGCTCAGGGAGAAGAAGAGCTGCCCATGGGCAGCCCCTGCATTTTGGAAGGTGCTGGTGAACTGCTGGAAGTCAGTTTTAAAAAAACCCCACCCAAGTAACCAAACGCTTTCCTGTGAAAATAATTTCTGCTTCTGCTATTCAATCTTAAAAATGTCAGTCTTTCCCACAACCTGCCTCCCATCCCCCAGTCCCTCTTATACCCAAGCCAACAAAGCCAAAGTTTATCTTTTGTGCAAAGTCTAGACTTCATGATTTCAGTTTGAACAGTAGAAACTTCAGGAAAACATAAAACTGGCAGAAAACAGGAAGCTGGAATAGAAACTGCTTTTTATTTCTTCCCCTTCAACATGAACAGCTACACTTAATTTACACATAGTTCGTACATCATAGCCAGTAGTTTTTGATTTTTCAAGGTGTTGCAGCAACTACTTCAGAGTCCACTTCTAGCATCAAATGCTCTGCAGCTCACAGCTCCATGTAAACTTAAAACCATCTGATTCATTCATCAGTCTGAAAAAACCCAGCACTTATGATTTGGTAATCCTAATGAGGGATTCATTCCAGAAAATATGTAAGACGTCAGATTCAAAAACCCACCCAAGAGACCCAAACTATCAGGATTAGGCCACAGCCAAAGTATCACAAGTTCTCCTTCCAAGAGACTTCTGGGACACCCAGCAGACAGCAGAAGCATATGGAAGTAAGACAGGACCTCATGGATCTCACAAAGATACATTAAAATTTACCATACAAGTGCAAACACTCTTTATGAAGTGAGGATGCCTCCCCTGTAGAAGGGTAGAAATAATTTGCACAGACACAAAAATCACGTAGCTGGTGGCTTTACAGGTGTACAAACCAACTGGTGCACAGGGCCAGCGCCAGCTCTGCGGTGGGGAATTATGTAAAGCACAGAGATGAAGAAAAACAAGAGGAATGTCTCCCTAAAGCAGCCAGTTTTGCTGGCATGCTGTCTAACTATCCGAACAGACAGGGATGGGTCCAATCTGACTTTTCTGGAGCTGAGCACAATGCAGCTCAAGTCTGGAGCTGTAGAGCTGTTTGGTTTCTGCAGTCTCCACGGACATGGGCAGTTATACCTGATAAGACCACACAGCTCCCAGGCCAAAGCTGGACCACTTCCTCCAGCTCAGAGGATGGGGGAAAAAATTACTTAGGTTGCAGCAGTGTACAAAGACATGCTGAAATTATCTCTGCCAGGGCCAATTTCCACCCTGAGCCCAGGCTCAAGGGTGACCTGTTCAGTACATCTTGTGCCTCTACCACATAAGGTTTGAGTTTGGTTTGTTGCCAATACATTGGGATTTTTGCTGATTTTTATTTTGACTGTGCCACAGGAGAAAGCCAATGCATTCTGCAACTCCATACATTTTCATCTAGTGGGGTGGGAAGAAAAACAAGACACAATTGCCACTTGTATTAAAACTGTGCACCCCATGCAACCTTCCCCTCATGGCACTCCTGGAGCCTGTGAGCCTACAGACATCAAACCCCAAACCCTCCACGTATGATCCACAGAAGGTCACATGTGCAAACACCAATGCTAGGGAAAGCCTCAAGACATTCTCAGCAGCTTCTTGACATTATATTTTATCCAACTAGGCTTCAGACTACAATTAGGAAGTAAAAACATTTAAATTATCTATGTCTGTGGGGTTTTTTTTATTTTAGCAGAAGTATTTTTCTGACACTAATTATAAATACATAGGGGAAGACACGCTAGCATTTGCAATGAAAGAGATATTCTTTAAGTTGTTGAGCTTGCCTAATAAACCACCAGGAGTTTTATCCTATTCAGAAAACACTAAGAAATGTGATCTCCAAAGCCTGCAAGAACTCCCCAAAGGCGTGTATCTGTAATCTTTGGCTCCCTTGTAACTTAGACAAGAAGAAAAACCCAGCTCCACCTTATCCTTCTGGCCGTGAACATAGCGCTTTACTGTCTCGAGGTGGCTGCCCAGATTTAACCATGCCACCTTAATTTTCCTCACTTTCAAGGAAATGAAGCTTATTATTTCAGTCCTGTAGGTCTCTTATTAAACTAAACCAATAAATCCTGCCCAATGCCATCCCAGCGTTAAGGACAAGGGGAGCTTTAACACGCACAGTAGTTTGAAAGGAGATCTAAAAATAGAGCCCATTTTGCCAGTTCATTAAGTAGCTCTGGGATCAAGTGATGGTGACATCTCAATTGATTTCAAAGGAAACGGTGCTATCAGGGACACGCGGTCCTGGCACTGCACCAGAATGAACAACTGCCCTCAGAGTCCTCGCCTGGGCAAAACTCCAGCGTGACCAGGCTCTTAATTAGGCGAGATGAGGAGCAGGATTATGACAGTCTGCATTGTTTAACCGCAAACAGCTTGGCAATCCCTGCCGATCTACAAAAACAAGACGGCACACAGAGGTTGATACAGTTTAGTAAGCAAACTGCTTTTCTGCTGCCCTTGCAGAGCTCCTCAGCTGCTGCCTTTCCCATGAGCGAGCCCACCCGAGTCCCCACGGCACAGCCTGGCTGGCTCTGCTGAAGAGCGCTAGCAGCATGCAGACCAGTTTATCCTAGTGGTTTGGGAATGGAGCAGCGAGAACCCGGCTGAGAAGTCTGCAGCATGCCAAATTCTGCCCTACCCGCACTGGCAAAGCAAGTCCACCAGCAAAACCACCGCCCTTCCTCAGAACAGCCATGTGAAAGAGGAACGGCTGTGCCCCAGCACAAGCTCCATGGGAAAATTCCACATCTTCTCTAGTCCCATTCATACTCTGTCCTGGTCTCTGGCCACGACAATTCTTCCTTAAGCAGCCTTACCCCAGACATTTAACTATTAATTGCCCCAACACCACTGTCTGTGGGGCAGCCATCAGGAGGAACCCAACTGGCCTCCCCAAGGAGCCAGCACAGAGCGATGCCCAGAACAGCCAATGCACACCTTCACCTGCTCCCTGCACAGAGTCTTTCTTCCTAGTCCCTTGAGACTAGCTGATACCTTGAAGTCTTTAACCTTTCAAAAATTTTTCAGGATTTTTTTGCAAGATCTGGTATAATTCTAGCTGTTTCAGTTATTTGTGCAATTACTTATTGCTTTATGGGGCACAGCATGCTTTAAGCCTTAAATGTATCTGCTAGGCAGGGAACTCCACATGCCCCTTTGCCTTGCACAGAAAGTAAAATACCTTCACTTTTAAATTAGCTCTTTTTCACATTAATTGAATCCATCTCACAGACAAATTACAAACTGCAGCACTATAATTTACGAGAATTAACATTGCAAGTGATGCAGAGGACATGGATTTTCTAATCTTGGACAGCACTGCGTTTTCCATGCCTTACTGCTCTGTTTTAGGGCACGTACAAAGCTGCACAGATCCTAGAAGGAGGCTGATGAGCTGGGACATACTGCATCAGGGGCTGCAGCACCCAGGAGCATTTTTCCAAAACACAGCACATCCCAAGGCCCAGGGAGCTCCCTCAGCTGAATCATGGGGCTCACAAGAAGCCCAAATTAAATCCAGACTTAGCAATTTTTGGTGAAAGCTAGAGGACTCCCCTCTTCCAAAGGGCACTGCATTGCTGCTCCCCTCTGTCATGACACAAAAGCAGAGAACCACTTAGAGCCAGGGATGGAGGAAAAGAGAAGGAACATCACCTTCACGTCAGCACTAATTCAGTGCCTTAAACTGGCACCTCAGAAAAAAACAGTGCCCTGGTTTCTCCCCTGGTGCACGTACTTCCTCCCACCCAGCCAAAGGGGATGGGAACCCAAGGCCTCCCTTACTTAATTTTAAAGAAAGTGTTGGAAAACCCTTGGTTCATGTGCAGCAAGAGATCAGGAAATCTGATAAACAGTCAAGAACTGGAGCTGCCCAGCTTTCTGAATAGGTGGAAATGCCAAATAAACAAAACAAAAGCTTTTAAAGTAGTCTCTAAGAACGTCTAGTCTGCCACTTCACCAAATGCCTGCACTCAAAAGCGACCCGACACCTTCAGTGTAATGCAGTAGTTGCTAGAGAGGGAATTACTATTCACTTCAGGAGGAACAGTTATTTTTGTGTCTCTTTTCAAAACCTACGGAGTAGTCACACACAAACCTGCACAAGAAACAAAACCTGGCATTCACCAGCACACAGACAGCAGCATTATCTGCCCATGCACACTCTGTAAACAGACTGGAAACGCACTATGGCAGAGCTGAGCTACTGTCATCTTCTGTAATTTTCTATTTATTTTCACAAGACTCTCCAAAACCTTCTTGAATGTGTTTGATACCAGAAGCCACAATGTGTTGACCACTGTTCAGAGGATGCTGGCAGGTTCTTGATGGAGCAGGATCCCAGATGTGCCGGCTCCAATGACTCACTCATCAGAGCTGCAACTAAGCAAAGTAGACTCCATTTTCAGATTTCCAAAGAGTCACTAAAATTATTAATAATGTTTTGAAGAGCAAAAAAAATCTTCTAAAAATTATCCTTTTAAATAGGAAGAAATGCAGGAAATGGCTAACACAGCCAAGTTTTCCAAGAACCACATATCGCAGACAACACATGCCTTGGAAACAGTACAATGCTCCCAGCTAAACAGTTCCCAATCCTTTTTGGACCAGATTACTCTTCTTCTGCAGTATATTATGATTTTCACTAGAAACAGCTTTTTTCTAAAGAAAATCAAATGCACACAAACAGATCCCTGCTGTTCTCTTTTTTATGCTTTATCCTTTTTTGCCCCCCAAACATCAAAAAAGCAGGACACATGCTTTCCATGCAGTTTAGTCACTGCCCACGAGATGTCTCTATGTGCTGCAGAGAGATCCCAGAAGACCAGTCTTAGTAAACAGCAGAGACCTAAAGGATTCCATGAATCTATGACAAACATGGAACTCAAGCAGTGTGAAAGCTGGTTCAGCTGCTCCATTATTTTGTTTAATACATGCTCAGCTCATGGCTTAGCACAAATCCGGAGCCTTTACATCATGACAAACAATAAACTGCTTATCTTTTTTTCCTTTTTTTTTTCTTTTTTTTTTCAAATGACAACCTTTTTATTCCCAGTTCGGGACAGAACACACAATAACCACTCCTCAAAATAAACAGCTCTCCTGAGAATGAAACAAGACCTTCTTAATACCGACATCAACCAACAGCTGCAGAGAGCATTCCCATGACGCCACTGGTGGGAGCTTTGGATTTCAGCTCCAAACTGGCATTTTATACCATCCTAAGTACACAAGAAGGTATGGAATATGTAAGAATTAAATGTCTTTCATACCAGCATGAAGTGTCTTTCATACCTGCATCTTCAAGGATCTGAAGCCTCATACATTATAGAGGCTGCACAGCACATCTCAAATGAGTTTTACCTGATCCCAACCAAGACTGGCCAGTGTACACACTCAAAAATTTGCAGATGTGGTACTGAGACATTCACACTAACTCAAAAATTCTAGAGCCTGTGTCATCCTTCTGCTAATGTATGTGAACCGCATGGCTGTGACAGCATTTGTCTTGTTCCAGTGCCACGAGGGTGTTATTTTTAGCTTGTTAAAGGCAGTTCATCTCCTTCAAAACTGGGCAGTTATCCAAACAGCCAAAGGAGAGACAGGCTGTACTGTATCTGATGCTTTATGGGAAAAGCCCTCATTCACAAAAACAAAGACCATGCAGAACCTGTACCGTAGATAAACTTGTGTTTCTATTACTCTGCTGACTTGGCTTTCAAATATATCACACGGGAAGAGCAAATATTGTAACTCTGGGCATTGTCTACACTGTTACTTATGGTCAAGTCAGAAAGGTTATCTTCCACCAGCCAAAGCAACAGGAGGTATTTCACGTTTTGTAGACTGCATCACATCTACAGAGAACCCTTCAAGTATTGGCCCCTGGGTGAACGAGTTTTCTCTGGTCTTGCCTTTAAGATGGAGGCAGTAGGAAGAGGCCCAGAAGGACTGGGAGCCCGGCACAGGGAATGATGCGAACGCTCTGAGAAGCTCCCTCCTGACCCGAAGAACACATTCATGTTAATGTCTCCTTGACAGGTGAATTTTACAATGTGTGAAAAACAGTAATTCAGTGACACTGCACCCCTGGGGGCCTTTCAGCACTCTTCCTCCTCCCCCAGCTCACGTGATGTGTGCCAACACCTTCTCCCAGCCCTGACCAGTGTCACACCACCACAATCAGCCCATCACTGAGCAACCCCCCCTCAACAAGTCCAACTGCAATTGCTTATTTTAATGTGATAAGGCTTCTAGAAACAACAGACGCTGTGTGAACAAGATTTGGTCTCCAAGCATTTTGTCATTTCCTCTTGCCCAAATTCCTAACTGTATTTACTCTGAAAACTTGCTTCTGGAGTCATGGTAGGACCCAGCGTCTCATCAGCCACAGCACAGGTGAAGGGCACTGCATGGGCACCCATGGACATGCTGGACAAGACTGTACCTCAGAAAGGTACAGTACAGCCAGACTTTCAACAAGTTCAGCATTTACAGCTGAGCAGCAGCTCTGAGCCATGCCAAGGTGCAGCTGGACACTGCCCTTGCCTGCCCCTTCCAAGGGTGATGTAGCACAGGGCAGGATCTGCAAACATTGCCAGCCCTCACCATGAAGAGGAAAAGAGTCATTGAACCCTTCCCAGGACATAACCAAGCCCCACACCAGGCTCTTCAATTTCTCCCCTTTCCCCCCACCCTAAATAAAGCATTTAATTGCTAAGCAAATTTCTGCCAGGAAAATCTTTTTCTTGCTTTTCTCCCAGCCATGCAGTGCTGTTTGAGGAGTGAGCCATGTTTCTGCAGCCTGTGTTGAGACTGCAGTGCCCTAATGGGAACAAACACTCTAGTACTCCAAGTAACGAGGGCCCCTCCCCACGCTCTGCACACATTTAATTGTTGAGTTATGCTTCCTGTTCCTTCTCAATGCTAATGCTTTCTCTGAAATTCTCTCTCAGTGTTTCCAGAAGAACTTTTGACCCCAAGACTGCTTTTAAAGTTATGGCATTGTTATCCTCTTCTTCATTATGCTTGCATGGCTACAGGTAATTATGTATGGATTCCCTCATAAGACAGAAAGGCTCATGGCAGAAAACAACTAGTTAGTCCTACAGCACAGAAAAAAAATATAAACAGGGAGGGAGCTGAGTTAAACAAATGCAATTCTTCACATTCACCAAACAGGTTTATTTATCCCCTTTCAGTTACATGTCTTGCATGAAAACCACAAGTGGATTTTGGCAGGGATCAGGTAACCCAGATCACGTAAGGAACCTTTAACAGGAGACATCCTGTTTCTGTTCTTGGTAGGAGGGTGAAGACCTTGCTGGGTCACGGCCGGCTCTGCGTGCAACGCGCCCAGCGCTGACGTGAAGGCACAGATCACGCACTTCAGGTCGTCTCAAAATGATTAAATATGAGTAGAAAGGCCCTGATACCCCACAGCAAAAGGTCAAGCAGCTGGGGGTGCTGCCAGAGGCTGTGTTCCCAGGGCTTGTCTGCATGGTGAGCTTGGGCACAGGGAAGCAAATTCCCTTCCCAGTGCCCCTGCAAAGGCAGAGATAAGGATGGCCCTCCTTTCCTCTTTTGTACAGTTCTATTCTCCATGGAATAGACTCAGTTCAGGGTCCTGCCTCCAGCATGAGGAATGGCAGATGCCCAGGGGAGAACAGAAGATTTAAGTACAGAGGAGCAGTCCCCAGTCTCCCATCCCTGCCTCCAGCAACTACAGATCCAAACCTTCTGAGGCAGACACCCTCTTGCTGTGTTTACTAAATTGTTGGAATTTCAAGCCATTAATATGAAGCTGGTCACTGAAGCTGAACGTTTAAAAAAATACTCAGACCATCAGATATCAAACCACACAAAGGCAAGTAACTTTTGAAGCAACTAAGAATGGCACATGCTTCTGGTCTAGGGACCAAAAATGCCCCAAATTCATTAGACACTTTGCAAATTCTTGGTAAATGAGCCTTCTCTTTAGAGTTCACTTCCCAGGTTGCTCCACCAGCCAGCAATATAGTGACAGATTCAATTTCAATCAACAGAAAAACTAGTAAAAGTGAATTAGAATTAAAAATAAATCATCCAAGGCAAATACTATCATATTATCCTGTTCCACATTTGGACATAAATAGTGACATTTTAGAATAGCAGTGTCAACTGCATATGGCAAAACAGGGGTTGGGGTGGAGGAGTTTAAAATCCCTTAAGTGTCTCAGGACCTTCAGGACAATACAACTCTCTGACCCAGTGTTTTGTGTCTGAAGTTAAGGAACATTTTGGCCAAACTACTTCTGAGAGAAATGCACTGTAAGGATATTAATGTAATCCTTTTTCTGCCTGGCAGCACAAGGCTTAATAAAGTTAGAACTTTAAGGCATGTTTAATGTTAAACAGGGCTTTACATAAGGAGACTGCAAAAGCAGAACTCAAATAAAATTGTATTATGCGATTTTTATTAATGAAACTTAACAAGTGGACTTTCAAGTAAGACTTAAAGTGATATTTCTCTTAAATTACAGTTTTCAACTGTCACTGAACTCTTCTGCTGTGTACTGTGGAAGCTGACTAGCTCAGACTCTATTTCCCTGTCTGAAAATGCTGGAGCAGAACTTAAAATTTGTGTTGAAAAAACAACTTGCTCATGGGGAAACTTTTCAGTCTCTAGCCCCTAGACAAGGTAATTTTCATTTTTATCTTTTTTTTTCACAGAATTTTAAAGCAAGCCAGGTTGGAGGGACCTTGGGGGGCGTCCCATTTCAAAACAGTGACAACTTACATCAGTTTCCTCAAGAGCCTGGTCCAGCTGAGTTCTAAGTAGCTACAAGGATGAAGATTTGAATACATACCTTCATTCTGAGTAATTGTTTTTTCTGCCTGGTTCAGCCTTTAGGCAATCAGGTGCTAAAGCAGCAAGTCCATCAGGTCTATTAATTATGGTTCTGAATACTCAGCAGTGAACTATATTCATAGAGAAGTTAATGGCAGAATACCTTTGACAAACCTAGAAGCTCCTGAAAGTTTTGTAGTATCTGCTAGACTTTTTTAAGAATTAGATAGACATTGTTCCGGGTCAGAAAAGGGACAGTGAAGCTTCAGCTGACAATAAAACACTCTGAATTACTCATTATGACATTACCACCCAGCATGACAGCATCCCTTTAAGTGCCTCTAAAGCCCCACAGAGTAAACAAGAAAATCCATTAACTTCTTGTCAGAGGTGAGAAAGGTAACTCCTGGACAGGGCTGAGTTGAGAATCAGCTTCAAATCTAAGACGTCTGACTCTTAGACTGAGATCGGAGTCTCAGTTACCTGGTCCAGACCTTGCGTACCACCCATCCTGGAAGTCTAATACAATTACATTTACACTGATTAAAAATACTTCAGCTCAGTTCCTACTTTAATCCTCAGTCACGCTGTCGTCCCTTATCTACAGTATAGATGTAATGGAATATACGTGAGAGAAAGAGAAGACACATGAATATCATCAAAAGCGTGAGAGCAGCAAAGAACAGTGATTTCCAAAGCGATTTTGCAATAATCTATTTGACTATACATTTACACGTATTTAAAAATAAAATCTTGTGATGCTTTGATTTCATACTGGCCTTGAAATCAGCTTCTAAGGTTTGCTACGAAAAACCCCCCCCCAGTCTTGCCAGGTGGAAAAACGTCACATGAATTTTATCTTTTCCATGCATTTACCTTCCTCTGTCCCGCCTGGTGGTATGCAGTATTTGACCAGCCCAGCTCAGCTCAGGCTGCCCATGCCTGATAAGGATGGATGAGGATGTAAAGCTGAGAGGTTTACACTGTACAGACTGCCCACCCCAGGCTGCAGAGAGCCCTGTCTGCACTCCGAGGCTGACACAGCAATTGCAAGGGGAGCACAAACACATTCTGTGCTTTAGATCAGAAAAGCAATGATTTCAGCTGCAGATCAAGCAAAAACAGAAGAGGTCCTGAGAGTCACCAATAACATATTACATTCCTTTCAATTACATCCTTTCAACAAAAGAAATTAATAGAAGCAGAAAAGACAATGAAAAAAAATCTTGCTGCTGCTCTTCTAAAGCGTTTATTGTACCCAGATTTCTGTGATTTCCCCTCAGCCTTCCAATGATGTATTCTGAAAGCACAGAGCTATTGCCATCAGGGGCGAGAGTGCCAGACAGGCAGGCAAACCCAGCTGGCTCTGAGTTAGTGGCTACCATCACTGCCAGCTGCAGTGGCACGGGGATGGACATCAGTGCAAGCTCTGAACTCAAGTCCAAGCTGAAGGGCTCTGGGAGGCTCATGCAGCTGTGTCCTCATGGTCACGTGCACCTCAACCATCTTGAGCTTCCCTGAGCATTATGTTAATCTGGAAAGGAAACACTTGATAAAAAAGCCATCACCGGCAACCAGGCAGAGCCTTGCTGGAAAAGACACGAGACAGCCAAGTGACAAATAACTCCTAGTGTCATTGGAAATGCCAGGGAGCTTAATCCTGAAGCCACACATAATTAAATTTTGTCAAAATTGATTTTTATATTTAAGTGCTTCTGAGCCACAGCCTTATTAGAAATTACCAGAACTGGAAGCAGGATATGTAGAAGAATTTGAAGTATTTTGATAGTCAAAAGAATGCTTAGATGCCCACTCAAGTTAACACACAAACACTGCACCAACATCAGCATGCTAAGCATCCCCCATTTATTTGTTTTTCCCTTCCTGCCCCCAAAAAGGCACCCTGGCACACAGAAAGGGAGACAGTGAAGAAATAACAAAATTTATCAGAGTACTGACATGTGTGAGAGTGAGAATTGTTATAAACATTGACTCAAAGTAAGTCAGAGATGAGAAGCAGGTAGGAAGTGAACACCAGCATCAGGTAAGCTACAGTAGGAGACCCACCCTGGGGAGCAGCCGTTTTGCTCAGGTGTAAGTGTAAGAATATAAAATCAAAACAAATCACCAAACCAGTATCATATCTGTGTCATCCAGAGGTTTAACTGATTTATTTTAACTGTCACAGAAAAGAGGGGGGAGGGGAAAACAAGAAGGGAAAATAAGAAATAGATAAAAGCTTCAAGTGAATCCACCTGCCTTTCTTCACTGGAAAACAAGTCCGCAAGCTCTTAGATTAGAAACATCATTTTATTTTTTGTCTGTACAATACAAGAGAGGCCCAGAAGATCTATGAAGTTTCATAGAGCTGCTACATTACAAATAAATAACAATAATCCACTTAATCTCTTCTTAATGCAGCCCTGAAGGGAACACAAGTGAGATTACCAACCAGCAGCATTTACTCAGCGGAACTTCAACTATGGTTCGCAGCCAGAAATTCCTATCCCTCCTCCAAAGTGTCTGTTGGCTTCAACAGAGCAAATACAAACTTCAAGACTTGGATCATAAACTGTTAAAGAAGTTTTGTTACAAAAGGAGGGGAAAGAAGAGCATGTAACTGCGTAAGCACGGCGAGAGACTTTGCATCAGATCCAACAAAAGCAGTGGAAGTGGGTGGAAAACAATCGAAGAGAAAAACAAAACCACGATTGCAACATAGGCTGTAGGGCTCGAGAGCTCCTGCTTCCTGCGCTGCTGCCTTGCTGCAGCGCAGAGATGGCAGGGGCTGTGGTAAATGCCATCCCCATTCCAGCTTCTCACCCGCATCCCGTGCAGAGGAGGGCTGGGTGGGATGAGATTGCCTCGTCCCGAGGACCTGCTCCATGTCAGGCTGCAGAAGAATGTGACAGATGCAAATGGGCATCGAGAGAGAGAGAGAGAGAGAGAGAGAGAGAGTGTAAAAATGTCACACCAAAACCACACTTACAGCAACCAGTTTTTCAGGAGATACATTCACTCCTTTCACATCTTCTTCTTCTGGCTCTTCGTTTTCCTTATTCTCAGTGCAAGAGACAGAGTCTTGGACTGAGCAAGTGCTAAGCAAGTCTGGCAAACTGGTAGAAGGATACTTCAGAAGATCCCCTTCAGAAGATTCCTACCCGAGAGACAAAAAATATATTACATCACATGCAGAAAAACAGCAGTGTCACAGTAAAACTGCTCCATCTCACCTGCCCAGTGTGAGCTCCCTAGTAATCCTCCCCCTGCTACACACTTCCCTGTGCTCAAACTTTTAATGGTCTGGTTATAAAAAGCAGGCTTGGTTTTAAAGTGCATATATAGTAAACACAGGCCAATACACACTTAAAACATTTAGATTTCATAAAGGAGAACTTAAAATAAATGCTTCTCCAGCAGCCTGTTCCTCCCCACTTTGGGTTCAGTAAACATCACTGCGAGTGGACTGAGAGTTGACAGACCTCATTACCCATTCCACTGCATCCCAAATCACGCCCTGTGCTCCTGTTCCCTCCCTGTGGATGTTCCCTTCACATGTTTATCTACCTCCACATATAAGAATAATACACTGGGAACCCTACTCAGGAGAATACAATGAAAGCTGACCCATCAACAACTCAGTCCTGATGCTCCAGCATCTGTTTCCAGTCCTTGCCATCTTTTCTGGCAGGCAAACATGTGCCTCAGCCAAAAGCAGTGGCCAGACAGACTCATTACTTTCAGAAAAAATTCTGTGTTACTGAGCACTCACCAGGCCAAAAGGCAAAGCTGCATTCCTATACTAACAAATAATGTCCAGAGGGAGCTGCTGGCGAACACTTCACCTATCTACACCTTTTCTGGGATACACAGCACAGGCTGTATTCCCTATTGCTTGCCTTTCCAAGTCCCCCTTCCAGGGACATGAAAACTGTCCAAGTGCACAGAGCACAGGACAAGCAGATTCACAGCCTGATCAGGAAAGTGAAGTTTTATGCCCTAAGCTTATGCATGATGATTATTTTGATGAGGTCACCATATGAACAAGCACTTAATTTTAAGGAGAAATGTATGCAGTCTACTGCCTTATGTTTTTGCAGAGTCCAGCTGTCTAAAGGAAAAATGTACCTACTTCAGGTCAAAGTAAGGTGTTTCCAGAATAAACACTGGTGGGGTTAATGCCAGACTGTGACCCTTAAGAAGGTCTACAATGAACCTCAATGTCCGAAATGTTAGAGAAGTTAGAGGCTCTTCACCTTGAACATGGTGGAATAGAGCCTCTTCTTGAAAAACATGTGCATACAGCATCTGGGGAAGCCTTAAGAGCATCCAGACGTTAAAGCCACAGAAACCTGCTTTGGGATGGCTGGGGAAATCTAAAAGCCAAGCTAAGAAAAAATTTTTAAATACTAACACAGCGGCTTGCTGACACCCTGGATACGCAGGTATACAAGTGCTCTGTTGGGGCCGAGATGTTCCTGTCACCACCTCAAAGGCCCTGGTGACACCCACCTTGCAGGTGGGCCCTAATTTGAGATCCCTGTGTGCTTTTGGGAGTCGACTGGCCACCCACCAAACACCTGCGGCAGCCCAGGTCTGGGGGCAGCAGGATGTGAACTATGGAGAAGAGCAAACAGGGCTGAGCAGAATTTTCTTAAACAAAGAACAAAAATATTATGTAATATCCCCTCAACCTCTTCTGCGATCGAGAAAGAACGAAGAGTCCAACTGATTAATGAGTTCCACTTCCATTTCCCTGAAATTTCATGTTCCTTTATCTGTAGGAGCTCCACTCCACGCTATTAACAAGGACAAAATAAAGAACTCGAGCCAAGAGATCATCATCAAGAAATCTCAGACACACACATAGGACAGAGATGAGAGGTACACAGGCTGTGCGGGCAGGAAGCAGAAGAGGCTCAGAACAGCCTGCTTTACTTAGCATGTAATTTTAAGAAAATGGTTTTGGCCAAAACTTAGGTAACGTCTGCATGAATAAATACTCATCTGCACACTGAGTGACAGTGACAGTACAAGCAAATCATTAATTTGGTCTATACTGCGCTGATTTGCCACAGATTTATGGCAGCTACTGATGTATTTCCCCTTGCTGTGCTTTAAATTTAGTGCAGCAAATGTGCACACATGATTCCCTATCGAAAATACGCCCTTTTCACGCAGCACTTGCACAAACATTTGTGGATGTACATTTGTGAAACCACCCAGGAGATGTCTGTACCTTGCTAGAGACCACCAGCTGCACCAGGCCAGCGGCCGAGCGAAGGAGGGCCACGGCGTCCTGGTGGGAGAGCCCCACCAGCGACTGCCCGTTGATCATGAGGAGCTCGTCGCCAGCCATCAGCCTGCCATCCCTGCAGAAACAGAGCGGGAACATGGAGCTACAGGGGGGTTCTCCCACAGTGCTGGGCTCTGGTGGCCCGTGGTGGGATGTGGAGGCATGGACAACACATGATCTCACTAAGCTAAGTTTGCACTGATCAGTGCAGTGTTACTTTCTAAAAAGAGGGGCTCAGAAAGGTCCCCACTTTGAGGAAATGGGATTTCCCACAATGAGGAAATCATTGTTGTAACCAGGGGCATGTCACCCTCTTTGCAGGGCTGAGACCCCACAAGTCTTCTCTGTGACCCTCTGGATTAGGTCAGGGAACAGCAGCAAGCCCTATCTGCAACCCATCAGGAACAGCAGGGCTGGCAGTGTGCACCCTGGGAAACCAATCCCATGGGAAATGCACATCTTCTGAAAAGGAACTTGCGGGAAAAGCCCTACAAGCCATCAGGCTCCTTGATTTTCCCTCCACCGCCAAGGAATTGTTTGATCTGTCTACGGTTTGGACTAAATCTTCTAGAAGAAGCTTCAGTGATCAAACACAAAAATGTATTTTTAAGCTGAAAATGCCATATTCTCAACCCTCACACAACGGAAAGGCAAAACCCCTACACTTTCCCTGCGAAACCGGCTAACAACGATGGCCGTGGACATTCCATCACACCCACCACCATGAAGGCACCACTGTCACCTCACCTGTGTGCAGAGCCGCCTTCCTCCACATGTGTGACGATGATGCTGTGAGGGGACCGCTTCGACCCTCTGCCTCCTGTTATCTGGATTCCCAGCCCGTCCGTCCCCTTCAGGATGTGCATCTTCCATATGCGGCAACCTTCTCGCTGAGAGAAAATGTGCAGAAAGTCCTTCAATTTGGATTTGGAACACCAAGAGAGGGCTGGGAGGGTACAGGAGGAAGCTATTTAGCACCTTGCTGCCCATCACCACACACCTGTATAGCCCAAGCTATACTGGTGTTTCTGCTGAGCTTTGCTATGTTAGCTGTGGTCCAAGCGAAGGAGGTGGAAAGGAGGAGGCAGCACAGAGCAGGGTCAGCACGTAGAAGTTTCCTTGCAGGGATGTTTGCAGCTTTTCTGAGCTACGCAGAGGTGCTGCTCTCAATGCCCTGATCCTTTCCGAAGCAACCAGCAGCCTCAAACCCCTTCGCCAAAACTCAAGGATGAGCCGTGCAGGGCTGCAGAGGAGCAAGATGTGGTTCAAGTGGGACCTTGAACATCAGGTGGTGCAGCTGCTGTTGCAGCAAGCACCAGACTGGCATCACACTGCAGTACTTCCCTTTCCAGAGGGTTGGCAGGATTTGAGACACAGGAAAGAAAACACCAACTTCAAATTATCAGCTGCCAATCAAGTATTTCTTACTGGGCAGCTGTCGTACAGGTTGCAAATAACAAATTTACCCGCTGTGGAGAATAATTTTCAGTATGAGTAAGGTAATAAGCAATGTTCAGGACACCTTTATTGGTTTTGGTTATTTTTAATTGCTATAAAGATTTATCCAAAGAGTGGTTTACAAACTCCAGAGCAATATGAAATGCAAAACAAAACTGGCTCCCATGAGTCCTACTGGCAGGACTGGGCACAAGGAAATACAAGTGTGACAGTATCAGCAGAGCAAAACAGGAAAGAGAAAAACAAGCAAGCAAAACAAGTAAGGAGGTTGCCAGGACGCTGTCAGAGAGGGGAAGAACCAGGATTACAGAATGACGAAAAACCCTTGGAAGTTTTCAAGCTTGCAAGACAGCAAAATGCACAATTCAGAGAGCAATTTTTAAGCTATGTGTTGTAGTCACCAGGCACCGGGTCAGCTATTTCTGACTGGGTGTGTTATGCACACAAGTAACATTCTCGCAGTACCCAAACGCCCAAGTAGCAAAGATGATTAAAATTTCATGGCAAACTGTGAAGAGCATGCACAAATTGCTGCCTGTTTCTGAGAAGGAGAACTGCTAAATATATCGGCAAACCCAAGGGTTGTGGCAGCAACCTGCAGATTTTAGGCCAGTGTTGTTTATCAGAGTATTAAGTGAATAAAATGTGCTTCTTTTTTTTCACTTGATCCCTGAAACTTTTAAAATACGACTTTTTTCAGATATAGGAACAAAGAGGTCAGTATCTACAACAATATCTTAAGAATAAAGTGAAAAATAAAAAGAATAATAAATAATAATTATCAATACTAACACTACCAATGGGAATGTTAAGATGAATATTAATAATAACAACAACTATGATATTAATGAATCCCAGCCCTTAGACCACAGGTAGGAGAAAGAGAAAAACCAAACCAGGTTCCTTAAGAGGTTACCCAAAAGTCTGAGCCTGAAAACATATACCTGTGGATAATTTGTTAACTTGAAAGCCTTGCAGATGGGCAGTATCCCACATGTTTAACTGGGATCTTCAATGCCTTGATAAAAGCCCTGCTGTATAACAGGACAAGTCACGACAGAGGACACTTTAAAATAAATTAGAATGACACATGAGACACTGTGTTAAATGCAGGAGCAAGAGTCAACTATATTTATCTAGTTAAAAAACAGAACTGAGCTACAGTATGAAAATGCTCCAGAGAAGTTTTATTGCTATGAAATACCTTGCACACAGAATGAAGACAGTACAACAGGAGAAATACAATCTCTCTGCCTGCCCCAACCAAGCCCAGGCTGAAAGGATGACCATCCACTCTCCGCATAAGATGCCACTTTGAATGTCCTGTTGTTAAACTCAATTTGGAATCAGACCTTTCAATAAAGTTTAACAATGCAGTCATAAAATTGCCTTTAATGACTCGCAAAAGCTTTTGGGAACGTAAGTTACATCAAGGCCTGTGATGTGCAATGCCTGGCTTGCATTCCTCACAATTGCACATTTTATTACAAAAAAAAAATCCCAAATTTATTCTTAACTGATCCACTCTCAAATATTCATATACAGACTATTTAATAAGAGCAAATGGCGAGACTCTGCTGCTCTTGATGCAGGCACCCATCTCATTCCCCCTGAATGCCCACTAAAATCAAATGCCCTTGCAAAGTAATCAAAAGCACTTGCAAAGTAAAGCACCACACAGTCCAAACATGGACAGAAGAACACAACCACAATAAAGACAACAAAACCATCTGGCACATGCCCAAACATGTATTTCGTTCACTCATTTTCAAATGCCACTGTCACCAGCTCCTGTGTAAGAAAAGGCTGTCCCTTCAGTCCTTGGTCAGCTGCAGGCATTTCTCTGGGAATAAACAACCCAGCATTGTCGACTGGAAATCAGAACCCCTCACTGTTCTTTCCCTTTTCTTCATAAAACATTCATAGCTCTTCACTTAACCATGTGCTGAAAGCAAACGCCCCCCACCAATACACACATACCTCTGAGGGATGTCACTCCAAGATTTTGAAAGCTATGTATTAAAGAGCAGACTGCCAGCCTTTCCTCGAGGCCTCTGGAGAAAGGGGGCGTCCAGCAGAACCCCCTTTCCCTCCCCATGAAGCTGCTGTGTCTTTTGTACAGACCAGCATGGGATACTTAACAGCTGGCTAAAAATGCTGCTGTTTTGAATGTGCATCTTACGTGAGTCCATCACAGGAAAGCCTCAATAGTGAAGCTTTGTGCCAATTCCAAGGATTTGTAAATGCATTTAAATTTTACTTAAAGCTGGTTTCGTTGAGTATTGGAGACTCCCAGGTTCAACTACACAAAGCTTAAATGCTTTAAAAAATAATAAATGAAAGAAGAAGCAGTAATGAATGTGCTTATTTTTGAAAATTTTTTGAAGTATCATATTTTCAAGCTTTCCTTCATGAACAAAAAGACTACAAGTTCACTTAGTCTTTATATAAAAGCTAGGATTCTGGTGCATTCACTCCACTCCAGAGACTTGCAATACCCAAAGGAAACTCCAAGTGTAGTTAGATTTGGCATTTTGCAGGTATGATGTCACTGCCCTTGGAGCCTGCTTAATCCCTGCCCAGAGGACGAGTTTAAATGCTGACCGGTCTTCTTTGATCGGCTGCACAATTCCGGTTGCTGCTCAGCTGCTGTCAGTTCCACATTTCTATTAACATCTGAATTTTCCCATCCTCTCAGAATGATTCTCACAGCTTCACTTAAAATTACTCCGAATAACCTCCCCCCAGTTTTGTTCACCAGTGACACAAGAAATCTGCACACGTGCGCTCACAGTTCTTGGTGCAAAAGCACTTCAAGCACAAAGCACAGATGTGCTGATGCCAGTCCAGTCTCAAACTCCAGAAATCCTCATGAAGGATGGAGAGCGAGGCACTACCAGCTCCTACTGCAGCCAGGGACTAGGTGACATCCAGCCTTGGTTACTCCTTAGGAGACTAAACTATATCCCTCAACCAAAGGCAGGTCACAAGCACTGTGCGCAGCACTTGAGAACGGGCTCGCGACATAACATGGGATGAATCCTTGTATATGACATTCCAAAAAATGTCATGCAGTTCACCTGAGATTTTGCCAGGATGGACACTCAGAAAGACATGCTTGCTTTGAGAGTTTCAAAGGAATAAGAAGCAAAAATTCATTGTTAGTGACTTGAACAAACCTTAACTCTGCCCAGATCCGCCCGACGGACTTGGCTTGTAATCCCAGGCAGCAGCAGCCCTGCCTACACGGATTCCTCCCAACAAAGGATTTCATGGACACGATGAACCAACATTTGTCAAAGTCAGTCTCAGAGGAGGAGATGAGATTGGGTCATCTCTTGAAATCCCTTCCAGACTTGCATTTTTTGACTTCCCTCACACAGCAAGCAGAAACACAAATGGTCAAGTCAGGCTGCAGCTGGACTAATGGGTAATTTGTGTTCCCTGCAGTTACATCACTCTTAGTGACTCAACTTTCCTCCCAACTTGGCTCTTTCAAGCAGGCAGCCCTTTGGACCAGATTTTTCCACTTGAATCTGATCAACTTCAAAGTGCCTAGGTTACAAATAATTAAAATGTTTTAAAATACAGTATGAATATTCTACTTGGATTAATTGCAGAGTGGGGGGCCCAGAGGGGAAGGGTCATCTTATGTAACAGACCGCAAGTAAGAATAGAGAATACAACTCGCAGCTTCCAGTGGGTCCCCACAGGCCATTTTTCTCCACCGTGAAGCCTCTGCTGAGAGCGAGCCTACATCTGGAATAAACTAAGAGTGCTGCAGATCAGAAAGGGAGCGCGCTGCCAGTGCGACGTGGGGAAGCTCGCCTTCCGCCTGCTCCGAGTGCGCGCCATCAAACGCTCCATTTCATAAGCACATCATTAATAAAACAAAAAGGAACGTTTTTCCCCCAAGTGTCGAGGAAAATAAATAAATAAATGAGTGAAAGACATTGGAGCCATTCTTTCCCCCGCTTCTCCTTCACTAGCTAATTGCAGGGGATTTTAAAGGGGTTTGACTTATTTTGACTGTGCCGTGTTCAAGAAGTTGCAAATCTGTGTATACAAAAGAAAAAAATGGCTTTGAACTCTTTAATAAAAGACAAGCTTGGCAGGAGCAAGGTGTAAACAAATGGAAAACAGAAATGCCGTAAGTAGTTAAAAAGCCAGACAGTAAAATGGAAAATGTAAAATAGTTGTCTATGAAAAAGCACTTTCTGTCACAGCAGCAATTCAGACAAACCTGATGTAAATATGTAACAATTTTAAAACAAAAACAGAGATAAGCCCTGATAAGAATATCAATAACCATGCAAGGTCTGTATGCACACACTGACTGACTGACATGGACCTGAACACAGCCCATGGGATGTCTCCCTCCCTCCGCAATTCAACGTGGATTTTTACTGTCTGTCTGCAGGGACCAGTTTCCACTTACAAACTTCACAGGGTTTCCCATTAGGAGCAGCAGAATCAAACAGTGAGATCTTCCTCACCCGCCACGAAGCTGCTCTGGAAATGCAACACTGAAGAGAAAGTTCCAAGTTCCATGCCATTATAAAAATTTACTTCAGTAAGCTTCACAGCAGCTGGCAACCAGCATGCTGATCACAAAGAGCTGAAAACCAGCACAAAATGCCCCAAACAGAAATGTACGACATTCAGACCTGTAGTGCAACAACCTTCTCTACATGAACAGGGAGAACATTAGGATGGCCATACCAGCACGTACCACGGCCCAGCATCCTTCACTGATGTGGGATAAATTAAAAGCACTACTCCCAGCTCCCTGCCCCACCTTGGATCACATCATGCCTCCTCCCACTATCCCCATTCCCCAGCAGGCAGGTGGGACAGACAGATCTGTAGCTTGCACCATCACATACCAGGTGAGCAGCTTGAACTCGTCAGTCTCAAGATACAGTCAAAAGCCATCACTCTTCACATCACAAATATTAATGTGAATGACTCAGTACCAGAAAATCATGCCAAAATCTGATTTTTGCAGGTTCGTAACAAAGCAATTATTTCATTAGTGGATAATGAGTGTATTTTTTCTCTGATCTTAGCCAGGTTATTTTTAAGGCTGGTCTGACAGCAGGACTCCTGCTTTCATCTACTACCCTGGGTTTTGTTTTTGTTGTTGCACAAGCAAGCTAAACAACTCCATGATAAATCAAAAGCAGGGGAGGAAAAAAAAATCTTAAATTTTTTTCTCAATAAATTCTTCCAAGACAGGAGTTCTTTGTCCATCCTTGCTGCCTATGAAAGTTTCTTAACCCTGAACCACTGAAGCCTTTGGCTTCTACCTCTGGATGATGCAAGCCATACAGTGTGTGTCTCCTACACTACTTAAAAGAGGGGGAAAAAGCCCAAACCTAACAGGAATCACACAGCATTGACGATATGAACTCTCCATGTCCTCAAATTAGGAGGCAGGAGCACAGACATAACTGTGATTGCGTTCAAGTGCTAGTTCCTGATCTCACAAGTCCCCTTGTTTGGACAAACAGCCGCCAGACACTTGGCATCTTTTCACTGAAATGTGAGTACTTTCCCCGTGAAAAGAGAAGTGTCCTAGGGGATGAAGCCTGGGGAACAGTAAAAAGCAAAAACATACCCTCCCCCAAACACAAACACATAATTAAAATACACAAAACAGGCAGCACAGCAGAGTGGATG
Organism: Gymnorhina tibicen; assembly: GCA_013399875.1. Lineage (NCBI taxonomy): Eukaryota > Metazoa > Chordata > Aves > Passeriformes > Artamidae > Gymnorhina > Gymnorhina tibicen. The sequence goes on from VXAZ01009905.1 coordinate 395,686, forward strand.
AAAATTCCACAACTTAAAACAAGACTGTCGCCCAGGGATCCATCTCCCGAGACAGACTGCTTGTTGACATCATCTCCTTGGCAAGGGCTTTAAACGTTTTATCAGCCAGCGCAAGCACCTGAACTATACCATCACCCCTTACAAAAGTCTGCTGGAGTCATCTGTCATCCTGAGCCATCACCATCTGCATTGCACCTCTCTGAGCTGTTCCACTCTTGCCATCAACTGAATCTTTATTGTGAGATCAGACAAAGGATTTTCTCCTCTGTCTCTGACCCTGGTGGGGTTTCTGCCTGGCAATCGCCCCTGAGGAGCTCAGGCTTTTACGGGTTATAGGTGTCTGCACTCCACTGAGTACCTGACCCAGTCCCATGCTCTTGCTGGGCTACTGGGAATGGCTGGTTGGTTAGTCTGAAGCTTCTCAGAAAACACCCCTGCAGCCTGGAGTAGATTAAAGCCCAGCCTAGAGGAGGTCACCACACTCTGATGTCAGCTAAAGAGCGGTCTCTCATGGGGACTGGTATTACATCTGTCCACAACAGGAATCTTTTGGGTTTGCTCAGTGCTTTCAGCACTCTGCCTCAAAAATTAAGTGTACGTAGCTTTATAATTCCAAAAAACGCCTGAAACATTACAGCACCTAAGCAAACAGCATACTCTATTTTTAGGCACGTCCACTTGGTTTCAACTATTCGCACTTAATGATTAAAACATAAAATGGTGTGAACTTACATTTCAGCTAAAGCTAGTCATTTGCATTTCAGTTGTGAGTTTGCTGTATCTTTAATATGGCACACAAAATATTGAAAAAACCCCACAAACACCCACTTTCTGTGTAGGTGGGAAATGCTTTCATGGTGGTGCTCTCACCTGTGGTTTGTGATAGCTGAGTGTGGCTGAGACCTCCTGGAACATAACCTCGAACATTCCGGTGCTGCCTTCAGGGACAGCTCATTTCCAAGAGTGAGGACCTCGTTTCAAGGTGACCCAGTAAAACCAACACATTGTGACTTATCCATTACCAGACTATCTCTACACCCAAGCACCCTTGGAAAATTCAGTACAAAAACAAGATAAAATGATAGGCTGCTACTCAAAATTAAAATCTACAGCACCACAGCTGTAGCTATCACTTAAATCACAGCAAAGGCAGGCAGAAATCTTAAGTCAATTGAAAAAATTTGGCAGCAAGCAACTTAACCTCAGAAAATTGTGACGACTGTTGTTTTACGACAAGGTGGAACATAACTGGCAGCAAAAAATATTAACTGTGATTTCACTGCTAGTTACATCAAAGCACTTCCTAAAACCCCAAGAAAAAACAAGGTCAAGTTTTGTCAGTGCTGTACAGCTACAATTAAAAGACAGCCCTTGTCCCTAAGAGAGTTTACAACCCAAAACAGGCAACAAAGAGGGAAGACAAGCTTATCACAGTGCACATTAAAACTTCAAGACAGTAGATAGCCTCAGGATCCATGTTAATGAAAGTTGGAAGGAAACACAACAGATAAAAAGACGTTAAGAACTGAATCAGATTCTGAGGAAGACCTTTACATGACTAAAAGTATCTACATTAACACCTAAAACCAGTGTTACTTATGTCTAAACCATGCATCATGAGAATCCCATAAAAGCCCTGATGAAACAGTAATTACTGCTTAGGTTGCCAAAAAAAATTGATGTAAAGCAATTCAGCTTCAGTAGCTTTACTGGACTACCTTGCTCACAGCAAGTTTTTCATTTTGGTACAGCAAAAGAGTGAGATTTTTTTTTTCCCATCAATTTTAACAAAATAGTAAAATGCTTAAAGCCATTACATTATCTCAAGCCTCATGTTTGGATTACTGCAACGTGCTATTAGCCTTCCTCTTCTGCTTGGCAAGATAAGGAACATTTTCCACTAACCAAAAGTCAAGGTAATGCTGGCATTTACCAACACTAATTGGCAAGTACTGCTATAGAAAGGCAGTCAGCCTTCCCTAACTGCAAAGTAAAATGCAATTCAAAAGCATTCATCCCCACCCGAGATGAGCCACGTCAGTAAAAAAGCAATAACAGGCCCCAAGAATGAAGAGAGCACTGATAAAACGTACCATGCAGTTGGAGCAGTGTAAAAGGAAGTTCTGGGTGGTTCTCTACACACACACATCTGTGTGCACCTGTGTACAGGCTCACACGTCTGGAGGGTGTTGTGGTCCGTGCAAGCTCGGCTCAGTTGGGCTGCAAGAGCAAAGCTGGCTAGGCAGGCACACTGCTCTGGTGGCCGTGACCAGAGTAATGGGGTTAACAGCAAGAAGCCAAGATCCTGGAGCACTGCCATAACCCAGACCTATCCCAAAACCTCCAGAAGGCAAGGCATTAACATTCCCTTACTGTCGTCTTTCTCTCCCTTTGTTAATAGGTGGCACACAGACTTCAGAAAAGCATCACACACAGTTTCCAGGGCCACCCGCTGCTGGTCTGTTTCCATCCTGGAAAGGCATCCCACCACAACCCCCGCCCCACAAAGTGCTACCACCACCCAGGACACCCTGAACTCCTCCCATGCCATATATCTCTGCCACTGGAGAAATACTGAAATGCACAGTCCCAGCCCCTCTCACCTGCCTCCATTAACTATTAAAGCACTTTCACTCTGCCCAATGTCCTTTAGACAGTTTCCACCAGTCACTGATAAATTTGGGTCTGGATTTCAAGCCCTTAATAATTTGGATACTTATAAAGAAGTAAGAGGATTCAAGGGCATTCTGGGGGTGTCTTGGTTTTGCTTCTAACAGCTGGGTTTTTAAGGGCTTTCAGAGCATCCTGCTGGGGCTGGAGGAAGCCAAGGTGTCCACTCTGTTCTGGTACAACTCATCTTTGTCCAAGCTCCCTCTGGCTTCATCAGTGAAAGCCTCTCATTATGCCAGCCAAACCTGGATCAGTTTAAGTCCTCTTTGACAACCAGATTCCCACCCCTCACACTCCTAATCTGGTCTTTGCAAACGTCAGCCCTACTTCTGATCCCTGCCCATGCCAGCTATATCTGGCCATCTCTGGGCACTCTTAGGGGCTGAACAGCTACAGAAGCAGTCCACAGATCTTCCAAAAACACCATGACAGAAAAACTGAGAAAAAACTGAGGGATTCTGTCCTACCAGTCAGCACAATGAAACCACAGGACTGGTATATTGCGAGGAAACATCACAGTTTCCTTTTCCTTATCATTTTTTAGTGGACTCCATCAGCCCCTTCCCATATTCCTCTTCCATCTGTGCCTATATAATTACCAGCCTGCAAAACTACACCCTGTCTCAGGCCACTGAATGAAAGAAGTAAACTTTGATATCTGTGTTTAAGCTCCCCAGTCTTCCCAGGATGTGATGGATCATTACGCCAGCTCAGAGACTGCCTAATCTTAAATCACTGCCCTTGACTCCCACTGTTGCCAGCCTGGGTTCTCTCCAAGGTCAGATCTGGTTTCCAGATCTTCCTGCCAGGCAGATACATAGCTTTGCTGCTTTGAATCTCCACATTTTTAAAAGGAATTTAGGTTCATCATAAAAATATTGCAGCCTAACTTAACCACCTGTAAACAGTAAATGCTGCCTGCTAATTGACAGGTACAATATTTACTGAGGGTTACATATCAGCAGACAGCCTAGCAGATTTGTTTATACACAGTGATAGCAATGCCAAGTGCAAGGCGAGACAGATCAAGATCTGAGAGATGAAAGCAAGCCTGAAGAAGGGGACTGGCACATGCACACAAACCAGTAACACAGGAATCTCCTGGCAGGTTCACTTGACAAACAGTATTCATCTCGCCTGCCGTTTCACGATCCAGCATTGCTGTTGTGAGCAGCGTGCACAGAGAAAATGGGAGAGAAAATGGCAGAACAACCCCATGCTTGCGAGAGAAGCGCCCTGAAAGCAAAAGGCACTGAAATGACATGCAGATGCCTCAAAAGCACTCCCAGCACAACATCCCCTAGGCACTGGCCATGATCTGGCCACTGGGATCAGCACAGCAGTGGCTGAAGACATGCAGGATCAACCCAACCTCTTCTCCTCTATTTTGGTTACGGTGACTTCAAACTAACTTTCGACACAGAGAGAAAAAAAAAAAAGGTTATTTTCCTGGACTACACATTTCAGTCTCAGTAAAGCTCCAATCTGCCTCCTGGGGTGGGATAAGAGCAGTGGGGAGCACCAGCGAGGTCCTCCCACATCCACGCTGGTCCCCAAGCGGCTTCTCAAAGCCTTTCCTCCCACCTGCAGGCATCCTCTAGTCTGCCACAGGCTGGCTCTCCCCCTTGAAAGCCAAATATAGTGCTCCCCAAGGGCTCATGGCTGACAGCCCTGGATATTCAATTAGTCAACATGTGGAGGAGATGGCGAGCATGGGGCAGGCAGTGGGGATGGAGCTGCTTTCCCCAAGGAGAGGGTGCCCTGCCAATGCACCCCGTCCCTGCTCGGGAGGAGATAACTCATCCTGCGGCTACGGGAGGCTTGGCTCACGCTTTGAAGCCCGGAAGGAGGCTGCAACTTCTGACAGGACATCCTGGATGCCGTTTTCAAAAGGCTCCTGACACAACTGGATCTCATATGCCTGAGTGCCAGGTCACACTTTGAAAATGGAGCTGGAAGTGAGATCTGAGGCTCCCAAGTGTATTTATTCCTTGCCTTTTTCTTTCTTTCCTTTTTTTTTTTTTTTCAACAGGACACAAATAATTTTGAAAATTTTATTCACCACCCCTATTCAATACTTATTAAGAAACTGAATCAAGCCACTCATTACTCCGATAGCAGTTACCCCACAGATGCTGTGAGTGATGGGCTTCTGTAAGGCCCCCTGGTTTTTAAAAAGCAAAGGATGAGCTAGGCGTGCTATTCAGGCTCCAGCTATTCACATTTCTCCTCATTCAAATGTCAGGAAAATGTAACTAGTACTGACACAGACAGAGGTCGTATTTCTAAGCAAAATATTAAGGGGGGAAGGAAATAAAAAAAAAAGAAGCAATTTTACTAAATGACACTACACCACAACTGAACAGATTATAGCTCTTGAATTTTTCCAGTGCCTCAGCTATGTTTTTACATTTTACAAAGCCATCTTGTATGTGCTTTGCATTAAAAATGTATTTATTGCTCACATTGATACATATATGTTCTGAATTTAACAATTTACTCCTCAGACCAAAATGATTCAAAACATCAAGGTAGCCCTAGCATGAGATGGATCTGGATCAAGAGTTTCTTTTTTTTTTAATATATGTATTTTTGGCTTTCCACTTCAAAAAAAAAGTCTGATCAACTTCACTTACAACATGTGTTTAATTAGACATCTTCAGAACAGATTCAGCAAGTTTTTATATGCACCACAGCTTTCAAAATACCAAATGATTCACTTATTTATTTTTAAGCTTTTAATGTTTTCTTTCAGAATGACTACAGTTATGAGGCTTGCAAGAACACACACACAAACACCCTAGCCTTTCTGTTGCACCATAAAATCCAACATGTCTCACTGATGCGGAGAGCAAGTTTTTGCAATTATGCTTCTTTAAAAACCAGAGGTTTTTGTAAATTGCTTTTAGCTCCTATGAAGTACTTTCAATTAAATTACTGTAACTTCACAACCACGATCACCACTACCCTGGAGTAGTGCTGAGGAGCACTAATTCAGAGGGCACATTTAATCCCCTGCTTTTCTCAACAGAATTTAGTGATGAGATGTCCACTCACAGTGTTTTGTCACGAGCTTTGAAGTCTTAAAACCAAAACCAGCTGCTGCAGCCAGCCCCAAGCCCAACAAAGCAGCCTTCATCTGTTTATACTATCAGTGCCTCTGGAAAGATTGGCAGACAGTGCTTCTGGTGATAGATGCATACTGAAACCTGATCAAGGCTTGGGTTATTTTCCTCCATCCAGCAATGCTGCAATTCTAGACAAGCAACAAACCCCAAGATCTCCATTAGGACGAACAGAGAAGCAATGAAAGCACCGATCCCAATGTGGTCCCAAACATTAACAAATTGTCCATCTCATCAACTCTGAGCAAAATCCACAGTTACTTCCATGTGGTTCCCAGACAATGGCCAGCTAAATTTCGTAACACAAACACGTGCAACATGGTCTGGTGCATCAAAAAGGGAAGCTTCAATCCCAATGTTAACATGAGCAGTAAGGTGACATTAAGTTCAGGCAGAGCTAAACATGAAGCCCCAAAGGGCAAAATTACCATCTTCTACTGACACCTCCTGCTCCAGTGTTGTAGGGTCATCAGTTGTCTCAACAAAAAATCCTAAGGCCAACCCTGACAGGTCAAGAGATTGAAGGACCTTCCCCTCCCTCAGAGATGGAGTATGACAGAGGTTTCCACTAATTATTATTTAACTCTCCAATACTTCTGTCCCCTGTTTTAGACCCCATCCCACAGCTGGGTGCCCTGACAGCTTGTCTTGTCACCTACAGGGTCAGCCCAAGGCCAGAGCATTGAAACCAGAGAACTGCTTGAGAAATCAACCTAATTTGCTTGCATACCTGCTGCTTCCTTCTCTAGAAGAACCAAATCAAACATACCTGGGCAGCCTGGTCCCCAATGTCTGGCATGCCACCATCTGACAGCCGGCCCCGGTACGGTCCCCCGGTGCCCTGGTGCTGCTCTTCCCCGTTGCTTTCTGCTTCAGAGGTCTCCGGCTGAGCAACCTCCACCTCCATCGGGGTGCAGTGCCCATTCCCGTGCTCCGAGCCCAGCTTCTCCTTGCTGTCCTTGCTGCCTGGTGTCCTGGTGATGACCCCGAACTTCCTGGTCCTTTTCCCATTTTGAGCAGCTCTGTCTCCGGGCTCGGGGCTGGGCTTGGCTTTGGGGTCGCAGCTGTTGCTGTTGTTGCCGTTGGAGGGAGGCAGAGGGGCTTTGCGCTTGATGCGGCGCAACATGATCAGGTAGACAAAGCCGCCATTCCAGCACTGCTCGGCCAGGTAACTGCAAGGAAAGCGATGCGTGAGGATCGCCGACCACTCGCCCTGCAGTGCCCGCATCCCACGCCAGCATCCCAGCGCGCTGCACCCCGTGATGTTCATGCACCGTCTCAGCCAGCCGACAACCTGATGTATGGACATGTTAGGATAACTCGAGGCATTGGCAAACGCTCTGTTTCCTCAGTATTGGAAGAAAATACCAGGAATAAAATAACAGCCCTACCAGCCACCCAGGCTGATCCCACTACAGCATAACATGACAGCTGGTAAATGCCACCAGTTCCCACAACCCTGACCTCCATACCTGCAGCGCAGCAACATGGAAAGCTGGAGTAAGCAAAGCAAAGCAGAGAATGTTTCCAGCACAGTATTAAAATAAATTAATATTTTCTAAAAAAAAACCTGAAAATCAGGCAGGCTTCATTTGTGCAGCAGCCCATAGAGCATCTGCATCTGAAATGAGCCTCCTTACTGAAACTAATCCTCTGCTTCAGCATACATACATGCTTTGAAGGCCTCAGGGAAAACAAAAAATCAGTCACTAGGGTAAGCAAGCACAGCACCAATGGCCCAGTACAGCAAACCATGGCACTACAAGGCATCCCAACTGCTTTACAGGGACATGGCAATCAAGTGGGTTTCCTTCATAGCAAGCATATTCCAGTCAAAACAGGGGCCAAGTGATCTCAGCAGTCCAAGGAGCAGCCCCCAGGTTCTCCTACCAGAGCAAAGCATCAGCTCCCCTCCTGAAGTCTCTGGACATGCCTTGGAGCAATTAACACTTCTGCTTCAAACAAACCCTCTGTGACCTTAGAGAAACTGCACCCACTGATGCAAAAGGGGAATCTAACTTCATGCCTCTTTTAGAAAAGGATATACCTCAACCCAAATTCTTGAAATATTTGGGTTCTGAGCCAAGGGTGTAACCAACTGAGAGTACAAACAAGCTGGAATTTGTACATAGCAGGTTTGTATGTGCCCTTTCACACTAATTTAGGTCCAAAACTATGTTGCCTTTCTCACTAGTGAAGGCAGCATGAATTTCCCAGAGCATCAAATAAGCCTCTGCTGCAGCTGCAACGAACTCTTCACTAATACAGAGCAGTTGCTGAACCTACAGCTTTTAGAGGAGATGAGAAACTAGGTGTGGAGTCGAACCACAGATCATGAGAGAAAATAGCTCAGCACTTGTGCTTGAGAGAGGAGGAACCACTCAGGATTCTGCCACCTAGTTTTTTCCATCCCTGCTGCTTGTAGGCTAATTTTCCCTTTCCCTTTCTTAAAAGTTGTTTGGCCTTAAAATAAATCCTTCAAACTTAATCCTGCACAGAGGTAACTTAATGGCAAAACAGGAAAAGCAGCTATGATAACCCCTGAAGCAAAGGAGTGAGGAAAACACTCTCAACTACTCAAAGTAATCCAGACCAGCCTGGCAGTGGCTGGAAGTAACATAATGGGTGTGTGTTTCTGTCCAGGGACAAGAGCTGGTATTTTCACTCCACTTCTTTCCAAAGCTTCGATATCCCCCACAGACAACATCGGCATTCAAATCACTTATATTTAATTAGGAAGACTGATGTTCAAATGAATACCACAACTAAATAATCTTAACAGCAGCCCTGGAGCAACAGACGGGAAGGACAAGCATGCTTGCTGTGCCAAAGCTCCCAGTGAATATAAACTGAACTCCAACTCCCTGGACAGTCCTTTCAGTTTTCACCAGGCAATCCTGTTTTTTCCTCCCCCTTCTCCAGACATAAAGAGTATTTAAATAAAGCCCTAAACCCATCTTTTTCCAAACAGCTGAAATCAGACAGCAACAAGCCCCAGCGGCTGAGAAGTCTCTGCAGCAAAAGTCAACTGTCTGGGTGGCCACAAGGTGACACTTGGCTCTGAGAGACACATGAAGCTGGCAGGACCTGAAGGGTTAGCCTAAAATAAAAATCCTGAACTAAGATGGAAGTATTTTTGATTATCAAGTTAAAAGAAGAATTCTTTTAATCAACTGAAAAGGGGCAGTTCTGTTCCAGAAATAATATAGGCTGCCTGTTTTTCACATTTATCTTTCAACTCAAATTTCAAGGCAGCCAGTAAAGTTGATTAAAATTCATGACTTTTGCTTGAAGCAACACCACTGCACTCTGATCCATCACACACAAGCCTGATAGCACTGCTTCTCCTGGCACATGGAAACAGGAAAGCAGCTCCTCTTCCCATAGTCATGTGGCTTACGTGGGTGCTGCCCACCCTGTCTTTACGCAGAGCGTCAAGTCTGCCTGACTTGTTTCTGTGCAGGTGCATGTATATGGGGCTTTTTGAAACACCAATCTCTGAACTAATTACCGACGTATTTTTTAGTGCCAGCAACCAAGTGCATGCGTATCAACTACTTGATTTAGGAAGTAAGGGGAACAAGAGGGAACTTAGCATGTGTCCAAATAAAGTATTTCTGGAGAGGCAAAAGTAATTTACTATTTCACCTCCACTCATGGCACATTTATTCTGTTCATAAAGTGTAAAGCTGTAAGAAAAAAGGGAGGGTTTTTCCCTATCCATTCTTCACATACAATCACCCTTCCAGTCTGAGCAGGGTTACAGTGAGTGGTTATAGGTGCAGCTGCACTGAAGTCAACAGAGCTGTGCTGATTTACTCCATATGTTGAGATGGCCTGCATGTTCCAGGCATGCAGCCTGTAGTAACTCATGGGTTTATGTCTTCTTGAGTACTTCTCAGCAGTTCAAAGAACACAGTAAACTTCCACGAGGAAAAAAAAGTATTCTCTGGGTCAGTAAGTAACTACCTTTGCATGGCAGCAAGTCACTGCATACACCAGATCATGTCAGGTATTTCCAGACAGGCTAAGTCCTGCTGGGACCAGTGATGCACTAAGTGGCATCATTATCTCAAGAGTTTGTTTCAAACCAAACACCAGGCAAACCAGCACTGACGTAACACTAAACTCATACCACAAGATAGGAGACAAGAGGAAAATAATATACTAAGAAATTGTGGTTATTTTATTGTCTTGCCCTCCCAAGACAGGGATGATAACCAAGGAGCCTGAGCCACCTGTAATTTCTGCTGCCTTCTTAGCTGGCTTCCTTTTCCTTTGCCACTTCTTTCTTGTTTAAGTAAAAAGCCAAAAAACACCAGGGAAGTACAGCAAGCTCTCAACACTGTACAAAGAACAGGTAAGGTTGTATCAAATGAGAGAGAACCTTCAGATTTTAAATTGCCTTCTCTCAATCCAGGATCATCCCATGCCAGAAGGGAGTAGAGGGATGGACTCAATAAAATGTAATTATACCGCCTCTGGACAGCAGAAAACTGCAAAAAGATAGACAGGACCCCAAATCCCTCTTCTCAAGTACTCTAATGTGTGCAATGCAGACAAGCCTTTTTTTTATATATTTGGTCCCTGCAGAGCACTCAGAGAGATTTTAGCAATCAATACACCAACAGTGTCTCAGGCAGGGCAGGATCAGAGCTGATGAGCATATGCAGCAGCTCTCAGCACAGATGTGGGGAATCAGCTGCAACCTCCCAGTTGTCACTCAGTTTGAACACAGACCTCAGCTTGGATGGAGAAGGTGTGTGGACAAAGAACATCCGTAAGTCAGCTTTGATTGATCTAAATTTATTGAAAAATGAGACTCTCTGTTTCTCACTTTGGTTTGCAGGGAATAGGTTTTGGTGAAAGCCTTGGATCTCATACACCAGCTAAGAAACCTTGGGTAGATATTCCAGCTGCCAGCAAATCACAACACATAGCAAATTCTATTATCACTGATTTTAAGAATGCAAGAGATTTCACTAGCTGATTGTACATCTATTAGTAGCAGCTACCAAACCAAAACATTTTACCAGCAGAACACCCATCCACACTTTCTGTATTTTCCAGTCTTTGCAAGGTAATGTCAAATCTCTCTGGCACAGCTGGGAGTCCCCTCAGACAATGCAGCATCATCTCCACAAACAGGATCTAAAAAAAGATTTCTAAAAATCTGAAATATTGGCTTGGAAACATTTCCCACTGGCATGCTCAGAAGGAAGGACCACCCAGCTGCTCCTGCTGCTTTGATCTCACCCCAGCACCAGTGCTGGTAAAACCCCAACCCGTATAAAACATAACCCTTAAGCAGTGGGGAAGACTTGTTCTTCTCTGTAGTAGAAAAACCATGAAAATGTTAACAATCCTTAAAACCAGAGGAAAATTGTTTTACACTTGAAACAGAGCTGGAAAGTTAACTCTTGCAAAGCTCAACCACAGGCTGGAAAATGCAACCTGTAGCTGGTATCAAGGGACATTTAATACCCTTTTTGTATCAGAGCTATAAAGACAGAGACACACGTTCACTTCCTTGGGAAACGATTTTGAGTTATTCAGCCAAATCCCATTTCTCCCCTACACAGCTGAGCTGACTGCTGTGATCATAAAAACTGATAAACTCACTGACTAAGTTTATTCCATCTTCCTTGGCACACACGTGAAGTGTCAGACTCGGAAGTAGTGTCTTAGACTAAGACAGTCATTTTTTCTTTTTTTAGATATATATATATATATATATATTTGAGTGTGTGCATGTATAAATATAAAGGTTTACTGACTTGACAAGAGCATGCTGTGACAAGCTCTCTGTCACATCCTATCTCACTTGAACAAATGCAGACAGCCACACTGATTTTTCCACACATGGAAAAACCAAAGCAGATCCAGCAGCCGTAAGAAAGCATCTGGATCCACTTTAAGGTCAGAAATATTGAAGTATGGTTATTTTACACTAATAATACTATTTAGCATTTCTCCAGAAACCTTCATCCTGATAGATCAGAAAGTGCTCTGGAAATGATACACACAGAGCATCACTGACATCTCGCCAGCCAGCCCATTGTGCAGCTCACCAGGACACGGAGCAGAAACCTCAATCGAGACGACCACTTTCAGAGCCCCTGCTTAGCCCTCCCGGGACCTATAATGTCCTTTGCAGGACAGACAGACCACTAATTTTTATGCTCTTCTCTGAAGGACTTTGGCATGGTAAAATGTCTTGAAACTCAATCTCCTTTAGACTGGAAAGATGAAGGGCAGCGCAGATCCTCACAGAACTGAAACCCCCAGCCCCAAGGGGGATTTTAAAAGCTAAACTTAACAAACCATTTCTCCATGCCACCTGCAAATGAGCTAACTTGCTTTTCAGGTAAGGCAAATTAATGACTAACAGATAGTGACTGAGGGAAGGGCACAGGGATCCTGATGAAACCTTCACCTCCCTGCTATCACTGTGCAAGAATACCCGTCCCACTGAGGACTGATTTTGGCAAGTACCAATGGGAGCTTTCCACAGACTGCCACGTCTTCAGCCAGGAGTCAAGCCTGCCTTAACGCCTGCAAGCAAAGGGAGACACCGACCTACGAAGTCCTGGGCAAACCTTGCTACATCCAAGCTTGCAAGAGGTTCCACCTCCTGAGAGCCGCAAGGACACCCCATGACCAGCCCTCTCATCCACCTCCTTGGAGGTTTAAGCTCTCCAGCCATAATTTATCTTAGCAGAAAGCAATGGTGTTGGTAAACCTGGCTGTTACTTCAACACAGTCTTGGGCACAGAGCTGAAGCACACCAGGAATGAGCTTGATCCAGTATCTCATCACCAACAAACCCTTTCCTGCCCCAGGCTCTGCAAGCAATGGCACACACAAGAGACACAATGTTCTCTCCCTCCCTTAATAAACATGAGGAAAGGCAGAAAGGGCAAAGGAAGTCAGTCACGGAGCTCAGCTACTAATCACACCCAGGGAGTGCATTCAAACAGCCCAGGAGACACAGAAGGTTCTCCCATCTCCCTTTTCAGAATGAGCAACCCTCAGCTTGTGGCCAAGGTTAAGCAGCAACTCCCCCAAGTCTCCCAGAGGCCATGGCTCTCTATGGCACACCAGGTTTTTCTCAGGATAGCCAAATTGGCAGCTTTCTGAAGAATAAAGCTCCGAATTCAGTGGTTTTGTCTACGGCATGTTTTTCACAATTAAATTTATAGCAAAGAATGGAACTAGACTTGTTGAAATTTTGAAGAGAAAACAACTTTGGAAGTTAAATTTCAAGGTATATTTGGTAAGGCTGGAAGGAGGCCTTGGGCAAGACCTCCTTGCACACCGTGAAATCCTGAACTCTCAGGAGTGGTGGAAAGGGAGTGGAGGGAGGATTGCTGCTGTACTTTCGTGGACTCCCTGCCTGCCTACAGCTTTTGCTGGAAGATGGAATTGCAACACAGGACAAAGCCAAAGCCTGGTGAGACACCTCACTCCACCTGGTATCAGTGCAATGACGTGGCTTTGAATTTGGGAAGACCGAATTCCTTTCCTCTTCCTGTGCTCCACAACCGTCACAGCACCCCAGGCAAGTGTTTCCATGGAAAGATAGGGCCAACAACATGGCATCCCACAGAGTTGCTGCAAAGTCTGAAGTGGTGAAGCCACTGGATTTAAATATTGCAGTTTCATAATCACTTACATCTGGGATCAGCCTACACCAAAGAACACCACAGCTTTCCTCCCACCCCACATCCTGCCTGCTCAGGTGCTGGCACAGTCATATGGGCAACACTACAAATGAACCCAAGGAGGGAACAGATCCAGCTTGAAACTAACCCAGGCACAGCAAACTTTTAAAACACAGCCCAACACCCTCATATGGTCCCAGCAGCGCAGAGGCAGGGACAGAAGGCTGGCAGTGGCAGGGGACCACGCTTCAGCTCCCACCAACAGCTCCCGCCTACGCAGGGCTGAGAGACGCGTGCGGCTGCTGCCCAGGGCAAGGGAGTTGCACACACCGTGCAGACAGGAGCAGTGTCTGGCACTCACACCTCCCCTTTCTGAAACCTAAAGGACAGCCACCCTCGCTGCAGACAAGGAAGCCCAGCTGAATCACATCCCCATCACAGGTGTGGAGAGAAGACAGGCTGGATCATTTCAATTATGCTGGCACAGCACAAAACACACACACTTCTGCCCTGCACATTATTGTAATGCTTCAGAAGCATATCCAGGGCTTCGGGAGAGCAACACGCAGAGAAGGAACCTCCAAATACACTGCACATGGACAAAGGATGTGAATGGCCACACTGATCCCTTTCCCCTCCCAAAACAAACACCTGAACAGGACAACTTGAGGAGCTGCATAGCTTCTCCACACCTGAGGAACCCCCAAAGCTCTGATGGACGTCCTAAACCTAGCAGATTTTGCAACTGCACGCATCATAAAATCCTTTGGGATTTGCTAATGTATGGCTGTGCTAGCAGGGCAGAGCAGTGACGCTGCGTTCAGACTGCAGAGATTTTGGACTCAAGCTTTACACAGGTCCTGATCTTACTGAACATGCAACTCCCACATCTGCATTTACAAGTCACACTAGACAGAAATACATGGTGCTTCTTGGGTTTAGGTCCTAGAGACAGACTAATGAGTGTTAAGGAGCCAAATTCTCTTTGTTCCTTGGTTAGTGGCAGAGTGTACAAACAGAAATGGTCTACTCCAAACCATCTTGGCTCCAATTTATTAGTTCATAGCTCTCCCGCAAACAGACGTTTACCTGGATACATAGCCACATTCACAAATATAATATCCAGTTACAATATATGAAATAATTTAAAGTGGCTAGTTATCAGTTTAAAAATTACAAAAACCTTGGCTGTAACAGGCCAAAATGATACCAAGTTTCACATGGGCATACTTGTATTCCAGACTACATGCTCCTGGAAGCTCCAAACATTGTCCTGTGCAACTGCTGCCAGTTCCCAGTGGTCGTCTGTGCAACTGATGTTTCACTGAGCATTTAAGAGGCAGGTTGGGTTTTACACCTGCTCTATGCTTTCAGCAAAGAAGGCATCAGTATCCCCTCCTCTGGAAGCCCAGAGGTGGATGTGCTCTTTCCTGGATGATATATTGTTCCTACCAAGGTGTAAGACTCACTCTATACTGCAAAGCCCAAACAAATTCACATTTGCAAAACATGGAGCAGAACCATAGAACACTCTGACTTGGAAGTTTCCCACCTTCTGAGTTGGAAAGGACCCACAAGGATCCTCGAGCACAACTCCTGGTCCTCCACAGGACAACCCCAAGAATCACATCATGTGCCTGAGAGCATTGTCCAAAATAAACCACCCAAGTGGAAAGCACACATGCCTCACCTGAAGGAATGATAGAGGATCAAAAGCCATCCACGTGTGACCCATGTACAAAGTACATCCAGTGTGCGATGCTGCTGCCACTTCACCCTGAATTCTCAAATCTTGTCACTGTGTTTACACCTTGCCACCCTATTTCCAGGGCTTCCTGCCTATCCTCTATGCTATTTTAGGATCATTCCTCTAAAACAACCTCTTTCTAAGCATCCAGCTCACATCCTTCCCTCTTCCTCCCTGCAAATCTTTTATCTAAATCTGCCCCCGGTTTCAAATCACACCAGGAAGCAGTGACAGCCAGGAATAGATTTAACTGGAGAGAAATGGTTTGTACTCAAAATTGAATGAGAAGTTCAGCACGGATGATATTCTTTACTATAATCTAGGATTTTTGCACAGACGCAGCTGCCAGGAAGGATGCCACAAAAATTTCCGTGTGTGACTACAACAACCCCCTGATGCCAAGCTTACTGGTTGGAGGGCTGCAAGACCATGGGGTCTAAATCTGCCCCCAGCCAGCACTGCTACAGGAGCACAGGGAAGTGCTAGTGGCAGACACAGAATGTTTCTGGGAGGTGAGATCATCCTTTTGGGATAAAACTGCCTATTTTTCCCCATGTAGAAATTATCACAAATGCCCAAAAGGTAAGAGAACAAACACATGTCACTGAAACAGCTTTTGTTCCAGCAGCAAAGTTTTACAATGGTATTTTAAATGGGGGGAGAAATAAAAAAAATAAAACAAAATAACAATCTCTGCAACACTGTTTTGGCAAATCGTATTATTTAGGATTTAACATTAGTTGTAATTCCCAATGTACCTCTTTCCACTGAGAAGTGAAGGTTTGGATGTCT
Organism: Gymnorhina tibicen; assembly: GCA_013399875.1. Taxonomy (NCBI): domain Eukaryota; kingdom Metazoa; phylum Chordata; class Aves; order Passeriformes; family Artamidae; genus Gymnorhina; species Gymnorhina tibicen. Next base: position 411,684 of record VXAZ01009905.1, read on the forward strand.
GCGAGCGATGAAAATGAGAGCCAGAAAATTTAATCAAGTCTGTTTTACAGCAGGAAGCAGTATGCTGGGTTAGAAGAGACTTATTTCCAATGCTATTGCAGGCTCACTTGAGCTCCTGAGAGGAGCCCTATTAACAGAGAGAGGCCAGGCTGCAAATAACCCTGCAACTGCTGGGGGGACAGATAGGGAAGGAACAAATTCACAGCTCTCAGATTTATTTCAGGGGGCCAATTCTAGCAGCAAGGGCCACTTGCCTTTAGAAGACCACTCGGCTTTGAGCATTTTCCAGGATTCTTCCTAATACTGAAAATGGTAGCTACTTAAATCAACTGCTTCCTCCCTTCTGGGGAGAGCAATGTCTGTTATTCAGCATCCCCACGTCTTGAAATTTGACCACAAAGTTCACAAAGCCAGAAACATGTATTTGAGATGAGAAATTCAGCTCTTCACTAACAGCAAAATAGAAAACCAAACCCTCCATCAGAGCAGGGGAGAAGCTGGAAAGTATGATCTGACAACACTGCAAGAAACCTTAACAGGTGGGAAAGAGCCTGACTCATACAAATGTACCCTCACGTACGTTACTTTTTGTGACTTCAGGACAGCTAGGCCCAAGGAAGAGGAGAAAAGGAGTGAATTTTCCTCAAGTGGTGAGACTCTCAACACGCCCGGGCGATGCCGTCACCCAGCACCACGGTGCTCACAGGCTGCCCAGACTCAGCCCTCCCTGCCAGGCCATCAGTGTCTCCTTTCACTTGCACCCTTTCTCACAAAGGATAATTTTGCCTTTTGAGGGCCATCGCCCGCGGGGACAGGAGGTTTATTTAGCTATTTAACATCGCTGTTTTGTTCTCTGCGGTGGGGACTGGCTGCGCGCACAGTAAATCCTGGGGATGAACTGCTCTCGGCTCTGACTATGGGCTTGCTGAACCGTGCTTCCCCTGCGTGCTGCGACAGGTTTCCAACCATAATAACCCTGCACAAAGCACCATCTCTCGCTCAACAGTTTCCGTCAGTCACACCAAACCCTTTCTCTCTCCCACTACCTAAACACATCTTTGATATTTCTGCCGTTTGGCCAGAATAAAGGACTCGCCCTCTCTAAAAGAACCAAACCGTGCTGATACTCATTCAGTTTTACAATTCCCCAGGAGAACAAACATTTCCCAGTGAGCTGCCCGGTTACAGGGCTGAGGTTACTTCTGCCCAGGCAAGTGCACTGCTTTGAATTCAGGCATTTCGCCGACGGATGCTCAGGATTCCCAAGTGGAAGCAGATCGCCAGCAAAAGAGCAGCATTTACCAACTTGCTGAGGCTGTCACTGACCCAGGTGTCACCCCTGCTCAGGTGACAACTGCCCCCAGGATGACACCTCCACAGACACTGCATGTCCCCAAGATGCAGTGCTCAAGCAAATTTAGAAACTACAGCAGGTCTCTGCAGCAAAACAGCCTGCAAAGGCAGGAATTGGACTATGCCAGATAGGCACATGTATAGCTGCCTGTAGGGAGTTCGCCTCTTTCCTTGGATCCTCACATAAACCAGCTTCTAATTACATTCTCACTTTCTGTTTTTACCACAGTGAGTTTGAAGGCAGCCAAAAGGGAGAAGAATTAAGGAACACACATGGCAGTAGCCATAAACATTTCCTAACTTTCACTTGGTTTTGCAACACAAACAAGACAGACATGCCCTCCTTGGAGGGCCCATGGATTAGAGCTTGCAGATGACTTCAACTTCCCAGCAAATGCTTTCACACAGTGTAGTTTCTGGATTTAATACAGATTTTGCAGGCTGTTGTAACCACTCTTCCAGCTACAAAACACACAAGCACCCCTCTGGCATGCCACAATGTGGACTAAAATCACAGAAATTGCTTTGGGACAGTCCCCACCAGCACCCCTGAAAGTGGAGATTATTTCAACAGTCAGGAGGGTTGATGGGACTCTGCTTTCTTCAGCTATTCACATAACTGACTTTTCCCAGCATCAAATCAATCTTCCCCAGCTGCTTCTGCAGCCAAAACTCATCAGGATTTGCCCCAAGTTGTAGCTTCATTAGATGCTGCCAAATATAACACAGGTACAATTCAACTTGGACCATGACAGCAGAGTTAAATACATTTTTTTTTAATTAAAACAAATGGAGATAGCAAGCTCTCGTGCTTCATCCCATGTCAGGATACCACCCCACAACTTTTCTGCCCAACTTTTTTCTGCCTCACACGTCCATCAAACCATGACAACAGGGAGGGTTGTTCATTGATTTGTGCTCCTCGCGGACTCAGGAGGAGCTGCCTGAAACCCTGACCTGGCCTCTGAGCAGGGACTGATCCAAAAGGTGACTGCAGGTGCACCAGCCCAGTGACCAGTCAGGACCAAATCTATGACCACAGAAGCAGGTAAGGGCAGGCACCGCTGCATACCCAGCTGAGAGGAGTCCCTGGCACAAATACTGGGACACCCTCCTGCCTAAGCAGGGGGGCACAGTCCCACAGGATAGGCAGCACCCAGAGCTGCAGAGCCCATTGGGGTTGCTGCCCAGCAGCTCCCGGCTTGTAGGAAATGCTTGGTGCTGTGGTACCAGAGGCATTACAGGTGGAAATACCCCTGGGAGCCCAGCGAAGAGCTGTGCCAGATGGTGAGGAGGTGCAGCACCAGCCCTGCTCACCCTGCACAGTGCAGAAGGTAAGATGGCCAGGGGCATCCCTTCCCCTCCAGCTGCCAGACCCTGGGGCTAGGAAGGGTCTGTTTTGCTGGCACATGGAAAAGCCAGAACCAAGGGAATTAAGCATACATCACTCTGCACTGTGGCTGTACTTCCCAATGCATCACGTCATCAACTTCATCACCCAAAGTGGTACAAAACAGGAATGACTGCCCTCCTTTTTTTTTTTTTCCTTTCTTTTTTTATTTTCTCTTTTTAGATTTTACGATCCACCCAGAAATCTGCAGCTCTGGCATGAGACAGACCAGCACCACGTCACAAGAAATCCCCTGTAAGCCTTTTGATGACTTTCATCTATTATTCACTTACCGCAAATCCTTGCCATTAACAAACTGCACTAAGGGAATCCGAACTTTCAAAGCCACAAATCTCCTAATAACTATGGCCGCTTTATACATGCCTTAGGATTAGCCATGTCATCTGGTTAGAAACTCAAAGCTGCTCTTCATTATTGGATCCAACCTGCCTGGAAACAGAGAACAGACTGGTAATACTGCCCCTGATTTCAATGATGCAGAGGCAGTCATTACATGACATCCTCCTCCCGGACACATCCAGCCCAGTGGCACACATTTATGCTGCACTACTGTGCCAAAGACCCAGAAACCTCCCTCGAGTACACTGACACCAACCCTGGCAGACGGTGCAGGAGTAAACTTGACTCCGAGCACACTCAGGCTTCACGCTGGCTCCTAGTATGCAAACCGAAGGCAGTTTTACAGCTATGCTCTGTAAACTAAGAATGCCTTTAGTTGCTTTGAAAAATAAGAGCTTATTTAGTCAATACATCGGCTTCTTCAAAGAGCCTTCAAACTAATTAGCCATACTGAGTTACTATGAAAATACGGAGCTTACACTCAATACTCTTGATGATAACAGAGCTGGTGCTTTGATAGTGAAGCTATAGAATTAGCACAAACTTCATCAGATGCATTTTCCTATAGGCTCCAAATTATATTTCAAACTGAATATTTTCCTTTCCTGCGGTAGATGTGGGAATTCACTTAATTCATTTGTAAGTTCAAAGCAATAATGATTTTTAGCCCATGTGCAGATCAAGGGTTTGAATATTCAACAGTGACAGACAGCATGAGGGGATGGAAGACAGACACACAAGAGAAGACGCTGAAAACAAAAACAAAAGCTGCAGTAAAAAAAGTAAAGAGAGTAGAAAAAATAGTTGCTCTACTACAGATGAGCAGTACAGCTGTTCCAGTTCAGCTTTTACAGGACAGAGAAGTGGGGATTTCTTAATTTAATGCAAAGGGCACACTAGCCAGAGGCAAACCCTCCCTCATAGATGCAGATAGGCTGTCAAGCAAAACAAAGTTTACAAACCCCCACAAGATATGCAAAGGGCAGAGAAGCAGACTGCAAGGCTCAACAAATTTTAATTCCATGAGTTCCTGCCCATCCCTGCTTCTTAAAGAGCGGGTTTACTTGGCAGATAAGCCTTTGCTTCTTAAAAAAAAAAAAAAAAAAAAAAA
>VXAZ01009905.1:415919-535816 GCA_013399875.1 Gymnorhina tibicen
AAAAAAAAAAAAAAAAATCAAAAAAGTAAAGAAAGTCAAAGGCAACAGCATGATAGGAAAAGAAATTTCCTTTCCCCTTCTGGCTTCCATTTATCTACTTTACATGCAGGTTTACTTACAGCAGAGACCAAGAGGGATGCATCCAAGGGCTCAGCACCACCGGCACTCCCTACAGCCCCAATCCCCCTTCCTCTCCTGCTCCTCCTCCGCTCCCTGCCCCACCCAAAGCACCCAGCTCTTCCAGCTCACTTCCCTCCCCAAGGGAATTGACACCTCTTGCTCCAAAGGTGTGACAAATCATAATTCTGAATTTCAGGGCAGCACCTGGCAGCAGCTCAGGGGAGGGAAAAAAAAAAAGACAAGTTCTGACATGGGGAATGGGAGAACTAAAAATTACCATTACAAATCATCACAACAACTTCGTTATTAGTTTATAACATGTCATATAGCTGATTTCCTTCCCCTCCTCTTCCTACACTTTCACTGACTGTATTGATTGGACTTGTCAGCATGTTCTCACATAAGACTGAATTCAATTAAATGAAATACAACCAACAAGCCAGCAGGTATTCGATGTTTGCTTAAAAAAAAATCAAGTAGCAACACGTGTAGACAGCCAGCGTAACCTGAAAGGAGGATGCTCCATAATGTATTTAGTAACTGCTGTCTGCACAGAAAAAGCCAGAAGCAGACTTTAACCAGCAATTCTCTGCAAGTGTCAGGACAGCAGCAGAGCACAACAACTACTGAATCTTATTTCACACACCGGATCAGAGTTTAATCTGAGCAGCAGCCACATAAATCCAGAGGGGCTCTATTAAAAACCAGTGCAATGACTCATCCCACACAGAAAAGCATAAATTCAAACTCTGAGCATCTATATATTTCTTAAGAAAGCCTTTTGTTTAGCAACAAGAATTTCTTTGTTGGACAAGCAGGGGGCTGGATCACATCCTTGTGGCAGGACATTTCTGCTCCTTTAGCAACACAGAAGGGCATTAAGATAGCCCACATGCAAAGCCGAGACTGTACATGTGTATGCCAAGCAACTCTGCCATGGGCACTTTAATACAGTGCTATTTTCAATCCTCCCTGGCCAACGCAACCCTACAGCAGCCCTAAGGCTGTCCTCTGTCCTCATCCACCCCCACCTCTAGCACTAAAACCCAGACAAACCCTCACCCTCCCCAAAAGTCAATGGCCATTTTGCCACCTGCCCTGCAAGACCAGGATTTCCTTCCCGGAGCACAGTGATGGCTTAGAGCCACAGCTGCTCCTTCACAGCCCTTCAAAAAGCTTTGCCAAGAAGAGCACAGTGTCTTTTTTTAGAGACACATCTCCATTCACTGGGAGGCACAAGATGCTCATTCCTGCCAGCCAGGACAGGAGCCCTCAGCCCCGACACCCAGCACAGCAACAACTGCCCTAGGGACTTCCAGCTTCCACTTTCTTCTCACTTAATACCAACCTTCTGCAGCAAGGAGGTTTTGGGTCCACCCCCTTCCAAACAACCAAAATTAAAGCAATTTAGCATAATACCAGCTTCTTTGAAGACAGAAATATCCAACACTGCCACCACTTCCCCAAGGCCCTTGTGTTCTGTGATAAAGTCGATTTGTGGGTCCCATTTGTTGGTGTTTACTCAGATGAGAAGCACCAAAACACATGGTCTCCAGTGGCTGTGCTCGTGGAAGTCACACTCATCAGATAATCTCAGCAAATTGCCACTGAGCACAAGAAGAGACTTCAGCGACCACACACACCCCAGAAACAAAAGACCCACATCCATTTTAATCGCCATCATGCCCCGTTTCCATGACAATGATGGCACCACCCCCATTATGCATTAGGAATGAGGTATTAAAAACAAAAACAGGAAAATACCAAAACCAAAGGATGGGCACCTGTTGATTATCTCCTTTTTCTCTGGTGCTATCTTGATGCCAAGGCGCTATTAACAGCTTCATCTGTCATACGCAAAATCTTAAAATTAGACTGCTACAGCCTTTACTCTGAAATATTGTGGCAGTTGCTCTCCCATGAACGATTTTTCTTCGTCTGGGATATTTGCTCTCACACTCATCAAATATAGAAACACATACACATACAAAAATTCTGCAGCATGCTGGGCAACTGATTTGGTTACCAGCAGTTCAGGTGCCAGGTCAAAGTCTGGGGTCTGGATGACTAACAGAATACATGTTAAATCTGAAATACTACAGGATGTAAAGCTTGGCATTAAATGCAGGACAATGATGTAGATATTAATAAATGTTACAAGATATTTAGAAATCAAACAAAATGGTTATAAAAACCATTATGGTTATCAAAATGGTTATCAAACTCAAAAAATTTGATTAAATCATATGTTTTCTACTGGATTTTGCACTTTTCTTGTACATACATAAAACAGGCATATTCCATGCAGGTAAACAGAAAGCCCTTTACTACCTTGAAAGCACTGAGCCAGCACTAGCTCTGCCTTCTCATCATGCTGTTTGCAAACTTGTGTTTCATTTGACCTAGCAGAATCGCCCTGCTACAGCTGTTACTGCATTTTTCATGTAAGACACTACATATTCCCAAAACCAGAGCTGGCCTAAGCTGCCTGTGACACCAGAAGGCAAGAGGGGACAAGGGGCAGCACTGTACTCACAAAGCCCTTCTTGTTGTGGCTGTGACTAAAGTCCCTCACTTTGGGGAAGCTTTTGGCAAGGACCCTATGGAAACGTGCTGGCTAACAGCAAAGGAAGATGCTGTCAGCTCTCCAGTGCCCCTGGCCCTTGAAAATCCCAGCCTTCCTCCCAGTTTAGACGTTAGCCCTCCTCTCCAAATGTTTCTCTCCTCAATCCCCCCAGCATTTTCACTTTTGTTTTGCAAAGGAACAGAGGCACAAGTTCATCTTTCCCTCCCTAGTTCTAAATACATCAGCAGATGTCAGGGTTTCAAGGCAGCTCCTTGTTCAAGCAAGGAGAATGCAAAGCCAAAGCATGAGGCCAACTATTTGATCAATACTCTTTGATTTAATTAGCTTTTGACCGTGCTTGAAGTTGATGCCTTAGAGGAGTTGCCACAGGCAAAACTCAGTTTGCAAGAGAAGGATTGCTTTCACCATCTGAGAAATAAAAAAAAGAAGATCTAAACCTTGGAGGGACTGAGGACAATTTACCACCTAGAGAGACCTGCCTTCAGGAAAGCAACAATCATCTGACTTACCTAATAGCTGAACTCCTAAAAAGAAAAGAGCTATCACACCAAATTTGTTCACATATTTTGTGCCATTTCACTTTCATTTTTCAATTTACTTAATACATTCTACTTATCTTCCTTCTGTACCTTCCTAAGTCAGTTCTTTGGATAAGAAGCCAGTATTGCCCAGCAGCCTCCAGAGTAAAACCTCCAGCTCTCTCCAAAATGGGTCACAAAAGCCATTTGCTGCACATAAAAGCTTGTCACCTCCTCCAGCTTATTCAATTTTATCTAAAAATCAAGACTGTGATGCATATATATGAAACAGAGCTGTGAACAGAGCACACCAATATCTCACTAATATCTACCATATTTTAAGGTCTATTTACACTTACCAGTATACATATATTAATCCTAATGTATTGGATCTGGACCAGAAGCTAAAAGCCAGGACATGAGGCTTGAAGTAGCAGTCTGGATACAAGTCCAAACTTGGCAGTTTAAACTCATATATAATCATCATTACTCAAGCTCAGTGAAGGGAGGGCAGACCTTAAATCCCTATTAGATTTACTGACTTACTGATTTACTCAGTTTATTAATTTCTTTTGTACCTTTACTGATCCTGTCACAAAGAATTCAAAATGGAGGTCCTTAACCTAAGGAAATTATGACTGCAGTTGAACACTTGCTTTGTATCATTAATGACACCTCCAAGATGGGTCAAGTACCCTGGCAGAGTCAAGTGACAGACCCTGCATTTCATCCCCAAATGAGCAGTGAAGCCTGCAGTGGAAACTGAGTGGAAGTCAGGAGCTGGCAAGTGTCTCCCCACCCATCCCGTTGTACCCTTTTACACAGTCAGCTAACACATCCTTGGCACCCACATCACAGTTTTCTCACTGCTGGTCAAAAATATGCATGACAGAGAGCAGTTAATGAGTTCAATGTGAAATAAATTAAATCAAATCACGACCTCACAGCATCGACAGTGCATTAATCTCTTACACCAAAGCTGTGCAAGGATACAGCTGCAAGACCAGAGCTCTACAGGCACTTGCTTCACAGCTACTGACACCAAGGGCAAGCCTAGCTTTTGGAGGTGCTCCACTCTGCAGCAGCCAGGACCACACACAACCTGCATCCCTGAAACTCAGCTCCATCTTTTATCTTTGACACCATCTGAGGAGCACCAGGAACAGACCCACAGCTCCCAGGGCTGACCTTTAATCTTCTCACAGGAGGGCAGGCAAGGTCTGAGTACAGCCCTGTGAACAGCTCTGGTCTCAAAAGACATGCTGAGATGAACAGATGCAAAGATGTGACCAAAAAGCGTAGGGACATCTGCAGTTCTGCCAGCATCCCGACTACCAGCTCCCCTTCCAAGTGATAAAGGGGAAAACCCACAAATCCCACATGCTACATGAAGTGTTGTTACTGGAGTAGCTGCTAGTTTTAGTCAGACCAAAGTTTTCAGTGTTTGGAAAATGAGCAGCTCTTAAGCACCTCCAGCTCATCTGACCAGGGCTAATGTAGGTAGGCTGTGGATCAGCTGGGCTCTGCCCTCACCAAATCCAGAGCTCTGCCAGGAGCAGGCAAGGCAGCTGGCAAGGACTGCAGGCAGGACACCCACCATGGCAACTGCTGCCTAAACCTGCCTGTACAAGAGCAGACTAGGAAAGAATCAATCACCTTTCATTTTCAGGGTCACACACCATCTTTACTGCCAAGCAGGTGGTAAGGTCAAACTACAACTAGGGAAAAGGCAGTTAAAGGAAAGGAAAAAAAAAAACAGGAGAGACCCTCCCGAGTAACTAAATGAAGGTAATAAAAACAATATCTGATCCATAAAGTGAGAAATGGGACCACTGGAGGAGGAGCAGTGGGCCAGGAAACACAGCCAACCCCTGAAGTCCAGAGAACGTGGGAAAACCCAACTATTTCAAACTTGCCTAGCACATAAGAACTGCTTTTGTCTGCATTAAAAGCTGCACTGCTTTCACCACCAACGTGACCAGCAGCTACAAAAGGAGAAATCTCAACAACAAAATGCTGAACTACGCCATGCCAAAAGGCTGCTGTCCCACGCCAGCAATATTCAGAGCTGGATCGTGCTGCCCGCTCACAGCCACAGCCACTGTCCGCAGGACAGAACAAAAGCTGTGTCACTACTCTGTATGCAGAAAAAGAGACAATAGCTCCCATAAAAAGCCATGCAAAGCTTTTTAGTGAGATTTCTGGTCTGGGATCTGATATGATCCACCCCTTAAAGCTTTAATCAGCTGTGCAGTCAGCTGGCATACCACCATTTTAATAGTAACCCTTTTAATTATCCATCTGAGCACTCTTCCCTAGCCCCAGGAAGAAGGGCACTGACCCCACACTCTGTCCCATATCCGTACAGAACATCAGAACATTTTGGTACAAGGTATCATGTATGGGAAATCAGCAGAAACTGCCCTCATCTCATGTCTTCTGGCTTTTCTGTATGCCTGTTTTAACTCCACGGATCCCTTCACAGCCTTGCTAGTGGCCAAGAAAACTGCTTGACCACAGCAGCTGGGCAGGATGAGTCAGGACACATGAATGTCTTTTAACCCCTCTGCACCTGTGCACTGAGAGTACTGGCTGCTCAGCTGAGCACAGCTGGGATTAGCTCTCTCCCATGCAGGAAAACTCATGCATTCCCAGCAAGGTCAAACCTTCCTAATTCTCAACACCCTTCAGCAAGGTTTAAGGGAAAAAAAATTTTAAAAAGAGAGAGAGCGTGTGAGACAGACAAGCCCCAAACACAAAGTACACTTTCCAAATGACTGACAGAGAAATGCAGCCATCAGAGCACAAAACATGTTGTGATAGCGTGGCACATAATACGATATAAATCGAGCACACACCAGAGCTTCAGCCGGCTTTGTGCTTTGCAGAGCCCACAACTTTTGAATTCAATAAAATAATAAGCACCCTGACCTTAATGCAGTCATCAACGCTAAATAAAGCCGAGCACAGTTGTGCTCCTTTGATCAGTCTTTTCATAAAAGCAGTATAAACAGTATTGCTGCTTTTCCATATCCTAAGAGGCTTTTACATTTGAAAAGTGTTACGCGCGCACACCAGGAAAATAAGCAGTGTTTTGTTTCTTGTTCCTTTTGGGTTTTTTTGTTGTTGTTGTTGTTGCTTTTCAAACTGTAGAGAGAAAAGTTAAACAATCAACTCCCAGTGATCCAAACAATGTGTTTACATAAGGGTTTACAAAATGAAAAAAGCAAGTTACTCCACATTCAGATATTCTGTGGTCCTGCCAAGTGTCTCAACAGACTAATGTCCTCCGAGACACAGACTTGTGCTATAACATTTCTGGCCAAAGCATTTGAATTTTAAAAGACAATTACAAAGAGAGAGAACCACAGCCAGCTGTGCAGCAGTGATCCTTGCTCTGAAGCAAACTGCAGGGTTTGGTTTGCTTGGGTCAGTGTTTCTGCTTCCTTGCCAGCATTAGGAAGGCAGGGATGAACCTGACCGTTCCTGTAGCCTCAAGGATTTTAGCAGCCTGCTCCATTACCTGGCCCACATTAGCTCAAAGAGCATCCTGCATGTCCCTGTGGCTGTCAGCCAGGCAGGACTCCCAAGCTAACCTGGTCCCTTGGCCATGTTCAGCACAGTGTCTGCAAGCTTTTGGCAACTCCAGCCTCTCCAGAAGTACCAACCCCCAGCGATGCCAGTCAGCGTAGGTCCTCCAGCCAAGCTGCTTTCTTTCCACACAGTCTTTCCACAGGTTTTCACAACGCCGCAGTAATTCAATTAGCATTGGGGAAAAATTAGCAAGGCATTCAACTTCTCTTTTTGCGTCTTAAAACCTAATGTGGACGTGTGTGTGTTTTAGCCAAGGGTTACACCCTGGCCTCCCACGTGCTGTGCAGTAGTGTGACCCAGCTTTATCTCATTTAACTCATTTCTGCTAATAAGTGAAAAAAATACTTCCTTCTGTAGCAATTACTATTACAGCCATTACCCTTCCAGTTGGTGCAGACGTGCTCCAGAAAGAAATTTTTATCATGAAGGTGGTATTTTAAAATACTACCATGTAGAGAAATCAAATTTAATCACAAAATGGAGGTGTTTTACACTTACCGTGACTAAATACATTGGCCCTTACCAAAGAGTGTTGAAGCCTGAGACACTGCTCCATGTTTTGATCCAAGTCAAACACAGGCTACTCAGAGAACCAGTGGAGCACAACAGTGAAAAATCTTCAGGCACTGCAATGCCACTGATCTTTAGAAAGTCAGGAAAATAATACAAGTAATCCTGGATAAGTCACAAAAAAAGAGAAAGGGAACAAATCTGGGTTTCTACATCTCAGGCACCTGAGTGCCCTGTCTACTTGGGCTAACTTGACAGCACATCAAGGGTTTGAAATGAACACTTGAATCCTTTCCTGACCCAATGGCTTAAGGCAGCATCAAGAGAATATGGAAAGAACAAAGTTATTTCCCCTCATTCTTCAAATGCCTCTGCTGTTTCCATATTCTCCATCTCATTTTCTCGCTTTTCCACCCCAGCCACAAGTCCCCTGTGTCCAGCAACCACCCAGAGGCAGCCTGACCTCCTCTCCATCTGCCAAAAATACCTTCAAACCTCAACAAGGATGGAAGGAGAGACCTTTTTATATGAAGTGTGAGGGTCCAAAACAATGACAGAAAAAATAACCTACAAAGTATATGAAGTCCCCAGCCCCAGACTGAAAGCAGCCCTGTACAACTGTAACTCAGCCACCAGTTTAGCTGAGAAAACTCCTCTCAGGAGCAGAATTTCAGAGATGCACAGCCGTGAGAGCTGCCTGTCACGCCTTTTGGGAGCTCACTTCACCCTCTACTTTTGGGGAATCATCCTTTCAAAATGCAAGTCACAAGAGGTTTTTTTTCCCTAAGAGCGATTTTTCCATTGTCAGTCCTTAACAATGCTATTTTTTTTTTTTTTTTACAAAAGCTTTATAATCCTCTGCTTTTTCATCTGAGTGGAAACCACTATATGACAGCTTTAAACTTTTCTTTCTTTAAACTCAGCACTCCCTCCTCAGTTATAATCCTCCTATTGGAAAGATCAGTTTGCAAGTCCTTGCCTCCAGGCAGCCACATCACAGCAGCAATTACAGACCCAAAAATCCAATCAAAACCCCTCATCTTTTAGCTCAATGGCCATGACTTTAATTGCATGACAATAACAACAAGAAAATTAAGTGACAATTTGAAGTTATAAACTGCTCCCAACCCACACCATTCATTTTGGCTCCAGGGTCCTTGAATTCCGAGGATGGTACATATGAAAGCACCAAAATGGCTCTGACATCAGTGTCCCATTTTAAAACTCTCCCAGGCACACTGGCTTCTGAGACCTTTTGGACTTTTGATCACCCTCTGGCTCAGCCTGGCTTTTCCTCCTCCCTCCAATTTTATCTACAACGGCAAACGTTTCATAACTACAGAGGCACACTCAAGTTCTTGCATTTTCTTTGTAGCATGATTTGAACAGTGCCTGTATCACTAAAATGGCAGAATTTTAGCTCTAAAATTAGAACTAAATTTTACGTCCAATTCTGTGAAATCAGAACTGAAGAATTTTTTGTGGGGAATAAAAAGATAGCAAATTAGCAGTGCCTGAACTAAAGCTGGATTGGTTTTCTCCTCAACAAAAATCAGGGACACACATTATTTATATTTCAGGGACAATGCAGTAAACACAATTTTGCAATGGATGAAAACCACAAACCCCTCCTTTTTTAAAAACTGCAGTGAAGTCAGAGGAATTGCCACCATCCAGAACAAATCAATGACACACCCTGAAATCAGCCAGTTCCAAGAGCGGAGCTTTGGTCAGTCTGCGATCACAGGGGAAAGCTGCAAAGTTCAGCTCAGGATCCCATTAGTCGCAGCTATGCTTCAGGTCTGCTTTTCTCTTGCAGAAAATACAGGGTAGAAGAAAAGCCCCTGTGGAGTTCCCTGTCTACTCCTTCCTTCACGGTGCATTCCAGCCCCAGAAATTTTCACTTCTATAGCCCAAATAATCCCCCATCAGTGCAGTGTCATTTCCAGAAGCACCTGGCACAGTTGTGCTGCAGAACTGCAGCGGCACATATACAGGCAGGGCTCTCCAAGGTGTGTTCTTCCCTGCATCCTTGAATAACCAGGCATCAGGGCTTCCCCTGACTGGAGGGCCATGGTAGCCCCAAGCTGTACACCCACCCTGCAAAAGCCCTGAAATCACTTTAGGTGGGAAGCAAAAACTAATCCCCAGCATCTAAACCCTTAAAATTACAGTTTGCAAAAGACTTTTTTTTTTTTTTAACTTTTTTTTTTTTTTTTTTTTTTTTTTTTTGTTGAGCTACTGGTTCGCACTGAGGTTTTTCCTCACAGAAAATAGTTAATAAGCAAAGAGGGAAAAGAAAACATTCCTTTGAAAAAAAAGTAAAATTCTGGGAAGGAACAGCATGAGATACCAAGGCAGTTGTTTGAAAGCTCTCTCCCAGTATATATAACCCAGAAGCCAACTCTTACTTTCACAGTACTGCCCATTTGGAACAATGTCCCAAAAACCAGGGAATTTTTTTGCTTTCTTATTTTTACTTCTCTCCTTGTTCTAAACTCTTATTTTTTTTCCTTTCCTAGACAAGAAGTCTCACTCTGCACCATTGACCTGACCTCATCCTAACTATACAGCAGACAGCTGCATGCCTTGTTGGATCTCTTCCAGACATCACAACAGATAGCACCAGCACCACTCTCTACACACACCCCCTCTCCAGCAATTTGTTTTGCTAATTATTAATCTGTCTTTGGAACAGACAGTAATCAATGGGACATAATAAACATACACAAACCCTGTACATCACAGCCTTTTGTCAAACTGCTGTGGCAAAACGGTGCTCCGATGACACAAATGGGAGCTGGGAACATGATGATACAGAGATCTTGGATGCACTTGTGGTGTGCAGGCTGAAGTGTCCCAAGCTGGCTTTGTACACTCCAACCACAAGTGTATGGACTTGCCCACAGCATCACTTATTCTGCTCCCTCAGGCCACAGCTTAGCAAGAAAGTAAATCTAGTCCTGGGTCCCATAAAATAAGCATAAAATTGTGCCAATCACACTATGCAAAGGGCCAAGTTACTGCAGCTATGGAACCCAAGTCTTCATTTTCAAGTGTCATAAAGCAATTCAAATATTGCATTGGGCTTTTCTGCACATCGCCATTTAAGTAGCATCTTGCATACATCTTCATGTCTTTCACACAGCAAGTTCAAATTTAATTGAAAATTAAACGAGGAAACAACTATTAAAATCTAGTTCCAAAAGCAGCTTCCATGAGGAGATGCTGCAGGTACGGAGAAGGAAACAATTCAGAAGTCCTGAATAAGGACAACATCCAAATGGGAAGAGATGTCTGTATTTCCTTATCCATGAAGTGAAGCATTATTTGTAGTACTTCAAATTTTGTTTGGTACCTCAAAGTCATCAAGCATCACCGTATAAAGCCCCACAAGACTTCAAGTTCTTCAACTCAGCTCCTTGTCTCATCATCATCCCCTGCACCTACACTTAGCAACTGCAAAGCACCCTTCAGGTAAGATGCAATGGCTGATTTAAAAGCTTTCACCATCAAACAAAGGACATGCAATGAATACAGAAGTGAGGAAGCAATTAGTATTGCTGAAGACATGTTGCTGAAATCTCCAGCTTTTTATTTGATTGTCAAATTGGGTCTAGGCAGCTTTAGTCAAAACATCTTTGTGCTTGTACTCTAAATATCAAGTACATGTAACTAAATCTAACACTTAGAAAACCCCTCCCTATACTTCGAGCTACAAGTATAATCACAGTGCATCTGGCATTTAAATAAAATAACCATTAGCACAGGAAACACACAGCATAAAAGTACCAGGTCAAGAAAAGACAGACGAATAGAGAGAAACAGCATGGGATTGGATTTAATGCCATGTTTACTAGGGATCTGCTGTGTTGAGAAATGTAGAGGACTTCCTCTGGCAGGCTGAGTTACAGGATTAAAAATGCTGGCTATGACTAAAAAAGGGAGATTTAATTATCTGGCTTAATTGGAGAAGGAGGAAAACCAGCTCCAACTTCAAGAAAGCAGCAGACTAAGAGCACCTAAGACACCTACACAGCTCTCAGGGCTGGAAGGGTTTTTCATATTTCCCATTAAAACACGCAGGTATCTATTCGTTAACTAAAGCAATAGAAAGGAGCACTAGAATTTAAAAGGAGAAACATGTTACTCGAGATGAACTAGATTAAACCATACCAAGACTACAGATTAGCATGAATTAGCCTCTACTGTCAGCAAGTGCTGGCAATGCCCCGACCCACCATCAGCAAACAACTCCATAAAATTTCAAGTCACATTCACTACAGAACTGGCATCGGCAGACACAAACCAATCATAGGAGAACTATCCTCCTCAAAGCAGACATCATGCCCAACCCCACTGACTCATGAAATGCCCTGCAGCAGGTCGTTTGAGGGTTTTGTGCCTCAATAAAGTTAAGAACAATACTTTTGTGCCTTCATACTAATTGCCACTTTAGATCTATAGATGAAAACCACTATGGAAGTGATTACTAATAAATCACATCATGATATCCACAGCCCAAAATTCACTTTGCTCATCACTCAGCAGTGAATAAGAGCACTTTCTTCTGAAGTGTAATCCAATTCATTGTGTCTATTTTCACAGTAGCCACACTTACTTTCACAGTCAGGTAGGGTTTCCATCGTGTCCTTCTCATCACTGCACACCATTCAAGCAATCCTACACCCTGGGTCCCCTATAGGGACATAACTGACAGCCCAGGCTGTTCAGGTTTCATCAGTCCCCACACTGGGATGCTATGTAAATGTACATGCCATACAGATGTGGGCTCCCCCATGGCCCCAGAGCCATGAGGAGATAAGAAATAAACAAGCATTTCACCAACAAACTGGGCTCAGCTCTCAGCCCGTATAAGTCCACACGCTAAACTGGATTACCTAAAGCTGGATGCATCCCTCCGCTCCACACAGGGCACTAGCATTAGCCCTGTCGTGGAGAAACCTGTGATGGGATTACAGTGACTGCCTGAGGCCACTCAGCAAATCCATGGCAGAGCTGAGAGCAGAAGCACCATTAGGACAGGCAGAATCAATGCCACCAAGGTGCTCTGCCTGCATGCTTTTGCACTGCCATCCATGTGCCATGGCCAGGGCACACACAGCTGCTTCATCAGCAAACCAGAGATATGATGCAATTAAAAACAGCAGCCTCTCCAGGGATGTGGGAGAGTGCACATTGCTGGAGGTTTTTTCATGGTGTGACCATGCAGGGTGCTAGATAAGCTCATCCAGGCTCCTATTCCCATGAAACGTTGGACCAGATGATATCTCAAGTTCACTTCCAGACTGGGATATTGTATGAAAAACCAACCTGGGAGTGTAGCACAAAGTGCTACACAGCACTGGTCCCTTGACCTGTCTGACCATCCACCCATGCCAACACTGGCATCAGCACAAGGGCAGGGTGAGAAAGCATAGGCACAACCAAGGGAAAGGGAGGAAAAACACACTATTACTGTTTCCCTCTGAAAGGGTTCTCCGGAGGCTCCAGCAAGAACACCATGTGCTAATCCGTCCCCAAGTTTCTACAGGAAAATACTAAGTGTGCTGAGGCCTGAACATTGCTTTCGCCAAACAACTGCTCTCCCACTTGTTGTGCTGCTTGCAGAGATGAATCACTGCCTCCTGAAAGCTGTAATTTACTGGGACATCAGCCGGCTCTTCGTGGTAGGCAGGTGAAACTGATGCCTCCCCACTTAATTGCCTGTTTTTCTTCAAACTCAAACCTGGTTGACTAGTAGCATCTCACAAAGATTTCCAAACCCAGAAGACAGATTTAGTAACACCTTGCCTTGCTAAAACACTGCCCAATGAAAAACAAGGCACCTCTGGAGGAGTTCCTTAAATCCAAAAGCTTTGTTTTGCTTCCTTCCCTAACTGATCCCAATGACCCGATTCCCAAGAAATAAGATCTTGTCTTTACCAAAGGTCTCAAATGTGGGATGAGGAAGCATGAGTCAGATCAGATGCAATGAAACATCCACAGCTAATTAATAGGATGCATCTAGCTTTCCTCTCATTAAAAAAAAAAACCAAACAAAAAAAAAAAAAAACCAACAAAAAAGAAAAATCCACATCATGAAAGAGAAAACATTTGGATTAAGGCTTTAACAAGGTCCTTCCATGCAATTGTCCATGAGCAAGTTCCCCAATCCCAGAGCCCCAAGCCCAACAAAGCCAGGCATAACTTCCTCTAACCACTTTTTAATTATTTTTTTTAATTAAAGGGTGGCTACAAGAGCTCACCTGCACACTGTGCCTGTTGTGCATACGCGCATGACTGGCCAGCACACCCAGAGATCACCTCACCGATCAGACCTGCGGGGAATTAGCTCTAAGAACATGCAGTTCACAAGTTACTGCAGCATGTCCAGGCATGAGATCAGCACCAAGCTTCCTGACCCAGCCACGAGAGCAGTGGCATCGAGCACGTGCTGCTGCAAAGCAGCTGAGGTGCCCTGGAAAACACAGCCTTAATCCAGGCCATGTGGGTAAGTCACAATGTGGAGCATGCCCAGAGCTAGGGCAGGACAGAGCTCTGTGCTGGCAGAGCACATAAGCCCTTCTTGGTGCTTACACATGTTTTAATGTGACTCTCGCTCAAACTAAGCAGTTCCCAGGGGAAGGGGAGCAGGGGACACTGTGCCTTATTTCCTAGATTGTAAAGGAGATCAAAAGCGCTTCCTTGGTTTAATTTCTGCATCTCATTAATCCACCGTGAATAATCGGGTGCTGTGATGCTGAGAGCCACGCAGATGGATATCTGAGCTGCTTATGGAATTGGAAGTGAGAGCAAAATCCCATCCCAAAGCTTGGACTAAGTGATTATATGTTTCAAACATCACTCCAGAAACTCTATTGCTACTTTTTATATACAAGGTCAGACTAAATGGAAACAACTGCCCTTCAGACCTGACAATCTCTCTTTTTGCATACCCTATAATTTCTATCCCTTTCTCCTTAAAATTTTTCTCTGTTTCCACTACTGGTTCAGACAGTAGAAATAATCAGGATATTTAGGACAATTCAGCTTAGATCAGCTAATTCATTGT
The DNA here is from genome assembly GCA_013399875.1 of Gymnorhina tibicen. Lineage (NCBI taxonomy): Eukaryota > Metazoa > Chordata > Aves > Passeriformes > Artamidae > Gymnorhina > Gymnorhina tibicen. The sequence continues at coordinate 430,324 of VXAZ01009905.1, forward strand.
ATCCTCCGGGCTAGAGGAATCACTAAAGACTAGAAAATTCAGAGATGTCATTTGTCAAAGGCACTTTGAGTGAATTTATTGTATAGATACAATGAGCTTATCTGGTGTTTCCCAGTGGAGAGGCTATGAGTGCAGATCCATTTTCCCATTACAATACAATGCCATTTAATGTAAGTGTATAAAGTGTCTGTGTCACATCATCACACATTTAGCAAAGGAAATTAGGGACACAAAGGAGAGAGGAGGCATGAATTCTCCAAATGCAATGCTGTCCAGACAGTAGGAAACACTGAAAATACTGTCTCGTGCATTTGGAGCTGAGCCTTTCTGAATAAATTAGCATTCAGCCAGTGAGGACACATGGAAGGAAACTTTGCAAAGTGCCAAAAACGACTTGTCTGAAAAGAATTCAGTAAATAGATTCCAGGGTCTGACAAGTGAAAGCTGCACTGAGTATTATCAGAGAGCAGTACCTCTTAACCACGTGGACTGATTTGCTAAATGGCAGCTCCTACCAGCTGAAGTCCAAGAAAGATAATCTGAAGGGTCCCAACAAGGTGAGACAGGAATGATCACAATGACAGATGCTGCCCAAGCAGGGTACTCAGAAGTCATTGCATGAACCATATCAATGTGTTATTTATTTTCACGGACTCGTTCCAGATTGTATTTCTGGCACAAGGGGTAAGATCAAGAGCATTTCTCTCAAGAAACTAAGCTAATGAGGATAATTAACGCAACTCCTAAATATATAAACTGTGCAGATAACGAGTCTCATTTGAATTTTGCTTTTCTAGCAAAAAAGCAGATGGATTGATCTGACCTGTTTCATGAGACTTTTGCCTTGCCAAAAAAAGACACTCTCCCTCGAGCTAAGGAGCCATAACCAGGCCAGAAGTCCTCTCCAGTGCTTTGAGGACATTTCAGGCTCCATTTCAGCTTGCTCCTTGACTTCTGCTTCTTCTGCCAAGCAGCTGGCAGCTGGGGGAGAAGGAGACCCCCCCCTGCTCTCGTTGGCAGCAGCATCCACACTGTGTGCCCAGCCCAGGTCCCACAGAAACACAGGTTCCATCCCTTGAACAAAGAAGCAGTGTAATGGGACTTTGATTCAAAATTTTGGATTAAGGCCAAGTTAGCACTTCAGCTGTGAGGTCTTCAGAGTGTAGGACTTCAAAAAATCAGCAGATACTAGACAACCATGTAACGCAGGGAAAGAATTAATAATGCAGTACTTCATTTCTCTGCATGGATGAGAAAAAGATCCAGGAAAATAATGCAGTACTTATGATCAATAATGCTTCAATTTTAATCCATTTTGCTATAGGCCAAGAACCAAATAAATGCTACATGAACAGGGTTCCTCTCACGGGGCCAATAAAGAATCATGGAATCAATTAGGTTGAAAGAGCCCTCTGAGTCCAACCATTAACCCAGGGCTGCCAAGCCCACCACTCAACCATATCCCTGGGCGCCACATCTACATTCTTTCAAACCCCTCCAGGATGGAGACTCCACCACTTCCCTGGGCAGCCTGTGCTTGACAACTCTTTCAGTGAAGAACTTTTTTCCTAATATCCAATATAAACCCCCTCTGGAACAACTTGAAGCTGTTTCCTCTTTTCCTGTCACTTTTTGAGGTAAGAGACCAACCCCCACCTGGCTACACCCTCTCCTCAGGTAGTTGCAGAGAAGGATCAGGTTCCCCCCTGAGCTTCCTTTTCTCCAGGTTAAACACCCCCAGATCCCTCAGCCACTTCTTATCAGATTTGTGCTTCAGAACCTTCACCAGCCCCATTGCCCTTCTTTGGAAATGCTGCAGCAAGACAGGAGAGGAGCAGCGAAATTGTCACAGCACAGATCAAATGCTTTTTGATAGCAATTACTCACCTCAACTGGCAGCTGTTAAGCAGATTTCAGAGTCCACCCTCAGGAGCTATTCACCTAAAACTTGCCTGCCTACACACACACACATTTTTGGACTCCTTTCTCATGTGTATTTGCTAAGTGGCCCAGCATCTTCAGTGTTATGGTGTCTGAAAATTTTCTTCTGGCCATCACCCACCATGCTCTCCCCATGGTCACCGAGCTCACACACACCACATATTGGCCATCCCTGCAAGTCACCCACAGCATGCAGGTCTTCCACCGTCCAGAGGAGAAAGCGGTGAGGGGGAGGCATACCTGTGTTACTGCTCATCTCTTCCAGTTAGAGCAATCCATCCCGCTGTAAATATAAAGGATTTACAGCACCCAGAGGAGTATCACATCCTGCACCGAAACTGCTCTGAACCCCCTGACCGCCAAGAAAATATCCAAAAGCCTCATCTGCTAACAAATTCTGGCATCTGATAGGAGGCAGCAAATGGCATGCTCCCAAAGTCTCCTCTCTCTCTTCTCAGTCCTTTTTAAAAAGGCATCCATACAGTCAAATTAATATGGATTATATTTAAACAGTTTTTAAAATGCTTTCAATGCACACAGAAAAAAGAATCTATCATGTGGAATCCTTACCATTTAAAAGATATATTAAACAGAACAATATAGACTGCAATGGTCTTTATAATACAGACAGTAATTCTGCCCAGAGATCCCAGTAAGGCAAGTGATCCCTGTCAAGTTCACACCTGGCATGCACATGGGCCTGATCTTTGCACACAAACTTGTGACTGCATTTACAAAGCAGGCACATATCTATGCATACCTGGAGCAGCACAGGCTGGCAAGAGACAGAAGCCATGCCATGTTAAATGCACTGCTTGTACTTAGCAGCTGTCATAGTAGATCTTTTAGCATTTAGAAGAGGTCACGTATTTTCCTCACTTTACATCCCTAATATTAAAATAGATTAAGATATAACTACTTTGAATGGGGATTCCTAGAGCTGGTTGCCACAGCCTAGGTTTGGGGCCACAACCTCAGATGCTCAAGGCCCAAAGCAGGTAAAAACCCAGTCCCCCACCCACTTCCATTGCCAGGGCACACGGTCACCCCTTTCATTTTTTCCCCTTGCTAAGAGATAAGAGGACTGCTACCTGCCCTGTCTGAACTTAGTCCTGCCTGCAGATTCTGGGTTGAATGAAGGAGCAGACCAAAGCTCGGTATCATCACCAGCCTGAGTACCAGACACCACAGGATCACAGACACCTTCTGGTGCAAAAAGTTCTCACTCAGCAGCCTTGCCCTGAAAGCCCAGATTGAGTCAGCCCTATTTAAGGTCCAAGCAGCCTTTATTCATTTTTCTCCCATCTGCCAGCCAAAGACAGCAACTGGCCTATCCTTGTGGGTTTTTTCCCATTCCCCTCTTCTCTCAATGTATAAAATGCTTCCCGTCATTTTTCCTCCTATGCATTATTCCACCCATTTCAAGTCCTCCTCTCTGCTCATTTCTTACATGATGCCCAGAAGTTATAAATCTACAGTGTTTTCTCACAGACGACACTTTCACAAACAATGACATCCCAGTCATTTCCTCTCCGGAGTTCTCTGGCGCATCCTGTTTATTCTATATCTCTCTTGTTTACATTGCGAACTCTTCAGAATAAGGACTTCCCATATTTTGGGTCCTATACTGCTAGAAACATGACTGGAGCTACTCAATTTAAGACTTTACAGGCCAGAAGAGATCATTGCAATTATCGAGACTGACCTTTGGCCTACCACAAATTTCATCAAGTGATTTCTGCATTAAGCCCCTGATAGTCCTCACAAAGGCATGCTTCTAATGGTTAATGATCATTAACCCCACGCCATTTTTTATTTCACATTTTCCCCAGTTTTGCTGCATAGTCAGTGTTTCTCTCCTTCATACTCAAATCTTTCCAATACTTTCAGCAACTAGCCCATGGTCAAATTTTAGGAAACATTCTAAAATACACATGTGCATTATTTTTATGATGTCTGCACTAAAACCATTGTCGTTAATTACTTATTATACTTTTCATTTTCCCAGTTTATATTTAATGTGCTTTTGCCAAGATAAGACATATAAAGAAAATAGAACTTTATTACATATGATAGACTTACTATCCTGCTTGTAAGAAGGTACATCTGCAAAAGATTAAAGAACTGAAATGATCTGAGAACAAGGTAAAGGGAGAGAATAAGCTGATGCCATTGCTGGCATGCAAGGTATTTTTGTGTTAAAAATGTATGTACGAAAAACCTTTCATACACTCTGAATACCTGTATTAACTTTAATGTTCAACATGCTATAAAATGATCATCCTCTGAAGAAAAAAAAAGAGATTAAATTCCTTTGAGCCAAGTATTAAAAATTCTTAAAGCAAACAGACGCAAGAAGAATGCTCACAAAAAATCTGGTTTTCATCTGTCTAAAATACGTACTGGCTTCAGCTAAAAGCCAATCAATCAATATGCAAAGAATAAAAAAAAAAGTTCTAGCCAGTTATAAATATGTTTTTAACTACAATCATCTGGCAGTGGAGCACCACTGACCTAACTTCATGAGCATCTGTCAGCTGGTGATGGCCATGGTGCTGCCAGGAGAAGAAAACAGACATTTTGCTCATTTAACTGAGCAGACTAGAAGTGGCCCACCACAAGTCACAGCAAGTGGCACAGTCTGGAGGGGAAAAATACCCAAAACAAATTTCAAGAAAACCAGAGAAAGCCTGCCCTGCCCAGTGCACCCAGAGCTCTTGGAGGCTGCAAGGCACCAAAAGGCTGCAAGTATGAAGTGCAACAACTCCATCACCGCCAGGTGGTTATCCATCCTAATTTCCTAAGATCCTAATTTCATTATTTCTCCTAAAAAACTTGTATTATCCCACCTATAGCTGATGTTTCTATGAACATAGCATCATACAGGGCATTATACAAGAACGACAAAAGCGCTTCTCCAGTCTTCTTTTAATTGCCATGGCAACTCTGTTTATTTGGATTTAAGCATCATCCTGGGATGCTCATAACGCCAACAGCACAACACAGAGAGACAGAATGGGAAAGGGAGAGTCAGTGAGACACTCATGTGGCTAACTCTTGTCCAAACCAAGTAATTCAAAACCCCACAGGCAACAGCTGTAGTGAAAAATACAGGGGGATTAAGAATCAAACAGAAACAAGCATTTCTTGCCATTTGCATTTTTTTATAGAGGTGGCAGTCCTCTTGCAACTCCAGCAGCTTGGAAAACAGAGATAGCTCTACCAACCTGCCCAGGTGCCCTTCTGCATCTTCACCTGTCTGCAACAGTGGGGTTTTAAGTTGTGGCATCATGTAGAGCCCCATGTAGAGCTCTGCACATGGGCTGTCAGTTGGCACACCAGTTAACTGAAGATCCACTGCACCCACCCTAACAATTGTGCTTTCTACTGGGCTCACATACAGGAATGGTTCAACAGCCTGACAGGACACCAGCAGTACCTGCAGCATACTTAAACCCCATTTCCCCCCAAAATTAGGCTCAAACGATGTAAGCAACACTCAAGACCACAGTGAAACTCATGTAACAGCATTTAACTATTACTACCTGAACTGATTTGAGCTCTGGATGCTCTATTTATGGGTTATGCTGAATAGACAGGAAGTCCACAGCAGCAGTACCACCCTGCAATTTCACAAGATATATCTACAAGTACGTGCAAAACCTAGCAAGCATAAGTTAAAGTGCACAAAGGATCACAGAACATATCAACTTGGAAGGGATCTTGGACCATACAGATCACCGAGTCCTGCTCCTCACAGAACTGCCTCAGTTTTAACTAAATCCAGTGGCTCCTTGGACTCTAAGAGACATGGTGCCATGACCACACGGTGCCTGTTCCAGAGATCAACCACAGGGGAGGCAGAACTACCAACTTCCACCAGATTTATGACTCAACAATGCAGGAAAAAGAAAAAGAAAATTAAAGGAAAAAAACAAAAAAATGAAACAAACCACCAACCAACCAAAAAACCCCCAGCAAATCAACAAACAAACAAAAAACCCAAACAAAAAGAAAAGAAACAAGCAACCTAATTTACAGTCTTGCCATGGTTAAAATGAAGAACTGAGCAATTGTTTTCAGACATAATAGGCAATTGTTGAAAGAAATCAAGAGAAGATCCTGCAATCCATCTCAGAGACTGTCCAACAGCTTGGAAAATGGACTGTCACTTCATCCATCAGGAACTTCTACCACCCAACTGGCTACAACCCTGGCTGGCAGGGAGCTGGACTGACATCTCTAGAATTCTGGGAATTGAATAGTTTTACCCTCCTAGACGCAGACCAGTTTACCTTCACATTTTCCAAAATCACCAATACAAAGAGACTGCTTTCAGTCAAACACTCTGCAGGCAAAGAAAGTTCGTCCAGAGTAGAGCAGAGAATTGGCAAAGATTAGCTGATTGCCCCAGGCACAATTTTTCCTCCTGCACCAGGGGCTGGCTACTACCCTAGCTTCAACCTTTCCAAGCTTTTGATGAAGGAAGGATGTTTGTTCCACCCACACTGATGACTTTTATTACCTTGGAAGAGCTGAAGAAATGTTTTGTACGCACCAGCGATCTCACGTGCCAGATGGGGAATACGGCAGAGGTATGGTGGGGTCCAGCCTGCGGTGAGCACACTCTCAAACAGCCTCTGCATTGGATTCAGACATCCAGAGTTTAGATGCCTCCATATAAACCACACAGGTGCTATCCCCACCCACACACAAAAGAAAGAAGAGAGTTTATTCAAGTGAGCCTTATTCCCTCAGTGCAGCAGAAAGGAGTCTGGATAGTCACCATGCAAGGCAACAAACATGGGAAGTACTGAACTTGCAATTACAGCAGCCCATGGGGACAACAGAATCACCATTACTCCAGGAAGATCAGAAGCCACAGAGGAGTTCCAGCTCAGCCTCCCAGTGTACCCAGGGGCACAAAATCTGTCGTCACAACCGCAATGTCTTGCTTGCTTAACTACCCACACCGAACCAGTTCTTTTAGGACTTCATGGAGAGACGAGTCATACAGGCCAAACGCAAATGTCTAAAAACAGCAGCAGGGTGGGGATTATTTTTAAAATTATTTTGGAACTGAAGTGCGGCAGCAGCCTTTCTGACACAGAGAAAAAAAGAGTTTTCCTCAGCACGCAATGTGCTTAAAAGAGTCTGCAGAAGTAACATAAAACAGCTACAGGTGCATAAAAAGTACCATTAGCTCCCAAAGTCACTTTTTTGTGACTGGTCAGGCTTGGACTTAGCAGTATATTGCAGTAGCCCTTTCTGAGAAGAAATCACCTCTGCGTCTGTGAAACAAATGTACGGACATTAAAATTGCATGGAAAACCACTTCTCTGACGAACCACCCCAAAAATTTTGAATGGTGTATTCCATTTTAGTCCCATCTCTGCAGAACATGGTTAGTTAATCTCACATTTAACCCTCTGTGCCAACATTTGTACAGTTTCTGTTGCTGCGCTGGAATCCGCACATAATGTGATCTGGCTCAGCGCTCACGGTGCTCCAGGGATCAATTACCATTTTATACATCAGTGTTTCATTACTGAGCCATGAATGTCCTCCAGCCAATCAGACCCTCAGCTCCACGCTCCAAGACTCTAATCTTTGAAAATTAGGTATTTGGCAAGATACACTGTAAGAAAGAAAAATTACCGGCCTCATGCTGTTTTGAATACATCCAGCCTCCATTCACAAATACTGCCATTGCAATGGCCACTGGATGTTTTCAGTGATGTGATTAAAAAGGAAGCTATGATAATTGTGGAGTGGAAATGCACTCTCATCTGTCACTTCTCTTGGAAAATAATGTACTCTCTTCCTTGTTATGTTCACTGCAATATATCTTTGGAAAAGTCTTATAGAGATTAATGCTCAATTGCTCTAAATGAGCTTAGCTTTATTTATTCTAGGAGAGGATCTGGTCCCAAAGTCCCAATAAGCCATTACTTCACTATCCTCATTAAAGGAAAATCCTATATGGTAGCTAAGACAGGACTTTGGCCCCATGTCTCCCCTGTAAATTAGGAAGCGGAGATTTGGCATGCTTTATATCAACACGCCATGCCTAAGTGCGTACTTTAAATGAGGCTAAGCTACACAACAGCAAACACTATAAATCTTCGCACAATAAGGCAAACTTGACATTTCTGCTGCTCATCTTCAGCTTTGCTGCCTCCTCCCCATGTACTGCCACAGGACCGGGAACCTCACTGAGCTGGCAGCACAGGAAACTCATCTGCAGCACCATAAACACTTGAAATAGTTAATTCTTGAGCAGCAGCTCTGTAGAGGAGACTTTGAGGAACAGAGGCACTGCATGGCCAGACAGACTGCCTGGGGCCCTGCTGGACTGGAGGTACCGGGAAGGGAACTTTGTCACCAGGAGGAAAACCCTAGGTAAAAAGCAAGTGTGCTCTTAAAACCACTGCAATTCAAGTCATCTGTTTTGAAAATGCAAGTGCTGTAAGGTGACAACACACAAGCCACAACCACATATTGAAGAGTTTGTTTTAAATCACGAGGTGAAAATAAGAATCCATTATAACTCTGTTTAACATTCCCGGGCTGGTATGCAGCTATGCAGCCCACGCAACACCACAGCTGTGGTAGTGAGGTCTCAAAAATCTGTTCCAATAGATCAGAAAAAGCACCAGAACCAAAAATTAGGACAGTGCCAAAAGCCTCAGACAGACAGCTGCAATCACCCCCACCCAGCCTTTCCTCTTCCATCACCTCTAACACACCAGGTGAATCCAGGTGGTAGGACAAAAACTGGCTCATGTTTGGAAAGTATTTTTTGCACAAGTTTCACAGTTCAGCAGATCTAAGGATCAAAGCCTCTTATACTGGCCACCCAAAGTACAAACATTCCCTTAAATAACCTCTGTTGAGAACTGGGGCTTTCCACACCTTTGTGGAAAGTAATTGGACTTCAAGCAGAAAATTTTTTAACTAAGTCATAAAAACCCTCTGTCATGCGATTTAAAGGGATCAGCCCTTAAAAAGGCTTCGAGAGCCATTAGAAAAAAAAAAGGAAACCATACACTGCACAACTGACACCCAACTGACTAAATACTAACAACCTAATCATATGACATTTACATTACTTTAACAGAGATTCTGTGGTACCTTTAGATGATTCTTTAACAGAAAAAGATCTGTTTGTGTACAGACTCCTCTTCCAGATACTAATAGAAGAACAAAACTCTAAATTGTCTCTTCAAGTACACACACACAGAGCAAGTTGTCACACATGGATTTCTGTGGCTGGACAGCAAATGCTGTTCATTTTCAAACTAGTGTAGTCCAGACTCTCACTGCCTCAGCTGAACATCTCACAGATGCCATTGAGTTCCTAATCCCCCTATGGGCCCAGGAATGGCCTGTTTGCTCCTTTTATGTGCCAGAATTCTCCAGGTGTGCTTTAAAGCCACCGAACAAAGGAAACACAGCAGTTAAGAGTGGGTTTGTAGTAAGTACTTCACCTTCCTCAAACACTGATTTTAGTGAATATCATGTAAGTACAGATTTCTCTCTCTGATACACGTATTCACAAAATTTATACAGCTAATGCCTTAGATCTGTTGTGTTCTCCATTAATAATTTAGATTATTGACCATTTTAGGCATATAGAACATATGCTTAAAAATATAGTTCCTTTTTTTTTATCATTGTATAATGACCCACTTGGCGTGTTTGATGTTTTAGAAACGGCTGTGCTGCTTGCTCAAAGCTCTGGAAGACCACGGTAATCCTCTCCCAACTGGAACTCGGTTTCTATGAGGCCCACAGAGATGATCTGTTCCGGTCTTTTGGCACTAGCCATAAAGGAAGACATAGATTAAGGTTTTCAAGACCATTTCTGCCAGAGACACACTCAAATAAGCAAGTGAGACAGTGACAATTCTATTTCAGTAATGCCTTCAATGCTTTGAGATGACACAACTGATATTTTCAGCTCTGGCCATTCCTACAGTTAGTAAGAGTATAAATTAAAAGTGCCATTCCCACTTTACATTCAAATCATCGGTTTCACGTATCTATTATTTTTCTGGGTTTGGTTGGTTGTTTTTTTTTTTTTTAAGATTGAAAAAAACCTTCTCCAGGAACTGTTAAGTGTTGATAATAACAGACTAGAACACAAAGCCATTTTTCTCTGTCCAAGAGGAAACATTTAACATCACAGCCCTGACACATGTACTCTTGTTGCCAACACCCTGCACATGCAGCGCCTGTCTGCGTGTGGATCACCCACCAGCCCAGCTCCACAATCCATCCTGTTTACTATTTAGGACCAGGGTTAAAGCCAAACCAAGCTCCACCTCCGAAAAGCCAGAAGAAGGGCAGCTTATGCAGATGTTGAAATTCTGGTGAGAAAGACAAACTATAAACAGATTTCCTAAAAGATCTGCCTTGGGACAGTCTTATCTAGCAATTCCACTAATTCCCTTGATAGAGAAAGTAGGGGACTGTGAATGAAATCTGCAGACAACAGATAGCTGGGAAAGTCTGTCAACTCAGAGTATGGGCAGATGTGCATTCAGAACATTTGAGGACTAAAACAACTGACAGGAGGTACAGCTTGTAATAAAGCCAAGTGCAGTCATGCACTTTAGGATTAAAGAAATATGTTCTGCAGCTTGAAAGCTCAACAGTTGGAAGTGATATAGAAAGGGAAAGATTTTGATGGTTTAGTGGCTCATGGCAAGAACGTAAAAAAGGCAGATGTTGCTCATGGTCTCAGTGAGGAATGGGAAAATATGCAAGACACTAGTAAGGTCTCAGCTGGAACGATGTGCAATTTCAGGTTATAGCATTCAAGAAAGGTTATGTGACACTGCAATAGTGCAAGGAAAGGTCAGCAGGATGACCTCTCCCATGAGACAAAAAGGCAATGGCTTTGCTACTACAGCAAAATGAAGGCTCTCTTTGGCGGGGAAAAGGAAAGATACAGCAGTACAAACCACCTACGAAGAGGCTTAGGCTGGAACTTGAAAGGAGGCTTGCAAAAAAAAAAAAAAAAAAAAAAAAAATAGGAACCCCAAGTTCTTGCTGCNAAAAAAAATTAGGTAGGCGACTAACTGTTCAGTACCTCAAACTCTACAGGCTGGTTGTTGGAGACAGCCAAAAACATGGCCAACCATGCAGGAGGCCCAAAGCTGGTCCTGATAATATACATCCTCACCATCTACAGCCCAGTGAGCCCACCGAATGAGGTTTAGGAGCTGCATTGCTACCCCAGCATCTCCCAGACCTTCCCCCACCTGCCACCAGGTCTTGTGCTGTCACCACAGAGACATGGTGTTTAAGGGATGGAGAGTCCACGCTCATGACACAGACACGCTAGAAGCTACTTTGGCTTCCCAAATCTCTACACAATTGAAAAGGGGATGACTTCTCCTCAGGAAACTTGAGGCTATGCCCAAATCAAGTCAAAAGAAGACAACAAAGGGAGGCTGGTGAAAAGAACAGCAGGTCACTCAAAATGACTGGCTTAGAAGAGAAACTCTTCTAAAGGAAAGGAGGTGGTTGGTGGCTGAAGGCTTTAGAAACCATCACTGTGATAGCAAACTATTCACCCTCATGGCTGAACTCCCCCACTATTCCCCAACACTGCCCAACAAAATTAACAGTGCAGGCAGGTTCAAACAAGGGCAGTTGACTATCTTGCTACTCCAAATTAATCTCTGTTTCAAAGGAAAAACATGAAGTTAAAAAGGGGACAAGGGTGAGAGAAGGAAAACACAGAGGCTAATTAATGTCAATCAGTATAAAAACCCATGACTGATGCTTTTGACATTACCCTTCCAGACAGTGTTCTGCAGACACTCGAGCGAGCGTGAGGCGAGTGCAAGAGTGCCGTATCAGAAGCAGGATTAGGCAGGAGGTGCCTGGAAATCCACACAACACAAAAGCATCTTGCTCAAATATTTATACACAAATACCTTTTCCACATATTGCAGTATAGGGACCTGTGGATGTTTATGCCTTCTGCAGCATCTCAACAGCAAAGGCTTAAAATGCCTCTGTAGCGGGATAGAAATTAGACTCCACATTACTTCCATTAACTACTGCTACTGCCACAGGAGACGTGCAAGGAAGGAGAACTACCCCTACGAGCTTTACTTCTGTGAATTTACCATCCCACTGCCACCTTAGATTTAGAAAAGACACAAACAGAACAACTAGCTCATTTCAGACTTTTTTTTTTCCTATAACCAAATACTTTGCCCACAGAGTGGCTTCATGTGTACATATTTTTGCAGTTGCTGTACTCTACTCAAGCTTCAAACCTTACAATAAAACATAGAGTATTTTTAGGTTATCTATCCATGAGAAGAAAATGAGTCATTAGTCAATTACATAGTTTATACAAACAGAAATTACCAATTTCCCTCTGTTCTTTGGACCACAATAGGTTGCTTTCACTGTGCTGCATCTTTGGAACTGTCACACCTGACACCCCCCTCATTAGGCAGAATTCTGAAAGTCGTCATTGCAACACCAAAGACAACAATTTCCTACTCTTAACCAAGCACTGGCAGGAGATTTTGCTAAGCAATGGGAACACAGAATGGAAACTATTCTTATATGGTAGCTTTTGAGATCCAAATTAAATTATAATCAGTTCTTTGAAGTGTCCTTAAAACTATCAGTGTGTGTTCCCACATTCCCCCGAGCTCTCTCCTACCATTCACCTGAAACACAAACAATTGCCTTGGGCCAATTCTGCGTTGTTTTTACAGGGCAGCTCAGCTCATGCAAGACAATATAAAATTATTTTTCCCCATTGCTCCAGAAGTGCCCTGGCTGCTCAAGCCAGCTGCTGCACTTTGCAGGCAGCTGCACTCTCTTAAATTTTAGGTTTAATGGCAAAACTAACTTTTCAGCCATCAAAAGTTCAGCTTTCTGCATCCCTAGCAGCTGTTTCTGGAAGGCTGCTCAAGTACCGTGACTGAGTGGCGGCTTCTTTAGAAGATTTTTTGCTGGAGGAGAACCTCAGAGACCATCTTGGCTGGTCTAAACTTCTGCTTTAAAACCTGTACTGGAAGGTGCTTCACAGTTTTTAAGTGAAAGCAACACTTTAAAAGGATTGCAGCAGCTGGATATGAGAAGAGATGAGACACTATCTATCCTTATCCAAAGTTTAAAACTGAGCCTGCAGCTTGGAAAGAGCAGACACATTCTTACAGATTGGTGTAAATCACAAATAATTTCATTTAAGTCCAGCTGGACAGTAAGTACCCTGAAAAGATGCTTCCCTTTGAAGCACCGTAACTTCTCAGCTCCCTTGGAAGAGCCCAGCAATACCTCAAGCAGACAGAAAATGCTGCTACGTGGACACACACGTGCTCTGTCTACAAGACACATCCTATCTATCTCAGTTAACTTCCACTGCTAGCAGGCTCTTTTCAGAGTTTTTCCTTTGCTTTCTCTCACAGATGTGTCCACCACCCTAGAGGAATATCCCATTCCCAAGCCCTTTTTCACTCTTTACTCCCTACTCTGCTATTCAGACACCAGCACTGGGAATTCAGCAGAGCAGCACTGTTTTAAGTATTGCATCACTGTTGGGTCTTGTTAAGCAGGTGGTGCCTACAAAAAGCATTTTACTTTTCTCACCTATATGTCATGAACAACATGAAAAAGCTGAGGTGACTTCATGCAGAAAGTATTTCTACATCCTTCACAGCCTTCTTCCCAGGAGATATACAGGAAATAACTTCCCTTTGCTGAAGAAAGCAGCTTTCCCCAGTTTCTTATCAGTTGGCTCATCATCAACCAAGCAGTGGCAAATTTACCCCAGAGATGCCACTCAGTCAATAAACAAATCTGTTTTGTACTCAACCCCAAAAAGCCTGAGTATCAGCTCAGCATGTCACACTTACCCTAGGTCACTGGTCAAGACCCACAGAATCAAGACATCAATTTCAATAAATATTTTCACATTAAAGAATCTGGGAAAGAGCCAGGAACTTCAGCCAATTGGATGAATATACAGTACAAGCCAACAAGTCCCCTATGGTTATCCTGTCTCTGGAAACTGGCCTCTTAGCAAGTCATTTACATCTCACGCTCATTCATATTTTAAAAAGGTCTTTTAAAAGCTGTTTCCTACATGTCAGTGTGTTTAAGGATCTCAATAACTTTTTGCTTTCGTTGCTGCATGCCCCCTTTCAGCTTTGACCTAAAAGAGCACCACAGCTATAACTGGATGAACCGACAGCGCAAAATATCCTGCCTCAAAAGAGGAAGGTCAGTGTTCAAAGACAAAGGACAAAGGTCTTTTGCCTGGTATCATTAGTTGACTTCAAGATAATCTGTGAACAAACAGCACTTAAGTCTGACCCCACCAAAGCATTCTTGACCATCCTTACGGACAAGAACTTGAAAACAAGCTTCCTTCCTGTTCAGTAGGGTGAGATTCCTGTTCCTCTCTGCAACTCCTGTGTCAGCAACATCAACGCTGCCCTTGCTGCTTTCCCAGTTCATCAGCAGCTACAGGGATTTGCAGATACATTCCCTGTCTATTTTGTATATACTCACAGTAGTACTTAGAAGACACAACACAGTTTCTTGAGACAAAAGGTCAAATTCTGTAAATTAATGCAAATTTCAGCTCTGGCAGAAGTCATCTACACCCAAGAGCTTCTTCACGATATAGAAACTGGCTGTGGGACAAACCAAGATGTTGTGGGACAAACCAAGCGAACTACAGTGTGGATCTAAATCTTCAGAAAGCAGCGCTCACAGCCACGCCAACAGCATTCCCCTTGCAGTGTTCAACTTATGTTTCAGATTTACATTAGATTTACATAACATTAGTTTTAGTCAATCACTGTCAGGAGAAGAGCTGTATATGAAATAACAAAAGATGGCACAGGTATGACATGCCCCAAAGCTAGCACACCTGGGCCAGCTCACTCCAACACAGGGCTAAGCAAACACAGCCACACTGCATCCCATGCAGTTCTAGGGGTAGCAAAGCCACATTCTCCTAAGGCTTTAGGGATCTACTTGACCTGAGCTGAGACAACACGGAGTGCTGGATCATCCTCCCACAACCACAAGTCCTGCAGATCGGCCTCTGAGACATCAGACGGACTGAGGCTGTGTCCTCAAGTCAGAGAGTTTCTACACACCCCAGTTCTCTACAACTCCAGAAAACAGACCAGGGCCTGTGTCAGGTTTTGGCTCGTGTGACTTCAACCCCTGATCACTATCAACATTCACAAAGCACTCTGCAGAAAAGACAACATTTTCCCTGAATCCCGGACTAAGCTCTTAGTCATTTACTACATTTTGGCCTACAATAATAGAATTCCACTGTGTATTTTAACTGAATATATTATTCCTCATTAGCAGTCTCAGACTGTTACAAGTCTTTAGCCTAGCAAAACACTGAGTGCAACTGCTCCATGAGTGGTAGCATTCCCATGACGAGCAAAATGTTTCTTGTTCATCAGGTAGAGCAGAGGTACTAAATCCTGCTCCACAAGTTGTGAACCATCTCACAAGCAGTGCAGGCTCTGCTGCAAACCCAGCCTCTCCTGCTCCTCTAGAGCAACACCTACCACAGGGCAAGGTCTGGGGGACGAGAAGAAGGAAGAGGGAAGAAGAAAAATGACAAGACTCTGAAGAAATGTGCCTCAGCCTACAGTAAATGAAAGTGCATGTGTCTGAGTGTGTGTGAAGTCAGGGCATATTCAGGTAACTCAAACCCAACCAGGATCCTTGCAGCCAGCATTTTCGGCCAGCATTCCTCAGGGGCCGCTGCCTTTCTGCAGTCCCTTGCAAACACAAGAGTACCCGCAGCAGCATCTATTTCTATCCACACGTGTCAAACAGGCTACCACCTCAAGTTCCCTGCAATTGCAACTCTACCAAGACTGTGGACCTTACATTAATTTACAGAACTAGCCAGAGAGAAGAAAACTTGACTGTCGTATCCCAGGGCTAGTAGGAGAGAGCAGAAAAAACCTAACACCCAGACCAGCCAACAACTCCTCACACCAAACAAGCAATTTTATTAAGGAAATAACATCTGAACAAGGCATGCTGCACACACACACGTTCTGCAGCTGGAATCTCTTGAACTGATGCATCTCTTCGTGATACATAAGTCAGAAAATAATTCAGCTCAGCCTCAGAGGACTGGTGGTAGTGGCTCTGTGCTCTTATCAGGCACGAAGCTTGGTAAAAAGCTAGGCACAAACATCAGGAGATATACACAGCTAATCTGCTGAGAATTATCTTTTCTTTCCCCCTGCAATGGGCTCTGCGGACAAAAAATTATTTCAGAGAGTCACCAATTTTCAGCCTCAAGGGAAGGGTTCTGGATGACCAGAGAGAAGCTTTGAGCCACCACAGCCCTCGGGAAGCTATTCTCTGCCCTGAGTCCCCCTGCTGCCAGACTGCATGTGTTAGAAGGAATGTCTCTGCATGCAAGGAGGGGACGCTGCACAAGGGCAGAGAAAACTGCTGTCCATAGGTAGGGTTATAAACGCCCCTACTGCAAGTGCCAAACACATACAAAAAAAACATAGATAGCACCCAGACCACACCATGCTGTCTTTGTAAGTTCTTACCCTAAGCTCACATGATTTATCATACTTTAGGCAATAACAATGAAGCACTACATGGCACTGATGTACTGTTTGGCACTTGCTGGAATACAGAGGACATCTATAAGAAACAAAAGAGATCTTCCCAATTTCACATAGCTGACCAGCTCTAGGAAGTTATTCCTTATTGCTTTGCTACCCCCACCAGCACCTCAAACACTAATCATCAGTGACAGAACAGCCCAACACCTTCCCCTTTCAGTCTGGGGTACAGTGGGTGGATAAAGAAATCTGGCTGTCACAAGTAGGACAAGCACCCTGGTTCTACAGTCTGGCTAAGGCTCTCTCCCTCCTGTCTTTCGCATTTGAAGGAAGTTGTTCTCCACCAAAGAGAGGGCATACAAAAGATGCTCCACAAAGGAAAGTTGCTGCCATCTCACTGTACTTGCAGAACAGGATTCCCTCTGCTCACACACAAAGTCAATCATAGTCATACATCTGCTAAATCACAGCAAGATCCTTCCACAGCACCACAGGTTCTCAATTTCAAGTGGATTAATAATTTGTAGGCAAGACACTTTCCTGACCATGCAGAAAAATCATGACATAAAGGATATATCATTAACACATTTCCACTAAAAGATCACACGCAGAGATGTATCAGGCAAGATGACTAACCCTTCTGTTGAGAGCAGATCCATGAGAGGAATGAAATTCTAAATTATGATTTTCTAAATACCATGATAATATTTAGTCACTAAGTAAAAAATCTTTCCAAGATATAAGAAGTAGCATAAAGGACATGCTCTCTTTTCAGGAAATAAAAGTGAGAACCTAATTTCCAACTTCCAACAGACTGGAGGGACCTTAGTGTTACAGATCCCAAGATCACACAGTTCAAGGTGAAGAAAAAGCCTTTATTACCCTTCTCACCCACTTTTTACCAATACCACCCAGAGGCTTCCCACCCCTCCATACATTCTCAATGAAGGGGGATCCTCTTTTTGAGCCAGGAGATGGAGCCAAAGGGACACTCCCTACTGTGAAGAAAGGGTGAGATGCAGGGATAAAGAAATTGGGATAGAGAACCTCAATTTCTGTTGTCAAGGGTTTTACTATCAGTCTACTGCTATCAGTCAGTACGAAACAGCAATTCACAGGTGCTGTACAATACAAGGCACAGCTGCATAACTCACAAAGCAGCTCTAAAAAAGTTGAGACACCACCCACCTGAGCTAGCAAACACCAGTTACTCTTCTTATTCCACAATTTAAGAATATCTTGAAATTTAAGAACTAGGACATTTACAAATTTCTGAAGAAACAAGCTGACCAGAGGTGTCACGCATCCAAAGTACTGTCAGGAGAGAGACGAACTAACCTTTATCATCAGAACTGCTGCTGTTTCAGACACTACGGCATGATATTTCTGAACAGCACTGGGTCCAGTTCAGATTGTGGATGCATTCACAAACCCCACAGTTCTGTGAGCCGAATGCACACACAGAGAGCGCACTGTTGTGCAACACAATACTTAAGAGGCTTCCCATCTGCACTCCATTTCAAAGCATATTTTATTTGTTATCTTCATTTAGAAGGTCCCCCAGTTCCGCTGCAAGAGAGGACCTTGCCAAAACTCAGCTGAGCAGAGGCACTGAATTTCTATCACCACAAAGTAACTATGAAATAAGAATGAAGTACAGCTCTGCCCTACATGCACCAAAGACACTAAACACCAACAGACTTTTGTTTGCTCGGGGATTAGGAGATATTTAAGGAACATGATGGCTGTGGCACTTGAACGCCACCAAAAGCTCTCCTAACTGAAAGCCAGGAATCATGATAGATTTAGGAAGTAATAATTCAGCTCTATTTTTTGCATCCAGTTGAAAGACTATATTTTACTTATTAAAAGCCTTCAGTACGCAGGCTTGCCAAGAGAAGCTCCTCTGCAAGGCTTTCAGCAGGGCTTTCATTTCAAAAATCTGGTGTTCGTGTGTCCTACAGGAAAGCATTTTGTGTCTGGAGTTGTAAAGATTTTCTCCAAACGAACTGTTTAGTGGTTTTGAACCGAGTCCTGTCCCCACGGGAACGCGTACCCTCCTGCCAAATCCCAAATGAAGTTTCTGCCCAGCCCCGAGCCCGGGGCCCCTAGCATGGGTTGGGGGTGTCCCGCAACGCGCGGGTCACCGCAGCTCCCACCGCCCGCGCGGACCCTCCGGACCCCGGCAGCCACAGCCGGGTCCCCCCGGGCCGCCGCGCAGCCGCCCCGCTCCGGCCGCCGGCACAACTTGCGGCTCCGCTCTCCTCTCCGCCTCGCCTCCCGTCCTTCCGCCGCGCTCAGCCTCCCAGCTACCGCCGGCGACACGGATGGTCCCCGCAGCCCGCCCCCCGCAGCCCGCTCATCCGCTCCATCACCTGCCGGCGCCGAGCCGCGGAGCCGGTGCGCGCCGGCGGCGGCGGTGGCTGTGCTGGTGCCTGTGCTGCTGCCTGTGCCTGTGCCGCTGCCTGTGCCTGTGCCGCTGCCTGTGCCCGTGCTGCTGCCTGTGCCGCTGCCTGTGCCCGTGCTGCTGCCTGTGCCGCTGCCTGTGCCCGTGCTGCTGCCTGTGCCGCTGCCTGTGCCCGTGCTGCTGCCTGTGCCGCTGCCTGTGCCCGTGCTGCTGCCTGTGCCGCTGCCTGTGCCCGTGCTGCTGCCTGTGCCGCTGCNACCCCGGGGCACAGAGACCCCCCTGCCCGCTGCCTGGGAACGGAGCCGGGCCCTCTCCCCGGGCACCCACCCTTCCCGGAGCTCCAGCCGCCCCCGCCGGGGGGATGTGCCGGGCAGCGTTGCGCTGCCTTCGGGCACCTTCACAGGTCGCTTTCCAGCGGGACCTGCTCTCGACACGGTGCTTTTCACACTTGCTCCACCCAAACCAGGCTCCTGTTGAGAGCCGTCCTGCGTATGCGCCCCCCCCCGTTGAAAATGTTTCTCACTCGCGGCATCCAAATTAAAATCCCCACTGCTGCCTCCACACAACTGCCAGGAGCTGTTCCCTTCCCCGAAGCCTGGCCTGATGTGCCAAAGCCAAGTGTCTTTATCACAGGCTGTCATTTAACATCTCACGGCCATTTTCCAGGTGTTTGGCAGCCGGTTCCCGGCAGACCTAACAGCAGCCAATATTGCATTTTCTACTTCTGTCATTTAAACTATACCGCTGCGGTCATAGCCATCTCCTGATGACAGAAGTTTTGGCCATATACAGGTAGAAAACCCACCGCTATAACTGGAAAAAAAAAAAAATGTAACTATATTTGCCCAAGGAGTCAGCAGATCACACTGTAATCAAGATGGACAGGGATTAAATTCTTCCACTGAGTCCCATGCTGTAGTCAAGCCATCTTTTAACAGCTTAGCTTTACTTGCAGCAGTTCTGGCTCCCAGAAGTACTACCCTGCACAGAAATAACCGTCCCTCCTGTTTTTCAGGATTTTCAGTGTGATTTTCAGCCTTGCATGAGTTTAGAGGGAGACAGGAGTTCAAAAGGAGACAGAAGAGCCTCTGAACTGTGTTCCTTGGAGCAAAATGCATGGCCTAATGTCAATGCCTCAGCTCCCAGGGAGCACAGGCAGTTAATTAGGTGCCAAAATGAAACACGCCAATAGTTAACATACCTAGAGCTAACCCGAAGGGAACCTTTCAATCCTTGGGATGTGCCTCTTTCTGGGGCTCAACACTGCTAATCAGGAAATGCCTCCCTTCCCACCATGATTCATGGCCTGACATCTCCTGAGGAAAAAAAAAATCATAAGCCCCTTCATTTAAAAAGCAGAGACCAGATTTTGAGCACCGTGAGAGGAGGCTGCGATGGCTGCATCCGTCCTCTGAGCAGCAGAGGGGCTGGGAAGTTCATCCAGGATATGGACAGCAAATTCCATAACCTCTCCTCAGGAGGAGAGAAATGCTTACCAGCATTATTTTCCTAGGAAAGTAAGTAGCTCCCAGAAGACTCTTGCCCAAGGCCTCCCCATCACCTCTTCTTTAAATGTATTCCTCTGTGCAAAACAGAATCCAAAATTCAGGATATTAATTTGGGAGGAGAGGTTGTTCTGAGTCTCCACCCAAAAACTGTTTGTGTTTTGCCCACAACCTGGTTATTATAATAATACAAAAGAGTTTTGGAGCAGGAATCACACCCTGAGATGCCTCCTTTTTTCACTATTTAGGCCATAGTCATAAACAGAAAAGAGACCACAGCAGTTATTCTGCACAATCTCCTATCATACTGGAAGTCCAGAAGGATCCAGCAAATGTTTATCCTATGGGCCACAAAATATGACCCAATTTTCTATTCAAATGCAAAGTAAAATGCAAAATCCTGCCTGGTAAAATCTTGGCAGAAGCAGCCTAGGGAGTGAGAAGGTGGTTTCTCCTCCCGACTGGCCTGAGGAGGCACAGTGGAGAGGGAAATGGCATGTGGGGTCCCCATGGGACAAGGATACAAATGAGCTGCTCAGGCTCGGGCAAGACTGAAATGCCCTGGAAGAGAGCACAGAAACTGGCTCTTGGGCATCAGGAAAGTCTAGAATTATTAGGCACTTCCCAGCTTGGTGACAGCTGTGCAGGGCTTTTCTAGGTCTGTTTAGAAAGCAACATCCCACTGAAATTTGGGGGATTGAGCCCTAAATCTTCTTAGCTTTTATTTTAAAGAATATTGATAGCATTTACATATTTTACGCACACACGCAGCTGTGCATTTCAAAGTAATCTGTTGTGCTATAAGCCAAAACAGGATTTGAGTCATACGGTTCTATAAAGATAAAGCATTGATTTATCTAAAGAAATCTGTGTAAAGAAAATTGGCTTCATACATATGCAAGGAGAATACTTAGCACAGATCATCCTCTTCTGCCCCACAGAGTTGGGCATCAAATTAATTTCTAGCTTGAATTTCAGGAGTACAAAATGGAAAATTAAGAAAATTAAGGATGGTGGACTGATGAAACCACTTCCCAAGGCAGTCAAAAGAAGGCTGCAGAAAAAGCCACTTCAGTTCTTAGCTAATAAAGGTGCAGTTGGATCCCATGCCACAGCACAGGAGCAATGCTGCATGGCATTTTTGGGACTGCCATTATTTTTGGTTCTTTCCTTATGATTGTCTTTGTACAAATAAATTCTTGATTCACATTCAGAAAAACAACAAATAACACAAATCACCACAGGGCCACATTCATACAAACTAAATGTCACTGAAATCAGTTTCAGTAATGTCTGAGTATGAGAAATTAACACTTCAAGGAAACAACTGAGGAAAGCTCTTAAGTATTAGCTCTGTTCCTAAATACTTAAACTGCACCATATTTAAGCCTTGCCTTATCTCAAGCATTACCTGCAGAAGCTGGAAGCACCAGAAACATTTGTTCTTTACAAAAGTCATGGACATTTGCATTCTCTCAACACTGCTGTGTCCTGGGCACCAGATGTCTGCCATCCCTGACACACAACACACAGAGATAAAGTTAATTATATGGTACACGATCCCAGCATCCAGGACCTTTGTGGATCTGATGGGCATCAAAATGAATATGCATATTTAAACAAAATTCCTTTAAAAACACAATAAGCATCCAGGACCACATATAAACCAGGACAACAACATGACGTTCCATTTTTTCCTGAAACAAAACAATATACTCAGGGCTCAGCCAGAAACCACAAAAATGACACAAAAGAGGGTTAATACTGCATAGGCATCCAGCGTGCCAGGGCTTTGCCAAGGACTGCAAAGGCCACACTCTGCTCCCATCTGTGACAGTGTAAATACAAAAATCCTTTCCCTGACCTCTCCTCACAGTTCACTCGGCCAATTTGTGGCATTCAGGCCACTGGGTTTCCTGAGCCTCTGCAACCACCACCTCCAGAAAACCCTATTTCTGCACCACATGCTCTTACGCTATGGGAGGACTGCTGCAGAGAAAACCTTTCCCTCTCCATTTCTTCTGCACACAAGCACAACAAAAGTAGTTTGGGTTGGGTTGTTGTTTTTAAAAAAATGCAAGTTTAATAGCTCCAACACACAACTACTACAAACAGCCCTGGAGAGATGAATACCACAGCCCACAGCCAGCATGCCCCCTAGAGCCACCCAGAGCTCAGCTGGGAGTTACACCCTCGTCTTTTTGTGCTGGCTGCAAGTTCATGGGGTGTGCAGAACAATTCCGATGACCAAAAAAATTCCAAGCAGCTCCAGGTTTGGCTGAAAACAACCTAATCCTTCATCTTTAGTGGGGTTTTATGTGCAAATTGCAGGCAGACAGGCCTTTACAAGACCTAAACTAGAATTATTTTGTAAACACTCACTTATTCCTGCCGCCATACAAATAGTAGGAAATTAGATGCTTTTTCACTGATTTTTGGGAGGCATTCCGATGCCCTGTCTCTATGTGTCAGCAAGCTTTTCATCTGTTCTCCTTACTTACATGGGCCACAGTCAGAGATGTTTTCTACAACAGAAGGCAGGGATTTTTAGGTAAAATATGGAAAGCAGTCCATGGGAAACTGTATTGAGAGCTGTCAAGAAATTGAACCTCTCAATTTTATTATTCTGTTCACTTCTCCATGATTATTATTTGTATAGCACTCAAAATACAGTCAGTAGTTTGTAAATACAGGCATAGGGTCTTTGTCCCAGAGGGCTGACACTGTGACTTCTTATGTTAAGGCTAATTGTTATTTAAAATGTTATTTAAGATTACCAGTCTCCAGAATCTCTACTAGATTCTCCAGCAGAATCTACAATTCCAGTAGTATTTTTCTTTTCTTTTTTTGCTTGGTAGTTTCCTTGCAGTGGGGTAAGGTAAGACTGACTGTATTGAAACCCCCTCCCACCGCTCCCCCACAAGCCCCTTTCTGGAATATGATCTTCAAAATATGCTCCACTGAGCAGAGGTTGAGCTCTGGGGGCAGAGAGTTGTTTGTGCAATATTTATATTTAGTAAGCAATCATATTAGAGCTGATTTTGTGCATTTGCAGTTTATTTATAAGCTGGTATTTTTAAAAATAAATTATATAAATTAAAAAAATACTCACTTTCAGAGAATATTCCATGAAACTCCAAACCATGATGCAGTGCATCTATATTATATAGCTCTGACCTCACTTTTTAATTAATTTCTTTATGTGCTCATAGAATTTATTTAGAGGCTACTACAAATTGGGATAAAGCCTTCTCACCCAGCAGTTCCCTTCAGGTAACTTTGTAGTGACAGAACAATACGATATCACATTGTTCACTACAGTGGTGATTTACGTGGCATTAAGTATCTTACATTTAATTTCAGAATACAAAGCAGTAGCTCCAGACTGGAGAGCAGAAAACAGATGTAAGGAAATGTACTGGTATTGCTAAAGTAAAACAGAGAGCAATAAGCCAGAAATCATACCGCCTTTAAGCAATTTGCCTTATCTTCTACATTTAACTCCAGCTACAGTTATTATAATGAAAAAATCATCAAGCTGTCTGTCACATCTGAATCCCTATTTACTGTATGCATTTTTATCAGTAATGTCCTCTGTTTTAATTTGAATTTCTGTTCACTTAATACATTCATTTCTTTACAGTGTATGGCCCAGTTCTGAGACTCTACACAGGAACATGCATTTGCTCAAAACAGTCTGTTATCACTAAGTGTTTTTTTCCAGGGTGAAAACACTTATCTAAGCTTGTTTTTAGAAATGATAACTTGTGGGCCAAATTTACAATTACATTCCCCTTTAAAATCAAATAAAATGTGAAAAGCCAGGTTTTACCCTGCCTTAGATTCAAAGACTCCCAGCAAGACCTTCATCCACTACACAGAGTCAGACATTTTCTCCCAGATAAACTTTCATTTCAAGAACCAAAGGAAAAAATACTTAACAAAGATACAGTAGCTTACGTTACATACTCACCCTTATATCTCCATTTAAATTCCATTCTTTCTGTCCCCAAGGTGATGGCACTTTGCTCTTAAACTTTCTTGCATATTGTGCAATTAAGGCAAACTTTTTTGGTTTTTTGCAGCATTAAAGACTATGTTCTGATTTTTCCTTACCCTGTCATGTCCAAAGGTTACCACTTCACAAAGTATTCTAAGGACATTTTTACTACCAAGAAATATTTTGACAAAAAGAACTATTTTTAACTCCACTAAGCTCTGCTGAGTAATGTTGCACAGGGTGCTCAGCAGCCTAGAGGAATGCAGCTATCAAGGGGGTTTGCTTCCTATGCACAAGAACAGCAATAGGAGTCTTCTCTGTACACACAGAACACAATGTACATCTCATTATAATCCCAAAGGGTCAACAGAGAAGGAAAAATGCACCTCAGACCCACCAACCCCAGTCTGGAGGTAGCAAGGCGCTGCTGCAGGTTGGAAGGGTTCTGCACACCTGTGACTGTTCAGGTCTCATGCTGGGATTTCCAAAACTACCAGAGGAAATTGATTTGGACAAGAGAGCAACTAGCCCATCAAGATGCTGCTGGCAATCTACTCCAGGACAGAGCCTCCAGGTGCTCGCCTTGCCTGCCCTCACTTGCAGTGTTGGAAGTGATTTAGCCATGACACAAAATGGAACATGACCACACATCACAGAAAAAGAACAAGGAAAATTAAGCATAAGATAAAGACAAGAGAGGGAAGGGCTATGGAGAGGAGGGCTGGTGCCAGCTCCCAGCCCCTGTCACTACCTCAACTGCAGGATGATGCTGGGCCAGGGGTAGCAAGGCCAGCCCCTCTGCTAAAGAAGGATGCCAGGAGTGCACCAACACTCAAACACATCTCAAGGTGAGTAACACAAGTTCTGGCACTGTGTGTTTTCAGAGCAGACCAGGGAACAGAGCATTTTACCACCTTGCAAACACCCAGCAGGATGCTTAGACACTACTTGCACTGCCAGGACCCCAGCTAGCAGGACTTGTGTAGCAGATAGGGCTACACAAGCTCTCAGTTCAGGGATTACCTTTCCCAAGTTCCCAATTGCCCATATGTGCGTGCTCACTAGGATTTCCTATCAAAGCAACACTTTCCCCTTCTCTTTAACTACAAAAATAATGTAGGTTACAACAGAGGCTGCCCTCTCCAGCAACCTGTGCTTCACCCTAGAGTCATTTTATATTACTTTCCCCAGTGTCCTAGACCAGGCTGCAGAGACTGTTCCAAATGTGGCTTTCATTTTATGCTAGAATAGCCCCCATTAATGTAATATGCTGTGATCTTTATGATATTCCAAGTGGAAGCCCAGATCTTGTTTGCTTTTTAAACATCACAAACCATCCTGCATTTCATCTGTGCATACTTCCCAGCACATATCAGAACGTGCCATCCACTCGCCACTTATTAATATTTCAAGAGTCTTCCTTAAAACACACATAAAATTTAGGGGGGATTTTGTTCCAGGAGTCTTCTGACCATTCTGTGCAGTCAGAAAGAGTAGCTTTATTTCACAGACTGGATTTAATATACAGAAACATACTGCATCTGTTTCCAAATATTTTCTTTCTAAAACCGTTATGAAAACTGGTGCCAAAATGTGCTCATTCCTCTTTAAGGAGGAAACCTAATTTGGGTTTCTTGATCCAGATCATCTTAACACCCAGGCTCAATTTTGCTTGCTAAAGCAATCTACAGGCTCCAACTAATACAAATTTAATCTGCAAGGCTTCCTGCTTGGGCTGAATGGGTCCAGCATTTCTCTGTTACAAGATCCACACCACGTATCAGCAGCATCTGGTACTGATTGCAGATCTCAGACACTGTGCCTGTGGGCTCCATGGGCAGGATTCTTCTTGGATTTCTGGTCCCTTTTAGATTTTTTGCTATCTCTTGATCTTGATGGATTGAAGGTTTATGACTGGTCCTTAGCTTTTTTTTTTTTTNGCCCATTTAAAAACGTTTTTCATTAAATGTCATCATGTTGGAGTTTTTTGGTTGTTTTTTTTTTTTTTTTTTTTTTTTTTTTTTTTTTTTTTTTTTTTGAGGTGTGATGTTTTCTTTTGGACCAATCTGTTGTAGCTGACCACATTTGAGAACACATCCTGCAGGTTAAATTCTCCTTTTACATGGTCAGAAACCAAGAGTCATCTCTTTAGTTAATCAATCTATAATGCTTACACATATGAAAATCAGGAACTGCTCCTCTATCTCCTAACATTTGGGATTCATCTCCTTTCCCCTCAATGGATATGTATCCATTTTATAAGGGATGAAAAATAGTTTGCCTTTTGATTGTACTAAGAAAAAAGGGGTATTCCAAACAACAAATGCTCTTCTATGGTTTCAGGTTTTCATTTGGTAAGGTTCCAAGCCTTCCTCCTAAGTCAGGAGCAGATTTTGCCATCAATTGAAAGAAAAAAAAAAAAATCAAGCTTTAGTAACAAGACAGGAACATTTTGATCAACTGGAGCAATCTAAAGGTTAAAAGTTCCAATATGCAGGCAACCTGGGGAAAAATAAGAGCAATGCTAAGTTTAAAACTTATATATTCAATCAAGCTATTTATCCAGGACACAATTTCCAGGCTACTTTGATGAATGCTGCTGAAAGAGCATGTGGCAAAACATAACCAAAAAGGAAACTCTCAGCCCAACCTCACATTCACTTTTTTGTCCCATTCCATGCACCAAGTTAGTCCTCAGAAAAGGAGCCTGGGGAACACAAGAAACAGTATTCCCTGTTCTACGTACAAACCTCCTCCCTGTATCTGCACCTGAAACTCCCACACCACCCCTGCACATCTCCTGTGGGCTCCTTGCCCGCCAAACTGGAGACCACAAAGCAAGGGGGACGTGTGAAGTGACCATGAGAGAGGGTAAAGTTTGGGAGCTGGGGTAGGGGAATGGCCTCAGCATTACCAGGCTGTTCCAAGTACGTGTCTGCCATGCAATGAATTCATATGGTTATATTTAATCCTGTTTTTCTCTTCCTCACATGCTTATCTTTGGTACTGGTTCCTCTTCAGCTTCCCAATAAGCCTGTTTACACTTGCGAAGAAGTTCTCACAAAAAAAGAGTTGTGTTGAACAGGAAACTATTTCATCACATTTTCCCCAATAAAGCCATAAAGTGGCCCCTTTTTCCTCAATAAATCCCCATCCAAAGACTAGCCCTGTGAGACTTTTTCACTGTTTCAGCTCTAAGAGATAATGCAGTAAGGTATAATATGCAAAGTTTTATAAACTGGAGCAAGCACTCCAACCAGAAAACTGGCAGCTCCAGAAGGCTTGGCTTTGGACCTTCTCAGTTCACCACAAATCTCAAATACTGTAATCTGGAGATCAGACTATGTGTGTTGGCTGGATCACCATGACAAAAACAAAGATGAGGGGGTGTGGTTTTTTTGGTTTGGTTTGGTTTGGTTTTTTTTTTGTTTTGTTTTGGTTTGGTTTTTGTTTTTTGTTTTTTGTTTTTTGTTTTTTGTTTTTTGTTTTTTGTTTTTTGTTTTTTTCCATAAAGCCAGCACTAGGTGCAGGAAAGGACAGGGTTTTGGTTTCAAGGCCTTGGAAAAACAGAATTCAGTTTTTCCATTCTGTCATTATTCTAGGGAAACTCTACAGGTAAATAAGTCTTACTCTTGTACACTGACACATCTTGGAGACACTTGGGAAGACTGGATAATAGCTAAATTCATAACCAGGCAGGTATCTCCTAAGTGAGGGCTTATTTGTATTGCTCCAATATACTTCTGCAGAAACAGGTATTTCAAAGAATTTTAGCTCTTATGAAGGTACTCTGACTTTATAGCCCTCCAACAGACAAGCAGGTACCTGGAAAGAAATGCTCTGCCATAAAACCCAGCATTTAATAAAGTGCTTTTCCCCTCGAGAGCTCGAGCACCTGCAGAAAGTGAGCTGCTGTCATCACCTCCCTGTCGCTGGGGCCGTGACTTCTTCACAGCATGGGGAAAAGGCTTGTCCGGGACCCAACACTTCTTAAGTCCACATGTGCTATCCATTAGGCTGTAAGACCCTGACAGGAGGTAGATACATAGCTCTAAGTCATATACAGTTTATGAAAACATAACTTACAAGTCCATGATTTAAAATAGAAGCGTGCAGAAGAGAAATGGAAGGTAAAGGCGGAACCAGCATGGGCTTACTGCAGAGAGCAGCATGAGCTACAAGCAAATAGCAAATGCCACTAAAATGTGAAGAAGTCAAAACTTTACATGGAATTTAAACTAGTTCTTTACATTGGGTTCATGCTGGATTCTCACACCAGCTTATGACTCCATATATAGCATGATATATGACATTTTCTAATCTAGAGGAGATACTGACTTGGCTTCGCAAAGTCACGCATGATTCCCCTGATGTAGGACATGGACAGTGGGTCCCAGGTGTGCTGCTCTGCATGTTGAAGATTATATAAAAAGAGAGACTATTCCTTCTCATATTCTTTAATACTACTATTGATACTATCATTAAATGAGAGAATATCCCTGAGGCCGGGAAAACCTCAGAGTGCGGGAGCTAACACCTAGACTCAGGACTGGTTTCCTTGGTTATTAGAGCTGGCTGAATGGTTTTAACAGATAATGATATCTAATTTAATTACATATTAGACAAAACACTTCTGATTATTATTCATACAGCCAGGATTAATGAATTTCTAAGTCCTTCTTCTGTCCTTAATTTTTTCTACCCTCTTGTCATTTACCTCTTTTGTTTTGAAGCTCATCTGAATTCTACCTATCTGAAGAGAAAGGTTTAGTTCTCTACTAACTTGCATGATTTTTTTCTTAATGATGATGCTCCTTAAATTCATTTCCACAGTTTATAATTTATTTCTCAGGTCATCGGAGAAAGCATTTAAGTGACAGAATCATTCTTACAAAGCACTGATGTTCTGCCTTTCTCATCCACTATTTAAAATAGATCCCATTTAAAGGCAGAGCCCTATAGTTAACCCTTGCTGATTTAGAATTCCTCACACCACTCATTAACTTCTAATCCATTTGGCATCAGTACACCTTTTTAAACTATTATTGCTTTCTCCACAGCATAACTGGTGAACTATTGAAATCTGATTTATTTTAACCATGTAGTTCATCCTGATGAAACTGGATTACTAAATAATTTTCTGCTCTGCTGTATATACGACTTACTTTCCAAATGCAGGCCATAATAGAAAACCAGATCAGGGAGTAGACTGTTTTGTGTATTGCTGGGACAGATATGCAGTGGCAGGAGGAAATTTGGAAAGCAAATTGGAGTGGGAAGGCATTCCCGGAAGCCCATGGCATTATGGAATTGTCAGAGGTGTGAGGCATAGCAGCAAGAGAGCTGCACTGCAGAGCACTCACCAGCTAGGAAGCAGAGAGGGCAAGGAGAAGACAAAGTTGAGAGCCTTGGTGGCTCCTTCAGTACCTGCAGCCATGCAAGCGTGACATTCCCTGGGCTACCCACGTACAGAAATCCCAGCGCAGGGTGAACAAACCTCCCCACGCACCTACAGCCCCAAACATAGCTCCTTCCAGCCAGGCAAAGAATAATCCCCCTGTGATTAGGCATTAAGCTGTCAGCTAATTGAGAGAGAGTGAGATCTAAACACAAGCCCTAAATGAAGGTGGTGATGAATATAAGGTTCAAGCATGAAGAAACTGCTTCTCATGCAGGAAGAGAAATGAAACTAAGAATGTTTCATTTCCTCTAAGGTTTCTAAAATATTTTCCCAGGAACTTAACATTTGCAAACTGCTTATCATACTTCTGTTAAAGCATGGTTTAAGAAAAAGTCCTGCCTGGCCAGCAGCAATAATTGAAAAGCAATTCTCACCTATTTAAGGTTTTAAAACCTACAGAAGACCTCTCAGATTTTTCTTAGCGTTGCTATTACTCAAAAGTAGATGGCAAATCTTGATTTTCTACCCTATGCCTGCTGGCTTTGAAGCCAATGCAAATCCTGCTTTTTTATTCACAGGCCATTGTTTTCAAAATAAAGCACTTTTGGGAATAAGTGTTTTATTTCAATTAATTAGCATTTCCTGTTTGGGGAGAAACAAACAAACAGGTTTATTCATTTAGAGAACCTGACAACTGCAGATTGCCCACAATTCTTTTGAAAAAATATTTTATCAAGAATGTTAACCCACGAATTCAGTAAATGTATGGGATTTGCAAGATAATCCAATAAGGCCATTATGGTGATTCTCCAAAGGACTAGTGGCCATCAGGAGAGGAAAGGAGACAAAACTGTGAAAGGATTTCCCTAAGGCCATTTTCATGTTGCAATGTCAAGAGCAAATTTTTCTTTTAGTAATGTCAGTTTGGGAGAAGGAAGGATGATAATGATACAGGTGACAAAAAAGAAATTTATGCCCAGGGAAATGTGTTTCAAATCCTACATCTGAGCTTTAAGGAAAACAAAACAGCCTCTATCTATACTTACTATTTTTATACTACAGTGACTAAAAAGATCCCTTAAATTATATCACTAAGGTCCAGGGTGGCCACTTTTGAGTCATACTAATTTTAGCCGCTGTTTATGTGGACAAATAATTTGAAAATTGGGCTGTTACTAATACCCATCAAACAAGCAATACAGATAGTGAACCTGGGAATAAATATATAAATTCTTAGGGAAATAAATAATAATACAATACCCTTCTGCTTCCTAGGTCTTACGAACCACTTAGATTTGATATTCAGATTTATCCTCTGCTCTGAAGTTTCAGCTACCAACATAACTACAGCAACTGGTAACTTCATTCTTAGAGGACTGGATTATAATCTTTCTTACAATTGTCACATAAGGGGCAGCTCCTAGAAATCCTTGAAGCTGCACAGGTCGAGAAGAGAGTCAGGTATTCATCAGCAGTTCCCTCTTTGCATTCCAGAACAGCCAAATTGACCCAAAATGCACAACATATTTCTTGCTTCTTAAAGGGATTAGCTACTGCACTCTACAAGCCCAAGAATCAGATTATATTACATATATACACATCTTAAAAGCATGTAAAGAAACAATTTTCACTGCTGTCTTGCAAATTCCTAGATAAGACAAGCGAAAAATTCCCAGTTGACAGAACCTAGAAATTGCTTAAAATATTTATATGACATTGCCCTCTAGAGGAAACCGAGAAAAATCTGTTTTAGTAGAACTCTTCCCCAGATGAAAACATGAAATGTTGTTTTCAGCTGAACAATTAGTGTTTGTTAGAAACCATTGTCATTGAGAACATCATACACTGGTTTGGCTCCATTTGTCATCCATGAGTTTTCAAGAAGGAATTTCCCAGCCTCTAGCCTAGGGCTCTGTATTCAGATAGATGGTACCACAAAGTTTACTGGTTACCACATGTCTGTGTTTTTCTCTTCACTACCAGAATAAAAATAGCCCAGGCTATGAAAAATTGGCAAGCACTTAGTAATTCTTTAGTTAGCATGGCAAAAAGAGACACTATATGAGGATGGGAAGGAAGACTTCCCTGACTTTTGTTTCATCGAATAGTTACCCTGCTAGCCTGAACCCACTCCAGTGATCAAGTAATGGTGTAGGAAACACAGTCAAGGTTATTGCTCTATTAACCAATTATTTGTTTTGTCAGTTGTTGCTTTTTTTAGAAGACCATCTGGTTATCTATAATACCTACTATGGAGAAGGGTTAAAACCAGACCTTGTCACCTTTTTAAACAATAGAAAAGAGTCTTAGAAAATCTCCTTCAGTCATGTTTCAACAATTCTATTTTATTCTGAAAAAGCCTGAATCCATTTTCCATCTACCTCTAGTTTCTCACATTCTTGTTAGAGAGGCTTTAGTTGGATGGGCTTCCTGAGTCTTGGATGCTCTAGGGTGAAATTTGCTGCTAATAATCGCCATTTGCCTTACTCTTGTCCTGTCTTGGTAGGTGCAAGTATTCTTGAACTGCCCCAAACCTTGTGGCAGTGCCTGCCAACTTATCTTTTCCCTGTTACTGGTCTGTTAAATGTGTTTTCCTTTGGAGGATCAGGTGATCTTGCTGAACATCATACATTTTACCCAGAGAAAGCAGAAAGTACAGTGGATGATACTGCAGTCTGTGGTTGATACATATGCCCTTTCCTCTTAGCCCGTTATCTGTTAAAAAGGAGACAGAAAAATAAGTTTCAAGGAGCATGTGATACTGCTTGGAGCTGGAGGCAAGTGTCACATCAGCTAAAAAAAGCAATGAGTTTTCCATGTTAAAAAAGAAACCCCATCCCAAAAGCCATCCACTGCAACAGCTGTCTCTGTGGTTATATACTTGCCTGTTTGCTGGTCTCACCTATGTTTATCGTATTTATCCTCTCACTTATGTCCAGAGATGGAAGGTTCATGCTGACAAACCATCTCTCTGAGGCCGATGTTGAGCCTCTGCCTGTGGAACCACCTCCTGTTCATCATTTCTCAACCCTCTCCCTGCTCCTGCCCTTTCCAGTTCAGGCCTGATTCCCAGTGACAGGGGATAAGCAGGTTTTAAGATGACATCACTGTTAATGCTTTTAGCTCTGGAGGGTCACAGTTCAGTTCTAGTGCATCCTACAGGACAGCAACCATCACACACAGAGGTTGGCAAGAAGGTATGATCGTGACCTGCTTGCAGAGCAGCCCCAAAACACACCTAAGAATGGGAATGCTGCTCACTTAGCCCAGTGCTAGAAGAAAAAATATTTGAATGAGGACTGGAGAAGCTGTGCCTTTCCAGGACTCATGGCACATCAGTCAGTACAGGTGGAAAAGGACAACCTCCCAGGATTCTCACTGCCACTCAGTAACCTGGCTCGAGTCATCTCCTCCTCTTGCAGCAGCTCAGAACTTCTGTCCCAAGAAAATCAGTCTTTAGCCTACAGCCTGCTTTGTGCAAAATTCTGGACTCCCAGAATATGAAGAGAAATTCACATTTACACTTTAGAAGACACTGTGAATGACTGCACATGGCAAACTGGTGTGTAAGGGCACAAACATTAGAGAAAGAGAAATAATGGACACAGAATGTTCCTTGCTTGTGTTTTTGAACATCTGTATTTTTAATTATTGATGGCTAAAACACTGTTCTGTGCTGGCAAACGCACTGCTGGAGAGGCTGAGAAAATAACTGATGTTGTGGCTGAAGGCCTCACCTGTTACTTGGCTGAGTGGTGGAAAAAAAGCAACTCTTATTTTGCACATTCAAGCAGTTTGCCAATTAGCTAAATTCTGCTGCACCCTGACTGTACTTCCAGATGACCTGAGAGCATGGGATGCCTGCTGTGTGTCAGGCTGAAAATCCCACTCAGGATGTAAAATGGATCCTGCTGGCACTTTGGTATCAGGGTAAATGACAAGGCACAAGGCTGACTCACCAAAACAGGTCGTTCCCACAGTGGATGAGCAGGCAGGGAAGAGCAGGGAGGGCAGAGCTCCCTCCCAAACACCAGGCTTGCTCTCTTGTAATTACAGCATGGTCAGAACAGCAAATTAAATGCAGAGGCACAGCCATACATTGGGCAGCAAGGTACAGATTTCTAATCAGAACTTTCACAGCTCATTAAAACAAAAACAAAGCACAGAAAAACCCCTCTCTATAACCTCTGAAGTTTTTACATCTCCTAAGGCAACACCACCAACCTCTGTCCAAGTCTTTGCAAGCCTGATGCAATGCCTCTGAAAAGTAAGCGTGCAGAGGCAGGGCTGGGAGCAATTTTGGCAGATGGCCCTGGGGATGTTGCCTAGTTATACATGTATGCTCCTGGGGATCACGATTTCCAGAGAGAGGCCAGCTCTGTTGTTCAGTGCTGACAGTATGAAAAAGGCAATGACAGGCATATTGCTCCCTAAATTTTTGGACGAACATGCAAGCACATACAGGATGTGAGCTATTTAAATCAGTGGAAGTCTTTCCATCATTTTTTATGGGGTTTAGATAAAACTTGTCTGAGCAAGAAGATAAATAAGATGCAAATTTGAGGAGGATGAGGGGTTCAGAAAGTCTGTTGAGGAGGTAGTTGTAGTGATGGGATGTTGCAAATGATCATTGCTGCAAGGGAATGAGTTGTGCCTCCACAGAGGCTTGGCATGGGGACATTGAGAGGGATGGCAGGAACCAGAGGGTGAGGAGGGGAAACCGAGTGAACACACACTCAGATTAATACAGCAAAGAGGACAAACCAGCTAAATGATCTCTGCTGAGTCTGGGGATTAGTGACCTTCTGTTTAAGACTTTGGCTCTTAAGAGAGGATTTGGAATAAAGCTCATTTCTTCAGAGCAATTTATTTCTCAACACGTGTGGCTAAGTCTGCTCATACCTTCCAGGAGACATAAAAGAAGGGAAGAAAAACATCTCTTTCTTAGTTTCTTAGTCCTGCTATATTTTAAGGGAGGGGAGAGGAAGGAATTTATATCCACTATCAAGTAGTGGATTTATATCCACTATCAGCAGCCAGGCTTCAGAGGGGACTGCATGCTCCAGACTTCAGGAGCACAGTCAAACTCAGACTGTGCTTTGCAAATGTTAGACATCCATAGGCTTTCTCTCATTTTGCACAGGTTGAGCACACATTTACTGTATCCCAGCTCACAGCAGCTCAACTGGAGGAGAAAGCACTCAGCCAAAATCCCTATGTGCTGCTTATTTTCCATCCTCAGGACTCGCACACCAGGCAGCTCGGAGAGCACGTCAGCACAGGCTTCTCATCCTTGCCCGTGATAACAAGCCCCAGGTCTCAGCCTCTGTGCCCTGATCCGTCACTTAGCAGCATGAAGATTGGTAATATGATATAAAAAAGGAAACTAATTCAATTCCACAACAGGTTGGGGGTATTTTTTAGGTCACTTATGAGAACTCTATTCCCTGAGACTGCATTTGGAGGCTGCAGTCTCCAGGACCACTGTATTTGTTTTTTGCTGTGCAGTCAGTGCCATTAATATTTTAACAAGGAGCTCCCACAGAAACATTTGCCCCTTGGCCAAGTGCAAAGGGAC
Source organism: Gymnorhina tibicen (assembly GCA_013399875.1). NCBI lineage: Eukaryota > Metazoa > Chordata > Aves > Passeriformes > Artamidae > Gymnorhina > Gymnorhina tibicen. Next base: position 465,768 of record VXAZ01009905.1, read on the forward strand.
AGGATAAATTTCCATCTGTTTTCCTATTAAAACAAAAATATTTTTGTATGGACATAACCAAGAGAAGGCCCTACTAACACCAGGCAAAGCAGCTGTTTATACTGAGCAGCACTTTGTGCTGGCAGCACTTTTGCTTTAGGAAGGAGGTGAGGAAAGACAGTAAAATAGAGCAATCAATCCATGCAAGCTGACATGCCTGGAAGGTGGGGGTGCAGTGAGACAAAGCTTTCTGTGATGACCAGTGATGGTTTTCTTGGGGTGATTTTCCTGTAATAGAAAGGATGTATAAAGGAGATTGCACTGCCAGGAAGATAAATCCCCAAAAACTTCAATGAAACACAGGCCCATCATAGGCACAGAAATCTGAACCACCCCCTTCCACCTTAACACAAGCATTCATACACCCAACACCCAGTCCTACTAAGGAATGGATTTGTTACCCAAAACTGAGGCCACAGCTGATGTGCTGAGGGAGCACAGCCCTTGATCCTGGTTCCCATAGTATCCCATCCCCACACATCAGTCAGGACACCTGGAAGCATTTTGAACACACTGCTGAATAACACGGTGCAACAAAATCTTACGGATGCTCCAGAGACAACTGCAGCTGCCAGGGCAGGGACAAAAGTAGTCAGGGCGAGGACAGACAGACTCCTGAGGCAGTGGCAGTGCCTCAACACAGCATGGCAGGAAGCAGTGCCCCATGGAAAATGCAAAACTGGAGCACTTGATTATCAATGAGTGACCACATTTGGAGGGGAAGGATGTTCCTCCCAGCAAGAAAATATTTCTATTGCAGGAGCAAAGCAGTTTATTTAAAAATAATAATTCCATTCAAACTTCTGAGGGAAGGTGATCTCAATGAAAAAGTGCCTTGAGAGGTGTGCTCTGCTGAAACAACAGTTTTCAAACCACACTCAGATTTTTGAGAAGCTCTTCTCAGACACAGCAAAGATTTCACCACTCCATGCTCCACAGCACATGCATTGCTCTGCAGGTACAGGTCTGCTCCTTGTCTGCAGGGCTCACAACAAGGGAACAAAGAGGATCACCCTCCTGAAGACCCCTGCTCAGGGCAGAATCTGTCTCTAATTACAGCCAGGCACTGCATGATGTGTTTCCAGCACCAGCAAGAACTTTTTTTTGACAAAGAACCCCAAGATTTCACCCAGCAGAGCCCAGGATTGTTACTGACTGCCACAGCAGGCAGCACAGAGTGCTATGCACATTTTGAGACCTGTAATTTTGTTAGACATTTTGAATTGTCCTCTGTAATCAGCTGCTAGCACTTACAGAGAAGCAGGACTGTATTTAGAATGTCCATATATCACACACCTACTAATGGCATTGACCTGTTAGGAGGAACAGGACTTTACCTTCACAGTTCCAGCTATCCTGGAGGCATGAACACATGATGTGCAGTAGCAGCAAGCATTCAGAAAGACCTTGGCTCTACTGAAAACCCTCAGCTTTGGGTAAACTAAAAGCTTTGCCTTCAGTAGTGGCACTTGAAGCTCCCTCTCCATGGCAGAACTGATTCCTGAAGGTCTTTCTCAGCATCTTGGAAAATAAACTGATTTCCCTGACATTTGGCATGCCGTATCTTGTGCTGCAGAGGAGTCTTAGCAACTCCCCTGAGGACACTGACTGAAGAGGAGAGACTAAGAAGGCACTGTGTAAAGGTATGGCTGTCAAAACATTTCTCTCTTCATTTTTTGGAAGCAGCTCCAGTTTGTGGGTTAAAAAGAAGCCAGCCACTTCTTTGACTGTATTCCCACATACTGCAATGTTTGGTAATTTTTGGCAATGAGAAAGATGATATTTTGAAGGAGTGGTTGGGTTTTCTCAATGACAAAATTATAATAATATCTCATGTTTCTACCACACTGTCATCACTGGTAATGTATCTTACTCTGCTTTCTTCAAGAACAGTTTGAATTTGGAAATCTACTTAGCACTGATTTGAAAGATTAAATGTATATGGTAGCTGTGTCCAAGCACTGCAGCTATGCTTAATGAAATCCATAATCAAATATTTCAAACTGAATTATATTCATGACAAAATAATTTTTTTCAGTCCTTCCAGGACTTGCTCAATGAAGCCCCACTCAGTTATGCTCAAGAAATGAAGGATTCATCTGTCATCTGCAGAAATACTAACAGCCTCCCTCCAATAAGTGAGTAATAGCCCAAAATGAGTAGAGTAGTTCCAAAATACATAGGAAGTTGTTGTCTGGGGGAACATAACCCACGTATTTTGGAAATACAGTTGTACAGACAGAAGATAAATAAATAGGCAGAGTTTTGACTAACCTTTATTCAGTACTCCAGTACAGCTCATTTCCTTGCAATTGTGTTTGATAGACACACACAATTTGCTGACTCTAAAGAGAGCAATAATTTTCCCTCAATCACTAACATCACCAAAAATGACACCACCTACATTATTCCTCTCTAATGTAATAATACCCTGTTAAGCAAAGAGCTTTGATGATTTTATTACTGCATAATGTTTCTCTAAATGAAAAGAAAAAAAAAAAAAGGAAACAAGTTCAGCAATAATCAACCTATCTCTGCTGTTTACATGGAAATCAGGTGGAATTTAAATAAATACCTTTTCTTTAAAGAAGTCATATTCAGCTTTCCTAGCAAGGAGAGACAGATGAGTGGTACTCACAGCTGGCTCCTCCAAGAAGTTTTGTGCTGCTCTTACTCACTGTGTCTGACCCCAGCGCCACTCCAAAACCTGAGGACCTGTAGGCACACCAGGCAGATGCCAAAACAGCCCAGTCTGTCCAGGGCTGCCCATTCTGCTACAGCTCCAGTCATCTGCTCCTGCATCCTCTAGAGGCTGACCACGTCCTTAGGACAGCCAGCAAGGAGGGACTGTGTGCCCTCATCTCTCCTCTCTCATTGTCTGGTGTATTGGTTTAGCCCCTTGGGACAGGGAGGGTTTGGGTGGCAGGTTGGAACTAGAGCTGAGGTTACATGAAGCCCAGGGTATGTGAGAACACTTCTGCAAACCCTGCTGCAGAGGTGGGAAATGGCAGAGCTGTGAGACCCTCATGCCAAATCCTCCATTGTTAAGGGACTAAATCAGGAGATTCCCTAAAGCATCCGTGTGAAAAACTCCTTCATCAGGCAAGATGGGGCTGCCCTGGAACGCTTGGCAGGTGAGGAATAAACACATAAGCAGTGATTTTGCTTGCCCAATCCAGCCTGGTGCTGCAGGTGCTAAGGCAGTATTTTAATTTCACTGACAACGTGCAGGCTCCACTAAGTAGATCACACCACAAATCACAGCACCCACAGCCCCTTGTACTGACATGGAAGTGTTTCTCAGTCAGCCAGAGAATAATTAGGCAGTCACAAATCGAGTCAGGACTATTATTTAGTGTGCTGTCCTACCCCAACAACAACTTGAAAAACCAAGGGGCAAGGGCTGTGCTACTTCCACCATAGCAGCAATATGGAAGTACTCTAGGAAAGCTTCATCTTGGAAGCAGTCTTCCCAAAAGCCAGGTTGATGTTGCCTTTCAGCCTGGTATGAAGCTAGACAGAATTATGTCCCTTCTGAGCACCCCAATGGAGAAAGCTACTGAAAGACTCTCAAAGCATCCTCAAGCACTCCAGATGAACAATGTGGGAACATGGGGTTGGAGCTGCCAGCCAGCTCCCTGACAGGCAAAAGCCAGCTCCCCAAACTGGGAGTATCCTCAAGGTACCAAACTGTCATCCATCAACATCACCCTTGTCAAACAGCAGTCAACAGTTAAGTTAGGCAAGGATGGTTTGGATGCTGAAAATAGAACAGGTTTGACTAAGAAATGTCCTAAATGTTGGCCTAAATTGGATGAAGAATATTCTAAAACAGGATTTTAAGAACAGCAGTGGCCCCACACAACTAAAACTCTGCCTTCATAATGGCCAACAAAAGTAAGGAAAATGGAGCACTTGGTTCCCATTAGCTACAGTCACAGCTTGGTGGTTTAGTAACAGAGCTTTCCAAAAGAAGCAAGCCCTAAATTAAGCCTTCAGGGACAGGCCAAAAAGGACCTATATCCAAATATTTTGGACTTCATTGGCTATTATCTCTCATTTTGCATTATTAATTAGATAACATTATTGCTGCCCACTGCAAGCAATTCCCTTATATTTAGAAGCAGTGACATCTGACAAAGGGGAAACAGCAAACTAACTGCTTTTTGCCACAAACACTCTCAAATTTGCAGGTGCCACTGATACTGCCACAGTACCAATATTTATACACTCATTGAATTACAGGCTAGGAATTACAGAGGGTTGTTTTCATACCTGTAAAACCACAGAAGGTTGAGCTGCCCAGCACTCACAGATTGAGGAGTCACTGCTTTTATTCTGCCACGTGGCAGAATTGGGAGTGATGGTCAGTGCAAACTCCTGCCACATTCACTGCCTGTTGGGATCACTTCACTAGCACTTGGTTTCCAAAAGTGTCCATCCCCAAGAGAGATTCCCTTTTGGCAAGAGGGGGAGGATTTCATGCCCTCAGGTACATTGTAACCTCAGGTATGAATGAACATTTACATCCTCATCTACAGCAGAGAAAGGTTTTTGCCTTTGCAAAGGGTAATGTGAGAATGTCTGCCAGCCCACAAAGAGCAAAACTGGGACAATAACTGATTTTACAGCATGGAATAGCTGAATTAAAAAAACACCACAAGAATAATCTATATCATTGCAAAAACCTTAATTTTTTATTTGAACTCTTAAAGATGTTAAGTTTTCTGGGTCAGGAGACATCAGAAGGGAGCAAATGCATTAAAATGAAAGGGAATTTATTAAAATGAAGTTGTTCCAAACTGGAAAATGCAAAAATGTCTTGCTTTGAGAAAGTCTCAGACAACACTTAGCTGTCAAAAAGGCTTCCATCAACTGAAATAATTCAACAAAAATAAGAAGCACCTGTAAAAATATCTTCCAATGCTGCTGCATCTGTGTTCATTTTTGCTTAAGGAAACAGTTTTATACAAACCCAGGAAGGCTTCTGTTTTAGTGGAGCCCCTCTGGTGATTATGACATATAATTTTTTGACCCCATGACCCCTGAAAATTTTCCAGAGGAAGTGTGAGTAACACATGTAGGCTAATTATCAATCTGCTTTTGTTACTTATTTTCTACAAGAGCTTAAGAATGAACCCAGGGCTCTCTCTTGGGGGCTGGAAAGCAGATGTAAAAACCTCTGCTCCTGGACTTCCATTCAGTATCAACTATGACTTGGACCACGTGGCACCAGAGGCGGCTGCTGGTGTCTCCTCCACCCTTACCTTGCTCCGGTGACATCCACACCGACCATCAGCTGTCCGTTCAGAGAAAGGATTTCGTCTTTCAGGCGCACTCTCCCACACTTCCCAGCCGGGCTGTTCTTCTTCAAGTCTGTCACCCAAATGCACCCGACGTCGAGCACAGGCCCCTTATGCGCCTTCCTCTTCTTTCCCCCCCGACGCTTCTCCCCATAGTCCCCCAGAGCAGGGATATTCCCAAAGCTCAAGCCTAGGACCTCATTTTTCCGCATCTCTTGGGCCAGGTACATGGTGCAGATCTCCGTATCCAAAGTCCCGCAGCTCCCTGGCTGCAGGTTGCTCTCGTCCACGGAGAAGTTGAGCTGGATGTACTCGCTCAGCTTCTGGACGGCTGAGCGGCAGAGCTGCTGCTCGGCTCCCTCGGCCCCCTCCCGACGGCTGTTCTGCAGCCACTGGCACAGGAGGGGGAGGAAGACCCCCGCGTTGTCCTGTGTGATGGGCATCGCTGTCCTTGGGCATCCCCTCACGGCATCAGCCCCGGCCCCAGTCGGCTCCCTGCCCGTCCGCCGCGGCCCCCTGCAGCCGCTGGGGCCATGCTGGAGTGGGGCTGCAGGTCCAAAGCAAGCTCCATCTAGTCTCAGGGAGATTTTTTGGGGGGTTCCAGCCGACCAAGAGCACAGTCAAGGCAGGATGTTTGGTGTGAAGGCGCTGCAGCCAGCCTTACGAACAGGGTGAAGTGTCTGGGAGCGCCTGTGGCTGTGCAGGTCTGCCTGCCGCCGGGGTCCCTGCTCCGTCGGGAACAAAGCGTCCTTCCCACCACGATCACCACAGCTTCTCGTCCTGCAAGGGGAAAACAGCGTGGTTAGACCTGCCAGAACCACTGCAGGCGCCCGGCAGCCCCAGCCCGGCGGCCGAAGGCCGGCTCTCACGGCCCGGCCGCTCTCCTTCTGCGATTTACCACTTGAGGGCACCAGCTGCTCTCCTCAGCAAGGGAATAAAAGGTCACATTAGCTCCTGACCTTCCCCGGTGACACGGGGATGGCAGAGCCCAGGGGATGCTCCTGCCGCAGCTCTCACCGAAGCAGAGGAGACATTCCTGCCAAACCTGCTCCAAGGGCCGCTGGAGGGGCACCGGTCTCACCAGCCACTGAAGCTGGCAGCTCTGCCCTCCACGCCACTCATTTTGGGCTGGGATAGGCTTAAACCGATCTCTTGCCGGACTTAACTCGCCACCAAGCTGCACGAGGGATGGGCAGCAGCAAACACGAAGGGTGAGGACACCAATGGGGTCCCTCCCTTAGTGGCAGCAGTGGCTCACAGCCACCCTGTGGGTAAAGCATCTAAGGGAAGTGACTATCCAGTTCCCTGGGAAAAGAGCTGGGCAAGTGAATTCTCCATTTCCTGCAGTTTGGAGAGAGAGGCACACAGGCAGCCAGGAGGCAGCGGGAGCTAGGGGTTAGCAGGCAAGAGGGCGAGACGGAGCTTTTTGCCAGAATCATTAGGATCTGTGAAACAAGAAAAAACCCTGACTCGAGTCAAGTCTAGTTGACCGGGTTCTTTCAGGGATTTATTTTCTAGCAGTGGATGCTGCTCAGTGAGCTGTGCACCAGGAAAGCTGAAGAAAGCAGCAGCTTCAAGCTTGCAGCCTGCAGGTCTGCTCTTGCAGATGTGTATGAAAGGCTTGTGTTAGGTGGAAGAGCCATAGAAAAGCTTGTAACCCCAAAAGAATGAGTGTAGAGGGAGGCTCTAGCAAAATGCTGCTGCCCAGAAGCTGTACCCAAAGTTCTGCCACCTCCCTGGCTGTGGGGCACTACCTAGATGGACAGGAGTGACCCCAAGAAAGCTCAGGGAGGGACAACAATAGATCAGGGCCACATGTGATGCTCCTATAAGAGGACACCAGCATCTTCACCAAGAGGGTGATGTTACACCAGCAGCTCAACAGGGATAGATATCAGCTTGGGAAAGGAGGAACTGGCCCACTGTTTAGTGAGAAGGACTTCTGAGTTAGGCTCAGGGTAGGAAAAACAGGGAAGAAAAGGGAAAGGATAAAGACAGAAACTGCCCAGGCACAGGTCTAAAACAAGAGGTGATAATACAGACACAGATTGGTCAGGAGATAAGGTTAAATTCTCTGAACATCTTAGATATCTAATGCAACACTGGTGAATATGTGGGGTTTTTAACACAGAACTTAAGTCTTATTTAAGATCTCATATTTAAGACAAAAGCAATGATTTAATTGACACAACTGGAACTGGATGTAGTAAGACCTAGATCTGGAATACTGATCTAAAAATGCACAGCTTATATGTGGACCAACAAAGAAAAAGTAGAGGCAGAATCTCTTGGCATACTGAGGATGATGTATATATTTTTTCTGAGGTCCAGAACACAGGGGGAGTAAGAACTGCTAATTTATCTGGTTAATAATAAAGGGGGAAAGCACAAAACAAAACAAACACAGGGGAGGGCACAACAAACCCTAAATCAAGAATTTGGTAACAGCTGACTCAATGCTAATGGGAAAGTACAAGTGTGAGATATCTGCTAGGAAAGGAAAGCAGTAGGAGACAAAAGGTCCTGGTGCCTTCGGAGCAACATTCTCACATAATGGATGGGTCAAGTAATCAGCAGGGAAGTGCCTCCAAAGAAAGATGTGTTGGGGGTAGGAAGGTGGAAAGAAACTAAGATAAGAATACCTGTAAAATCAAGGGATTGGGAACAGCAAAACAGAAATGCCTGGCTTCAGTACACTAAAAAAAAACCTGCTAGGCGAGAATTCATGGAGAAGAGTTTAAAGGAAAAAGAAATCAAGGTGAGCTGTAGTTTCTCGAAGAAACAATATTTTGTGCTTAAAAGGCACAGGCACAATAGCATCTCAATGCAGAAGGATCAGAAGACTTGGCAGCATCACGAGCTTTTCATTTTCCTCAAAGACAAGAAGAAAGAACACCAAAAGGTTACTGAGCACAAGTTTAAAAAAGTAGTGTGAATCCATAGGCAAAAATAATAGAAACATCAGGGCATAAAAATTAAATGAAACTTGCAGAAGATAAAAAAAAGTTACCCTTTCTATGCATATTAATACTAAGAAGACGGCCTGGAAAAATGTTGCTCAGAGAGAAAGTTATTGAAAAATGCACTGAAAGAGGCAACACTGGTTTGATTTTTGCTTTAGTCCTTGTTAAAATTACCAACTATGCACGGGGGATTAGTACACAGTGCGACACAATATCACTACAGAGGCATACTGTCCTCGTCTCTGCCAGTTCCAGGGTAATACATCAGTCCTCTATCCAAGTCAGTTATTTCCAGTCCAGCAGAGTGGGATAAACCACCATTTAAATTCCCTACAAAACCAGCTAAAACCATCTCAGATACCTCCCTGTTGGTCACTTGTGAGAACTCAAACAGGTAAGGGGCCAGAATTAAGGACAACAGCAAATGCAGTGGCTGTCTTCATGGGTAGAAAGAGAAGCAGCAGAAGAATGTTACATCACTAAAACTAGCTTCAATCATCTTAAAAATTTCAAATCAAACAAAGAAGCAGTTTGCATGCATGTGGAAGAGAACAAAAATATAAGCTGCAGTAGACACAGGAGAGACAAGAATAAAACCATATAAAATCAAATTAATTTCTTTTCTTAATGGAGAAGTTGTTGGATATCATTTATCTGGGCTTTATTATAGCTTTTGTCACTGTCTCAACTTTCTCATAAATATACTAGGGAAAAATGATTAAATGAGACTACTATAAAATCCATACCCAGGGAGTAGTTATTAATGACATTCTGTGAAAACAGAAGGACACTGTGAGTGGAGCTCTGCTGGATCTATATAGTCTAGTTCTGCTCAGCACATTCATTAGTGACCCGGACAGTGAAAGCGAGTACACATATTAAATCTGCAGATTACACGAAGCTGGGAGTGTCTGCAGACACACTGGAGAACGGGATTAGCATCTAAAATATCTTGGCAAAAATCAGAAAAACATACTCGAAAAATTAGGGTGAAGTTCATCAAGGACAAATGCAGAGTACTACAAAAGGAAAATCTCACTTAGATAGGGTTGGCTATGTGACAAATCTTTGGCAAGAGATGCAGTGTTTCATAGAATCACAGAATGGATTGGGTTAGGAAGGAATGTGGTCCCAAACCCCTCTGCCATGGGTAGGGACACCTTCCACCAGACCAGGTTGCTCAGAGCCCCATCCAGCTTGGCTTTGACATTTTATAGGGAATCATTCCTGTCAATAAAGTCCTGCTCTTGGTGAAAAAAAAAGGTCATTGTCCCAGGATGTGTCAGCAGGGACAAAGCCAACAAGGCATATGAAGTATTTCTGTAGCCTCACAGAGAGCTGGGAAGGTCTCCTCAGCAAAACTGCCCTGTTGGAACAGAGCTCTGACATTACTTGCCAGTCTTGAAAGTGTGACTTAATAGGAAATACTCAAAGAATTAGGGCCTACTAGTCTAAAAAGGAGAAAGTATTGCAGGTGGGGTGTGAGAGCACAAGCTAAATGTCCTCATGTACTTTAAAATGCCCCACAGTGACCAGAAGCAAAAGAGCAGTCTGTTCCTCTTGTCCATGATGGAGTAACAGATGTGAATCACATCCAGGTAGGTGGTTAGGTTAGTGGTTAGGTAACGCTCAGAAGCATGAAGAATATCAAAGCACTGGGGAACACCACCACAGGTGTTGACCATCACTCATGGTCTCTGCAGAGGGTCAGACATTTACCATGAACAATGACTAGAGACAGTATCTCTTGGGTTGTGGGAGAGAGTAGATCTCTCCATTTCAATCCCTCTTACTTTTAATTCCTTCAACATAATTTTCTGTCTTAGTGAGAGTACAGTGAGAGGTCATTTAATGGGTGACATCCTGTGAGTTATGACAATGACACCCTTGTGACAATGACACCCTTTGCTTTAACAGCAAACATTGGTACAGCTCTCAGTAACCAGACAGGGTTCAGAACCATTCAAGCTCTAGAGAAGATTGGACCACATCATTCTTTGAGGCCCTTTTTTGCCTAATAATTTAGGGAGTTTTGCTCTCAGCTGTTTATCAGTTTTGACATTGGGTAGACATATTATGGGCTGTCCTTTGCAAACTATCCCCAGATCAAAAGCACTGCCTGGGTCTCCAGCCTGGAAATCTTGGGGCTCCTTGAAAGCCAGAGTTTTAGCTCAAGTCTCCAAATTTCCTCTGCACTGGCAAAGGGCACTGATGTTGACTTCAGCTTCAGTCCTGCAGTTAGCTGGCTGGAGCATTCAAAGGCATGTGCATTCCACGCAAAACTCATCCATCATTCATTTAGCAACATTGCTGGAGGGCTCTCCCCCTCCATGCACACACATCCCTCCAGAGACAGAGGATGACGGCCCCCTCCACGCCGCCGGAGGCAGGCAGCCTTCAAAACCCCATTCCTCCTCCCCACAGGAAAAGCTGCAGGCGTCGATACGCTGCGGGTTGCCTGTCTACGCCCCTGAGCTCACTGCAGAGCCACAGCAGACACTTAAATTAATCATGTAGATAATTATACAGTACTTTCAAGGGATTCTATATTCTCAAACAAAACCTTCTGGCTTTGGAAAAATTACTCCAGACAAGCATAAATAGGAAATACTCCTTCCAGATGTAACAGACAGCACAGCGCTGAGCTGAACGCCTCAGAGCCATTCAGGTATCCAATGCCAATGGAAGCCAAAAATAGAAAGGTGGTAAACTGTTCATCAAGGGAAATAATAGACCTGCCTAATAAAAATGGAAACCTCAGCACTAAGAAGAAATTTATTTTTACTCTTGACTTCCACAAAATAGACTCAAGACCCACGTGAGAAAATTTACTGGAGTCACCACCACCTTGCTTACTTTCTGTAGGTAACAGATCTGCCAGACTACCTCACCTGCCTTGTATCGAGTACAGACCTATGTACAAAATACTCTAATTTTATGCCCACCCTGGGAATTGCCTAGACTTGTCTGGAGTAAAACAAGGCAGAACTGGGAACGGGCAGCCCCATGGGCCTGAAGTCCCCTGTCCTGGGAAAAGGAGTCCCTGTTCCTGGGGACAACTTTCCACCAAAGAGATTTTGTCCTGGTTGTTCTGAATCCCTCTGAGGCTACTGATTCACGCTCTCTGGTAATTAAATCTCCCATCTTACCTAGATCTCAGTAGTGCGGTCTGTTGAGATTTCTTCGTTAACAGTTTCAAGGATAAAGTGAATTAAGATTTTGCAGACAGGATGTTTGCAAGCGAAAAACATCTCAGCTGGGAAGATACTGGGGTGGGAAATGTCAATTAATATATGGAGTGCAATATGGAAACAATATTAGTCCTGTTGAAATAGAAGGACCACGATGGTGCAGAGACAGCATGACCACTCAGTTTGAGGAGGACCCACAAAGGAGATCAGCCTTTCATGGGATTTAACATTAGAAAGACTCTCACCATGCTAAGTACTGGTTTTAGGGCTTAGGCTTACCCCCCACTGCTGTGGAAGCCCATGGACTGAACCCAGAGCCAACCCACAGCACAAGACAGACACCCTCCTTTGCAAGAAGAGAAGCTTTCGGGCCAGATGCTCTCAGAGGATCAAAAAGATGCTGCTGCAAAAAACTTGAAAAAAGCATGGCCCCTCTCACCCAGCAGTGCCAACAGCCAAATACCACTCCTTTCCATTCAATCAAGAAGAAAACAGCCACTTTGCATGGCTGCAGCCCGGGTCCATGCCTCTTCTCAAAGCTGTGCCACCAGCACCTGGTGAGAAGAGCTGCCTGATCCCCTTCCTTGTGCCACCAGCCACAAAGATCCTCCAGGACATCATCAAATCCAGACCTCAGCTATCACAGCAACTTTTTCATGCTCTAATCAATAAAACTCATCAAATTTCAAATAGAAGTAAAGAACACTTACATTGCTGGAAAGCTGCCCCAACACACCACATAGCTGGAAATTGTCTGTATTCCAGCTTAAATGTATTCATAATCAGTTTATACCCACAGACATGCAGCTTCTACAGCTCTCTGCTCTTCTTAGTGTTTATCAGCTCTTCTCATCTTCATCCCTGGATTATTTACAGCCAGAAAAATCAGCTTTTACCTGCCCTTGTTCCACCCAGCACACCCACCTAAGATGTGCTCTCAAAGGCTGAAATACCACCCATGTAAATAAACTGGCTATCTTCCTCTCCATTCCTCAGTGAAAGTTTTTATTTATGGCTCAGGAAGTAACACACTTTCTTCCTTCATCTCCAGCCTTTTAGTTCAAAATACAAAGTAAAACATACATGAAGTAGTGTAAGTGAAGAGAGTAAGTAAGTGAAGAGAGGCTACTTCTTTGAGGCTTTCTTAAGGCAGCAAAAGAACTGTCTTAAATGATTGCTTATGGAAAAGTAAGAATATTTTCTTTAATTAAGTTGAGGCTGGAACTGTCAAAAAGTATATGTGGATATTCAGTGCATAAGCAATAAGCTTTTTTCTTTTCTGGCAAACTGAGGTTTTTCTTCCTAGGTTGTCCTCAGAGGAATGATGTAAAGAGCTCCAATAATCACTTTCTCATAGGAGGAAACAGAAATATAGAGAGCCATTAAAATGTCCCATTACCAATTTTTAAAAGGTGATTTGTGCAAATGGCCAAGACCCAGTCCTCCTGGATAACCCCTTTGGCATTTCCAGCCTGGCCTAAACTTCCAGAAAAACATACATACAGTTATTCCAAAAATTGTTTTCATCCCCTTAGTGAGATCACTTTATAATTGCTTTAAAGGTTATGTTTGACATATACCGTTAATCTTTTTATATATGGATGAAGGCATTGTACTTGTTTTCCTAAAGTCATCTGGGCATTTCAGCACTGAAGAAAAAAATCCACTACCAGCAAAAGACATTTATTTACTAATTTCTATTCAAGTGTAGCTTCTAGTTATTAGTTAGAAACTAATAGCAAAGAAGTAACAATAGGAAAAAACGACCTTGAAACTTGAATTGAGGTTTTTCACTAAAAGGCACACTATTTTTGAGAGATGGTTTTGCTGTAATGGTCTGAGGTCTGAAATCATTCAGGACAGCAGCAAATCTGTTTTATTCTGGGTTACCCAGTGGTACAAATCAGATCTGGGCACACGGTCATGTTTCTGCTGAATTAGCCAGAGTGTGCATTTACAGGTCAGCTTTATGCCAGCCATAGGAAGACTTCTGATATTTGACCTGGCAATAAAAATTTAAATCTTATGCTGGGAGGCTTTGAGAGATTTTGAACAAATTTAAATTGACAGCAAGTTTTATAGCAGTCAGCATTTTGTATTTCATGGCCTCAATGCTTTTAATACAGCTGTAGGAACCCTAAAGCTGGATTTTCTGCACAGTCAAACCATAGCCTCAGGTTTGACCTCCACACAAAAGTAATCAACAGGAATACAGGAATATTAAAACTGGGATTTTTGTTCTTTAACATCAGCTGAATCCTCATCTGAGCTTGTCGCCATGGGCTCCATTTCTGGCCAAAGGAGAGGAACAGGCACTCTTAGGAGGAAATAGTTATCTGGCCTCTTGTAGATCTTTATATTCAGACTAGATGCAGGACATCTTTCAAGTGCACTTTCTGCTCCATTGCTTGAAAAATGTGTGGGCAAGTAAAACAGAGGTATCTGAATATAATCAGATGGAACCTGCTTTAAACCAGTTAACCAGGCAAACTGGGCACAGAAAAAAATCTAATACAGCATAGCTAAATAAAGGCAGTGGTGAAACTGTATCAATTCTTGCAGACAAGTTCCTGCAACGCTTTCTTAACTGCTTTGATTTTCAAGTATTTATGTCCACTATATTAAAGATCAAAAGACCTGTGCAAACATCTAGACTTACTAAATCAAACCTAGTAATTGCCAGGACGTTTACAGTATCAGCCCAAGCAAGCCCTGAGAACAAAGAACAGTTCACCAAGAGGACACAGAAACAGCCAAGCGTGGAAATGCAACATTCTTGCAGGAAACATTGCACTCTAAAGCGGGGCACAACAGTTGGGTAAAAACCTAACCATATACTTGGATTTGTTTTGAAAACCTCACCACCAAATAGCTCTCTACGGGAGTTATTTATGTCCAGGTGCTCTCATAGTATCCAAAACACTGGCAGTTAGTAAAATCTTTCCTTAAGGAAATGAGATTATTCCCATTTTTATAAAGAAGGAATGGATCTACAAAAAACTAGGCATCCCATACAGCCTCATCTGAAGCTTTCCTGTAGGCACAGGACCACTGGAAAATTTTCTAAGTACCAGAGGTGCCCCTGCTACTAGGGACCATGTGGGGCACCATGTCCCACCAAAGGACGGGAAGAGAGCAAGGCGCTCCTAATTCCATCCACCCTTGCTTCAGATCATCTGAGCGCAAGGTGACAGCACTGCAGGACAGGACTGGACCACTCTCAGTCCAGGGACAGTGTGAAGTCTCCAGCAGCTTCCACCACCAGTATTACCTCAAAGGCCATAGCGTATGTCCTTGTCAGCAGCACCCCTCAGGAGGAGCTGCCTGAGTTCTCACAAAACCAACCAGTGCCCCTTAGTCGAAGCTGCATATTCCTTCTTATTCAGAGCCCTGAAGCCATCCACTTCCCCCTTCCTCTTTATGTCTATACAACATAAGCGAGGTCATAAAAAGAGACACATTTCCAAAACATATTACGTGAAATTATACCAGAAATCAGGGATCATGATATCCCAGAAAGTATTTCCACTGGACCAGGAACATGGTGGGATTTTAATGATATTACTAAAAATAACATGAATAGGTGAAAGCTGAAAAACACTTCTGCTGCATGTCAGCAGGTAACAGTAAAGCTCTGAACCATGGTGTTGACCAAGGGCTCCAGCTCCCACTCCAGGTCAGGCAGCACAAGCCCATTCCCCCACACCACGTCCCTGTAGTCTTGCCTGTGTCCAAGAGGCTGGTGTCTTCTGGGGACAGCAAATACAATGTATTTTGGGATGGTGAGCAATCATACAGGCAGCCCTGCTCTGAAAGCAGGAAAAGCCAAAGCCAGTTGTGTTGCAGATGGCAATAAAATGCTGAGCCAGGGCCGCGATGATGCAGCTTCACAGTTTTAGGTCTTTTGTGTATTGAACAACTAGGTTGTTTGACCTGCTTGGTTTGGTAAGGAAACCTCCCAAGTGCACTTTTCAACATACCAAAACTGCTGTGTTGCAAGAGATTCAGAGACAGACACAGTGAGCTTTTACACTGCAGAGACAGCCAGGCTCAAACCACTGGGCTGCATTTTCCACCATCATTCAGATGAATTAAAAAGAGACAGCAGAGGAGGAAGCATCTGTCTGGCCATCCATTATTAATGAGAGGATCAAATCTAAAACTCTTTCTGATACTGATACAGAAGCCTTTTAGTAATATCAAATTATTCTCTTCTGTCCTCGTCCTCTTTATATACAAACTGTCTCCAGCAGCCAGCCTCTCCTCCAAGTCCAGGTCAGGTGGGAAAATGAAGAAGCTTTGCAATTTCTAAGTGATTTTCTAAATCTTTCTAATATTCTCTTATGCTCAATATACTTTTGAGTACTGAAGGAAGATAGGCTTGCCTTTTTGCATTCATTTAAACCAGAATGAAACAACTTACTTCAGACAAGACTTAAAACCACCTAATTCTCACATGATCTAGTGTCCCAGACTATATCAAAGCAAACTTCTTTAGCTGTCAGATCATTAAAACTACTTATCTACCTATAAATCCTTAAAGACCATTCAGTTTGATATCAGAACAAAAAAAGCTTGCTTATATTGCAAGCTTGTTCAACGATGAAAGAACTATATTTAAAGAGTTTCTTGAAGAACGGTACCCATCCAGTTCTGCAATTATTCAGCCTCCTCTGTACACCAACATGCCTAATCATCCTTTGGATCTCTTCCACTTGCTGAACAGTTCAGAGCTGATGCTGGGTAGCACCATTATGAATTTGCAGAGTACTCAGAATTCGTTTCTGACATAATTTACAAAAGTAAAAATCTGGAGTAACATAATTAAAGTCAGTGATGCTTTTCTGGATTTACTCTACAGTTGTGTAACCAAAGAGGAAATCTAATTTTAAGTATGCAGATTCCAAGAAACATTGCCTTTTCCAAGCTTGAAAATAGCACAGCTCTATCACACACACATTTTCACACACAAAACTAGTCACAACTATAGGCATATAATATAAGTAACAAGAATTAGACTTCAAATTTACAGTTAGGCACCTAAATAAGTGACCCAGCTTTTAAAGGCCCTCACTAATGTCACCTACCCCTGTATGACTTCAAAACAAGCACCTACTTACCTGTACCTTGACAGCCAAAACCCCAAATTTCTCAATTGCAAGGCTTTCTAAGGGACTGGGCTTCCATGTAGTGTTTTGAACACTCCTATAGAAATTTACTGTACACTCCAGTTCTTTCTGAAAACAACACTTACATTAAAATAGGGACAAAAATAGGCTTTGTAGATCTGTAATTATTTTTAAATGCTTCCACTCTTCTCAAGATCTTCCTGTGGGAAAGATCTCTGCAATAATTATTCATAAAACAAGAAAATGTAAATAACATGTTAAATTTGGACTGCATTGTCTGCAGGAGTTATGCATCTAGTATAAAATATAAACCACAAACATCTCGTGTTGGAATACTGTGATTCTATATTAAACAAACAAATGTTCCCAACAAACTGTTTAAATTGAATGTTGATAAGCACCAAGAAAACAAACAGCTTACAACACTGCAAACTGAATACACTTGGAAGGTGAACTGATGGCATTTCACCATGTTACTGGAAAAGCCAAAATTATAAATAAATAAATAAATAAATAAATAAATAAATAAATGGTTTTCTATTTTCTTGTAAGTCTGAATTAAGACAAACAAAATTATTATTATTATTACCAGATATAACAAGATATATTCCCACATCACTATTCCCAGAATCCATTAATCATGTCTAATCTGACCTGAGCACTGGAAATAATTAACAGCCTACTGTGAGTGCTCCCAAGCAAGTGTGCCAAGTAGAGCTTAGGAAGGGACTTTCAGAGAAGATCATTCCCATCTCAGCTTTGGCAGATCCTGCAATTCTGCTCACTTACTCATCAACACCAGTGTTGTCTGTCACCTCCCAGTGAGCTGGGACCTGAAAAACCAAAAGATTTTCAGATAACAGTTCACATCTCTGCCACCAATGTCTACCTGGAGGCAATAGCTGCATTTGCCTTCAACACTGCATAGTTACACTTCACTCCTTCTCCATGAAGGGTTGGTCCAGGTATGTGAAGCACTTTGACACATCAGCAGAGCTCAGCTTTTCTCCATACAGCCCTGACAGGCAAGGGCACACATGAAGCTGACTGTTCATCACCTCCTTAGGGAATGCATCTCCAAAACCAGGACATGTTGGCTTCAACTGCAGCCAACAGCAGGATTTCCACAGATGGAGGGTCAGTCTCTGCACTCTGCAGTTTTAATTTAGCTCCCATTCCTGCTCTCAAGTCAGTGCAGAGGTTTTTGAGGCACAAAGGGCTCATCTGTGACCTCTGAAGGACACAGACCACTGAACCATAACCCTGTCATTGCTGCCTCTGTCCTCTTAACCTCCAGCTGAACTACAGCAGCCTCCCAAAGTATGCATGCCAGACTGAATTTTTCTTTCCCAAATTGAAGGTTAACCCTGCTGGTAGAAACTCGCTGGAAGCAATGAGCTGTCACCTCTCAGAGAATACATGCTGCTGATGCTGACCACAGCCTCCATTTCTTTCACAGAATCATAGAATCATTTAGGTTGGAAAAGACCTCCAAGGTCATTGAGTCCAACCTTTGACAGAACACCACCCTGTCAGCTAAGCTATAGCACTAAGTGCCAGGTTGTCATTTCTTGAACACTTGCAGGAATGGTGACTCTGTGGGCAGCCCATTCCAATGCTTAACCACCTTTTCAGTGAAAAAATTCTTCTTGATGACCAACCTGAACTTTCTCTGGTGCAGCTTGAGGCCATTTCCTCTCCTCCTGTCAGTTGTTCCCTGGGAGAAGAGACTGACCCCCACCCAGCTACAGCCTCCTTTCAGGGAGTTGTAAAGACAGATAAGATGCCCCTGAGCCTCCTTTTCTCCAGGATAAACATCCCCAGTTTCCTCAGCTGCTCCTCACAGGACTTGTGCTCCAGACCCTTCCCCAGCTCTGTTCCCCTTCTCTGGAAACACTCCAGCACCTCAGTGTCTCTCCTGCAGTGAGGGGCTCAAAACTGAGCAGGATTTGAGGTGCAGCCCCCGCAGTGCTGAGTACAGAGGGACAGTCACTGCCCTGGTCCTGCTGGCCACACCATTGCTGATACATTCAGGATGCCCTTGGCCTTCTTGGCCACCTGGGCACACTCCAGCTCAGGCTGAGCCACTGCTGACCAGCACCTCCAAGTCCTTTCCCACCCAGCAGCTTTCCAGACACTCTGTCCCAGCCTGTGGCACTGCCTGGGGTTGTTGTGACCCAAGGGCAGGACCCAGCACTTGGCCTGGTTGAACCTCACACACTTGGCCTCGGCCCATGGATCCAGCCTGTCCAGATCCCTCTGCAGAGCCTTCCTGCCCTCCAGCAGATCAGCACTCCCACCCAACTTCGTGCCATCTGCAAATTGACTGAGGGTGCACTTGATCCCTTTGTCCAGATCATGGATAAAGATATCACATAGGACTTGTCCCAATACTGAATACAGCACAATGTCTTTCTGCAGGCAGACCTCGTGGAACATGGATCTGGAAGTCTCCCAAGCCTCTTCTGACCTTTCTCAGGCAATGTGTGATCGTGCTTTTGGAGGCAGCTGAATTTTATGGCTGTTTCTGAAGACCCACGCAAGCAAGCCCAGGATGGCACTCTGGTTCCAGAAATAACTAGACAGGGTAATCACTATAGTCTTTGGTCTAGTTCCTCTCAGAGTTTTTTGCCTGACTGAAAATTATCTGTCAAGAAGAAGGAGGGGAGAGTGCAGATAGTCAGCCTCTTAGAATGTAAGGGGGGTTTTACGTGGCTTTGGCAATTGTGAGGTATTTGCTGCCATAACCGTAGGACCTATCCCCGGCCTGCAGAGCCTGTGCTCTCAAGGTAACTTCAGAAGATGCTTGCCTTCCTGGAAGTCTCCACACAAGGTTCATCAGAGTCCAGATACTGCAACCCAGATAGACACAGTCTTCATTGACTTCACTCTTCAGGAACCCTGTAACCACCATGTATTGGTCAGGAGACTCATTTTCTACACACTAACACCACATACAATCTCACTAAATCTGCACAAGGTCCGGGGAAAAGGTTTCAAGCACAGAATTTGCTGTCATGGTGGCTCTTGTGTATCTCTTCAATGTTTTAGAAGACTTCAGTGCTGAACTGAGACCCTATTAAAAATACATAAATAAATGTTATGGTCTATAAATAATGATTCAGTGCTTCACCTAATCATGTGCTTTTATGCAGTCATCATCTCTGCAAAGACAAGGAGCAAAGCCTGGAAAGCAAAGTCTTGCCTTCAGGCATTTTAAATATTCAAGTTTCTGAGTCAATGTTCTTACTGGGCTGAAGGAACAAAAGAGGGAGTCCATTCAGAGCAAACACACACAATAATCTTTACTATCCCAAGCAGTATTGGTGTATTAACCACACACTGGACTTAAAGAAACATCATCTGCACTTTCATGTATTATGTTCAGATGTGTGTAACTGCAGATCGCATCTCAAAGAAGCCAGGCAGGCTTTCAGAGACATGCCAAAGATTAAGAACATGCAACAAGCCGACTCCCCCACATAAGCTCTCATCATAATCATTCTCTGTAACAAGACATAACCACTAAAAGAAAAAGACACAAAACAGAACCACCACACACCCCTGTTTTCCCCCCAAATCTACCATTAAGCTCAAGCTTCAAAGTTAGCCTTATTTAAACCAAACAGACTTTTTAAAACTAAATATAGTGCTACTACAATATTGGAATAAAATATTATAAATTAAATACACATTTGGGGATATTTTTTTAAGAGAAAAGCAAGTGCAGCATAGGCAAAAATCCAGTTACTGAGAACTAAAGTATTAATCCTTCAAACACTTAAGGAACTATGTAATATTGCTTATATCAACAGACTTACAATGTATCTGTTTTATCATGTGCTTAGGAACATGCTTGGGATCAGGAGCTGAAATGTGTATATGCTGTCACCAGAATACTCCCAAAGACCATATTATATATGGTCTTCAGCATATATTTCAGCATTAGAAAATTCAACCCAACTCTTAGTATTTGAAAATACTTTTCTTAAACACTTTCAGGTTCAAAGTCATCACAGCATCCCCAGCAACATAATAAGATGCTGCCAAAGAGAGGTATTTGATAGCTGTATCACTGCACTATGTATCTAAGAAAAAAAATCAGTTCTACTGATGACAAATGTTTTACTATGAGCAACTTGCAGCCAGGGAAGACTCAGAGACAACAAGAAAAACAACAGAGAAAAGTAAATACTCTGAAATTGCAGAAAGAACCACTCTTCCCAAGCAGGAAAGCTCATGAGGAGTTGCCAGAAAGCACTGACAACCCAGCAGCCAGGAAAGCCAGAGCATGACAAAGTGTTATTCTTTCCACCCAGTGCCAGAGAAAGCAGGTACAACCTTCCGTGCTTTGCTAGTCCCACATTCTCCTGTTCTGGCAACAAGCAAGCATGGACCTGATTAAATAGCATCTCTTTTGCAATAGCTGCTAGCGCTGTCCAGTTTGGGCAGGGTGGATAAAGAGAGGAGGAGCAGGGTGTCACACACAACTTGAAAAAGACCCCATAAAACCTGAGCAATCCCCCCCAGCAAAATGAAAAAGGAGGAGAGGTGACAAACCCAGAAATCACCTTCACTCACTGATGGAAGTGAGTAGCAGAAGAAGATTTGCTCCACTGAACCTGATCTGCCCTAAGAGGTGCCAATGGAAGGTGTATCAGTCTCTGTCCCTCACTGGATTCTTCAGTCATCTTCAAAGATCTTCCTTAGCTGGCTCAAAGCCCAGTGGAAATTGTAATGTGTGGAGCATTTCCCCAAGGGGAGAGGCAGGAGCACAGTGGAGACCCTGCACTGTCCCTGCTCTCCCAGGCACCCCAGGCAAACCCGCAGCCCCCGGAGACCAGACTGTCTCAGAGCTCCACCCAGGTGCTAAACCAGGACTGAAACACCTCAAACTCAAACTAATGACGTGGCAGCATCAAGAAACCATGTGGCAACAGCAGCTTTATCAGCAGCCTCAAAATGAGCTGGGCTGACCCCTCCAACACTAACCTTAGGAGGGCAAGGTCCTTTCTGTCTGTCTTCACCTACTTTTCTTCCATTAATTCCACTAAAACATGAAAGACTCCCTTCAGATTGCTGCATTTCTTCATGTTTTGGCTGACAATTTAGATGATGCCCAGGGCAGGAGCCATCCTGTGCTGCATCCATACAGCTGTGCTGCATGGAGAGAGGCAGACACCCACCACAATCCAAACTTCACTTCTGAAATGATTTCATAGGAAAATGTGCTGAACAAGACTATGAAAGACAAATCAGAAATTATAATTACAAATTACAATTAGAAAAGTGATCTTATTTCCTGGAAAAGGGTATTCTTTAATTCCCTTTTTTATTTTACCAGAGCCACTAGACCCCTTGTATGAACTCCTGTTGTTACAAAGCATAAAAACTCATTCAATTATCTTCATATCATCTGGAAAATGACAACACAACAGTCTTGTAACTCTGGGCTTTGTCAGGTGAAGCAATTTGGTATCATAGCATTTATTTAACATATTATAGTACAATAGTTTGTAACTGTGGTTTCACTTTCTTTGTTCTGTCCCACGATGAAACACTGGGTAAGTACGTATATGTCAGCATGGCACTTTGTTTCTAAAAGCTGATTAAAAATGCATTCTTTAAAAAGAAAGTATGTGGAAGTGACTTTGGAGGACTAGATTTTAAGCTTCTTTCATTTTTTTTTGACATCTGTTTGCTGAGCGCATATAATTTCTCCCTTGAATTATTTAAATGTCCCAGTGCTTTTTTCATAAAAGGAAAACTGAAGCCAGATGCCCAGCCTCAAGATAGAAAACCTTAAAAATACAATGAAGTAGAGTTAGTAAAAAATTGGAATTTTCATCCACGGGGAAACCCCAGTATTTTAAAGAGACATATTCACTGGAATATCATATTTAAACCCCTGTAGAGCTCTGAAAGTTCCAGAGAACTATACTAAGAAATCTCCAAATATTTTCTTTTCTTTTGCCTTTTTCCCTGCTTTCAGCCTTAAAAATCTGAAGAGTTTGGGTGTCTGATATTGTTCTTGCAGACGAGGCTGATGACCACACATCCTCATCCTGCCGGTCCTCGCCCCGATGTGAAAAGCCCAACGTGCATTGCAGGAGCCAAGCCTGAAAAGGAGATGTTACCCCTTGAGAGGAACAATGTCCCACAGGAATTGCCACTGCAGGCTTTCCCACAAGGAATAGCTAATTTATGGACTTTCTATTCCCCACAGACAAAACACACAGATGGAAATGTTGCCCTGTTTCTACAGAAAGCCTAAAAGTGCAAACCGTAACACGAATCCATTAAGGAAAGAAGTAGAATTACATGGGATTTCTTAATACCATAATCTGCCAAGAAATATTTTGGATTACTTTATTTTGAATAGACTTGATACACCAGGTAATAGTATTTTTCAAAGGAAAAATTAAGCCCTTGTTTAACCCATCTCAGCTACTCATCCCTGGGGTTTCCAGCCTTGCAGTTCTCCTGAGGATAGGCAGGTTGCTCACAACTTCTCTTCCTGCACTGGAACACGTATTTTTACATTTGAGTTTTGAAACTGCTAATCTTTAGTTGGAAATTAATTGTACTTAGGAAAGAAAAAAAAGAGGATGCATGCAAGCTTTCTGGACTGTCGTATGAGAGGGATAAATATAAAGCAGAGCAGTTTCCAAAGCAGAAGTGCAACACTTGGAGAAGAAGAGGGAAGAAAATACTGAAAATGAGGTTGCTCATATAAATTATATTGCAGTTCATAATTTTAAGATGGACAGAGGTGGGTGAGATTTAGCTTCTGTCTCATTATCCATGTGGTCACAGCTCATTAGGACACTAACTCACCCCATGGGCCTTAACCAGCCCCTCAGGGCAGCAGGGACTTGCAGGAGTAGGAAATTCCTTCCCTCAGACCTCAACTTGGGAGTGCAGGACAACAAACAAGGGACTACAGCTTGGTCACAACCCAGAGCAGCTCCAGTACATTCAGGCAAAACCACTGACATGCACCTTAATGAAGATCAAGCGAGCGGTCACCAGTCTGCCTCTGCTTCAGACACCTCAGGAGTGTGAGCTGTGATGCTAATCTTTACATTTAAGGCAGTAAAGGCTTTGAAGAGCAGAGATTTCTTTAAGAGAGCAGACAGCAATCCAGCCAGGCTGCCCTTTTCAACTGTCATGCAGTGAATCAAGAGCAGGACCATGCCCTCAGAGAGGGGTTTTGCTTTCTTCCTCCAGCAAAGAAGCCCCAGTCTCTCTCTCTCTCTCTCTTTCTCACTCACACAAACCAGACACTGTCTTTCCAGATATCTTTTCCCTCCTTTGCCCTCTTCCACCCTCTCATCCTACCATCATTACTTTGGGATGTTGCAATCAAAACCTATCCTGCTCCACTTTCCATGACTGAAGAGCCTCACCAGTCTGAACCACAGAAGTGGTTTGGGAGGCTGAGGGCAGGATTTTCAACCCCCTTAAAGGGCATTTAGAAACCAAAATCCTCATGCTAAGAGCAATAGTTTCTAAAAACCATAAGCAGCCTCAGCAAACTTCAGACTTACTTTGCGAGTCACTAGAGTAGAAGCAAACCTCATCTGGCACCAAGAAGCAATATTTTGTTTCTTGGAAGCTACACAAAACATTTATTGTCATGAGAGTGGTAGAATGTAGAAATTCAAAATCTGACAATCTAACTAGGAAAACAGTTCAGAGCCCAAGCCACTCATCACGGCTGAGCAAGCTCCTTGCTGCATGTGTGGGAATGCACAAGGTCCTCGTATGCTCTCCCATCCCAAGGATTCAGAGAGTAGCTGGTCTGGGGCCCGACCCCTTCCACTGCCCCAGGGAATCAGCCAGGCTGGAGACCTGGCCACAGAGGCATTAGTGCTTGTGAAAGGAAAGGTGCAGGACCATGCCCTAGCAATGAGCGGGGCAGGAGCCCCACAATAGCCTGGTTTTGACCTCTCGTTGATTGTCAGAGGCAATCACTGACCCCCAGTTACCACAGCTCTGCTGACCTGTGTGAACTGTTACCCAGTGCAAACTCCACTGTGTGCCTCAGCCTGAATTTCCCTCCAAACACAATATAATGGCTCGCTCTCAAGTCACCTCTAATTTTTATTGCCTGCTATGAACTAGGTTTCACGCAGTGCTGTGAACTGTCTCTTGGGGATACTAGGTTTCAAGGTCTCACTAATCAGCTTTCTATTGAATAATGAGTTTAAAAAAACCTTTAGTTGTACTTACATATATGCCACTTGTTGAACAAGACTGACTCAACAGTGCAAGGAAATCTCTCATTTACCGTTCTGTGTAAACACGTACAACCAGGTGCTGAAGAGTATGAGACCTCAAAAGTCATCTCTGTCTTGGAGATAAGAGATATCTTGGGCACTAATAAATAGAAAAATCTTCCTGGAGCACCAAATAGAGAGCTTTTGTTCACACTCTAGTGAACTATAAAGTCTTAGAAAGCCAAAGAATAAACGCTATTTTAACATCACAGAAAACAGTTACTTTTTGAAGCTTATAACCTGCTTAGGGTCAAGGTGTTCCAGTGCAGCTGCAAATGTGTTATCATGATTACTACATATCTTCTTGGACTTACATTCAGCAGAAAAGTTTAAAACTAATCTCAAGGCCTGCCAGCTTTAGACTACCCATTCTCTGAAGAGCCCTTAGGCAGAGAACTTGCTGCTAAGAAACCCAAAGGTCTGGAAAAAAATCAAAGCGACTTTTTGCAGCCATGGGGATCTGGACCTTATTCTGCTCTGGTTGTACATAATTTTTTAATGTCAAATATTCTTTGCATTAACATGCTTTTCTGTCTTGGGCAAGGACAAAGGAAGGTAAGACTTCTGCTTTCTTGATTTTAACCTAGTATAACCATCTTCAAAGGCTGACTGCCCTTTTTCTGTCACAGAAAGCACACTAACCTAGTTTGGAAAGTACCTCAGTGGGCCTCTGCTCAACCTCCCTGCTTGAAATAGTGTTGGACAGATATGGCACATCCCTGCAGATTCCTTCACAACAATCTCCACTGGTGTGGATTCCCCTGCCTCTCTGGCTAAGCGACCCCAACATTTACAGTCAGGATTTTCTTCTCTAATGTCTGAATTATCCCTCCTTTGCTGCAAGACTACGTCCATGGGCCATTTTCCATCTGGTATTAGAAGGGGAGTGCGCATGAGAGCTTGTGTCTCTCTCATCTTTAAAATTCTTGGAAAATCACAGGCACGGAGCAAAGGAGAAAGAGGACCAAAAGATACAGACTGAGCAGAATTTCTGTGTTAGTTTTATTCTCACATTAGACAAATTTGTCATTTTTATTTTATTCTAAATGCTAATGTGTGGCAACACCAGCTGCCAATTTAGAGAGACATTCTTGGCATGCCAAGATTTATGTCAAAAAGCTTCGCATCCCTTACTTAATTCTCCTGATAGTCACCAACCCTTCCAGAAAGACAGATTTACTTGGCACTCTTTAAAAAACACTTACTTGATGAATGATGCTACCTCAAATTATGAGCCTCCCAAACTCAAAGCTCTTTGTCTAATGAAAACTATTACTGCTTTTTAATAAGTTCTTCAGCATTTAAAAATAGCACTCCTAATTTCCTGCTCCACCGAGCACCACCTTGACTTCAAGTCAAATTATTCACAACCTCTTCTCCACCAGCCCTGGGGGATACAAGTCTTGCATTTTGGGGCTAAGTACTTCTCTCAACAGCTGTGAGAAGCTCTCTGAAGCAGGAAAGAGCAACTCACTCCTAACAGTATCAGACATCAAAGCTAAGCCAGCCTTTTTTTCCTTCTATTTTAACCCAAATGTTGTAGAGTAACAAGCAGCAACACCAGCAGGATTTCTTTGAAGCAACTTATACTCAACTAAATTATATTGTGGGAGAGCAATAGCCCGTGAAAGAGATAACATTACCACGTAAGCAAGCTTTATCAGTCTTAGCTTGCTCTAGTTCTCACCAGGCACATTTCTCTCAGGAAAACACCAGAGGCATAATACAACACAAACCCAAACAGAAGTGTGTTACTGTGCCACAGTGTCACAAACCTTAGTACTGATATTTAAAGCACCTGTTTCACCCACAAAACCAGTACGTGGGTGCTGCACAGAGCCCTCCAGAGAACAACAGATCTTCTTGCACAGGTGTCATCCCAAGATCCAGGCATGCAAAGCTCCAGGAACTCACAGATCTTTCACATGGGTGGAAACTTCACCCTTCACCCCAGCACAAGCAGCATCAGGACCAAGGGCACCCAGAGGGCAGAAACATCACCAAAACCAATGATCTCTATATTCCGTTGTCTTGCCCTTTTTCAGAAGTTGTCACTAAATACTTCTTCCCCTGCTTCCTGGATTTTGTCAGACCTCCAAACTCACTAAATTTCCTTACATGTTTTTGTAAATCACTTTTTGAGTTACTTTGTTTTTTCTTGTTGACGGTTCAAGCATTTCAGATACTCTTACAAGTAAATGAGTCTCTTAAAGTCTGGTCCTTTCCAAACTGCCTGACTTCCTGGAAAACTGACATTCCTCTAATATTTTTACAAATCTCCCTGTTAATTGCTTCATTAGAACATCCTTCTGTGATTACATTTCTGTCTGTAAGACACAAAAAGAAACAGTGCACCCTAGTGTGACCTACTTTTCTATAAAACTAGAAAAAATGTTTTTAACAAACGTGGGAGATAAATTCTGCACAATATCTGCCTTTTTAAGTTAAAACAGAATTGTTCTAAGGACTTGAAGGAAAACACTGTTTTTCTGAAAAAATGCTGTAACTGAGGGCTTGGTCAAATGGTCAGTGAGAGCTTCCCAGCTTCCTCCTCATGGTCACCTTATATTATTTTTGATTCCGCAGCCTATGCAATAGGAGAAAAAACCAGTCAAGTACAAGGTGTCTGCATTTTGGAAGTCAGTTATCCAACATCTCTGATAAGACTTTGTGCCCTGATGCTGTGGATCTGTGAAACAAATACCAGCAAGTTCCTTCTCTGCAAAATTTTTGCTTGGACCATTGACCCATTGAGCTCATGCAAACTGCTTTTTCCTGAGCACGCAAGTTGTGCATCTTGAGGGGAAAAAAATTAAAATCCAGAGCCAGCTCCTGGTTTTCCATGTGGATAAAACTGCAGCTGGCTCCAAAAAACTACTTGTAAAGGTTGTAATGCAAAGGCAAACCAACGCTTGGAAGACTCTGCAGAAAGAAGGCACATGAACATAGTGGGAACACATACTCATAAAACATGAAAAGGTCCATTTGCAGTATATAATGCTTGACCTTCAAAATACATTAAAAAGTCCATTAGAAGCTTTTAATCCAAAAGTTTAAAAAAAAAAATTACTCCATTACACTGAATTGTAGCGTTTGTCCAAACCTCCCAGCAAACTCAATTACAGCTTCTCCTTGATTTTCCCCTTTGCAAACAGAGACAACCTTTATTCCACATGTGCATGTGACTTTCCTGTGCTAAGAACACAAGTTTTAGAGACACTCATTTCAAGCATGAGATGAGTTTCTATAAAAGAAACAGGGCACGAGGATGCCATGCCTAGCACATGGCAGCTCTTGCCTTCATTTTCTATGTTACAAACCTTCCCCAAGGACTACTTTTGCTCTAAACAGTCTTGCTGGACACAGATTGCTGGAAAAAATAAAATAAAAACCTGTTGCTATTTTCCTTTAGATTTTTTGACACTGTGTTTAAGTGTATATATGCTTTTACAAATACACAGAGAAACGAGACACAGAACAACCTGTTCTCCTATATAAAAACCATTAAAAGAGCTAACAATTTCAAATTAAGGCTAAAATTGTGAGTGTAGGGAAATATTTTTTTTCACTAGGTGTTCTTGGGAAATGACTAGTGATAATAATAACAGGTATATGAATTCCTTAAGTAAACACCATGCTCTCTATCTTTTTGTGCTAACACTGCCTTGGCCTTATTATATATGCAGAAGGATCTGGACTTCAGCCATAGAGCATTTTTGTACTGCCTTTAACCAGAACTTTCTGAAATCAATAGCATCCATACGCTCCAGTGCACCCTGCTTGTTTCTCCAGGGACAGGAAAGAGGCCCAGTTTAATACACACTTAATTCAATTAAGAGCCACACAGCGATAGCCTTTAGTAAATTTTAACCTCCTCTCCACGCATCGTTTACTAACCCACCATTAATTAAACACAGTTATTAAACTAGCATGTTTACAATTACTGTATTTTCAATGAATGAACAAAAGCTATTTATGGGGCCCAACTGAATGGCGCCTGTTCATTCGCAGCGCAGGACCGAGCACGGATGCCCGGAGCCAGCTGGCATTTCGACAGCACAAACAGCAGCCCACAGACACACAGAGGCAGGTCGGCACAAATATCTTCTGCCCAGAAGGAAAAGCTGCACTGGAATGCTTTAAATTCCTGCTTTGAACACTTACTGCTGAAAAACACACCACTGCCAGGTGCCTGTATACCCAGAGGACCCAGTAACCCCAGCTCACCAGTACAGCCCTTCTGCAGATCTAACAGGTTGCAATCCATTGTCTTTGTGAGTGCCTTTGAAACAGCTTGGCACAAAGTGCCATTAGATACTAGGAAACATTAAATACTAGTGTTGCCACCACCTTCAAAGGTGTGTCTCATCGAACAAACCTCTAGCAAGAACGTATTCTGGGCGGGAAGGTGTGCTCACGGATGGTTGACTGACAGCTCCTCTGTGCAACCGGTGGTATGATGTCATGAAACACACAAGCCTGCAGAAGTGGACAGGGATACAGGATGTGCAGCCCACATCTTCCCACTAAATCACGTTCAGCACCTTCAGGTAAAAAGATTGAGATTCTTCAGATGAGGCAGCATAGGACTGACACTGCATGGGGTCTAAGGCAGCTGCAACACCCAGATTACCCACAGGCCTTTCATTGTGCATTAGCAAATTCAAGCAAACTAGCCAAGTGACAGCAAAGGTAGAGAAACAAAGGATTTCTAACTTACACCACTAATCCAGAAATGTGTAATAAATGCACGAAAACTCAAGCACAGATCTGAATTTTAAAAGAAAAGGAAAAAAAAGGAGTTCTGCCTGTCTTTACAAAAATAAAACGCTAAATGTTCATCATGCATGTAGTTTTTCATTCATGTGTAAGTAAATATATGACCCAACCCTCCTACATTGTTCTATCTGGGAATGGTTTTAGCACAAGTGGAGCAATGGGAAACTTTGTTTAGACTCAGCTCATAAAATCAGCAAGAAAATCTTTCTCCTAGAAATACAGTGAATAGGGCATCTCAAGAGGCAATAGGACATATTTGTTACACTTGCTTCAAATCTTTCACAGGCAGGGGCACCTGCCTTTTGGGTAGTTTCCATTAACATATTTTATTTCATATCACGTACCTGTGATGCTTGGCATAGATGGCTCTGCAAGGCAGGTGAGGGCAAGACCTGGGCTGCAGCTCCCTGCTGCACTGAACACTGAGGCACAGTGGAGAACAGAACCTTCAACAATGAAAGAACCATCATAATTCTTTCCACTTGGTGATAGTGTCCTCGAAGTGGGAGAGGCCTTGCATGGAAAGAAGAGAACTGGGTGAACAGTCTCATCACATGGGCAGTGGGCAGGAAGTGCTGATGCTGAATGGTGAGGTGCCTGCAGATCCTGCACCCTGAATGCAGGGAGGCTGGTTCAGCAAACTGAGAGGCAGCTCCGGCCACAAAGTCTACAGTAAGCTGTAGAAATGGAGATTAGTGATGCATGTTGTCCCTCAGGGGCTTGTACTAGGACCAGGACTATTTAATACCTTCATCAACAGTATGGACAGTGGGATCAACTGCACCCTCAGCAAGTTTGCAGGTGACACCAAGCTGAGAGGTGTGTTGGACGCACCTGAAGGACAGGATGCCATCCAGAGGGACCTGGGCAAGCTCAAGAAGCAGGGTCATGGGAACATCACGAGGTTTAACAAGGCCAAGTGCTGGTGCTCACCTGGGTCAGAGCAACCCCCGGTACCAGCCCAGGCTGGGCATGAACAGACCGAGAGCAGCCCTGCCCAGAAGGACTTGGGGGTGCTGTGGGTGAGAGGCTGGACATGCCCCGGCCATGGCACTCACAGCCCAGAGAGCCAAACGTGTCCTGGGCTGCATCCAGAGCCCCGTGGGCAGCAGGGGAGGGAGGGGATTCTGCCCCTCTGCTCTGCTCTGCTGAGACCCACCTGGAGCCCTGCATCCAGCTCTGGGGCCCCAGCACGGGAGGGACAGGGACCTGCTGGAGCAAATCCTGAGGAGGGCACTGAAAACGATCAGAGGGATGGAGCACCTCTCCTGTGAGGACAGGCTGAGGGAGTTGGGACTGTTCAGCCTGGAGAAGAGAAGACTCCAGGGAGACCTTATTGTGGCCTTTCAGTAAAGGGGCACTTGTAAAAAGACGGGGACAGACCTTTTAGTAGGGCCTGTTGCGACAGGACAAGTGGTAGAGATTTTAAACTAAATGAGTGTAGATTCAGGCCAGATGTAAGAAATAAATTTTTTATGATGAAAGTGGCACAGGTTGCCCAGAGAAGTGGTAGGTGCCCCATCCCTGGAAACATTCAAAGTCAGATGGGGGCTGTGAGCAACCTGATCTCATGAAAGGTGACCATGCCCATGGCAGGTGGGTTGGAACTAGATGGCCTTTAGAGATCCCTTCTAACCCAGCCTATCCTACAATTACATGATTTGCCAAAAAACAGCAGAAAGGCTCCTACATAGAACAGGACCACGATATCTGTAGACCCCATCCTTGGGTCTCAGGTTTAACAAATGTGCATGGTTCAGAAGAGGATAGGTTAGATAAGAAGCACAGAAACTTTCCACTTATTCCTTATTTAAAAATTACTATGAAATCCTTCTCTTATTTTACTCCATGGTCAGAAAAGAAGCCCCATTCTGCTTTGCCAGCAGCATTAAAAAGCTTTCACACATATTCCCAACAGCGTTGCTACACAGCCCCTGTTCACTGAACCCATTTGCAACTCAGGAGCAATTACTCCTGGAGCATATTGCAGTTTGGCCTGCTCATTTGTCTTCTAACAATTATTCTGCTTTTCAAAGAACAAACTCCTCCCCTCACATGAGCAGATGGGGAAATGTCATCTCTCGTTCTTAGAGAAGCTTTGACCAATATCTGACTTGGGCATTAAATAGAGCAGAAGTCTGCAGAGCTACCTATGCTTTATGGCATAAATTTTTTTATGCATGAGCTCTGCTGTCAACAATGTCAGCAGGAATATGCATGATGTTACACGCAGTGTTTGTCAGCTGGTCGCTTACTATGCAACAAGGGCCTGGGAGCAACAGAGAGTGAAAAATCAGAGCCCTTTTCATTTAAATTTATAATCTGCAAAATCAGGACAATGAAAGAAAATACCAGAAACTGGCCCAAGCAGTAAGATTTAGACCAAGATTCAAGATGCTGAAGGTGCAGGAGTGCTCAGGAGCAGTGATGACTCAGCCTGTGAAAAAATGTGAGAGGCCGAGAGGCACACAACTGCAGCTGGAGAAATACACACAACACTGAAAGCCAAGAGGCAGCAGAGCCTGCCCCCGACCAGCAAAGGACAAAAGCAGCTGAATGACAAGGAGCACAGGGAAAGGGGCAGCCTGGGAGGCATCTCTGCTCACAACTGGCAGTGGTGGGGACTTGTTTCTGGGGACAGGCCAGGGTCCCCCCACTCCGAGGCATGGTGTGAGGGATGTACTTGGCACCATTCACAGCATCATTGGAGATGACAGTGACAACGAGGAGACACAAGAGCACTTCATTGTGGCCAACAGCTGGCAACGGCCACTACACTCAGAGGCTGCAAATCAGTCTGCATTATAATCTCCTGGGTTTGCTCAAAACATATCATATTTGGTCTCCAGAAAAAGATCTGTCACTGTATTTTTTAAATTTTTTTGTTGAGGAGGAGGAGGAAAAAATAGTTTTCATAAAAAACTACTGACTTTTGTACTACAAGTGAAGATGAGTGGGAAAAGTATGGTTGCCAAAATAAAGAAGAAGTGTAACTGCATTTCACTGAACAAATTTCCCTTGAAACTTGGGATAGGCATTATCCTCCTCAGGGAAGCAGGTCAGTGACAGTGGGGAAGGAGGATGCAAGCAGCTATGGCAGAGGTGAGCTTACTCCCACTTGAAGAACACACCTGCATGTAGCACAAAAAAATCTCCAAAGCAATATGTAATAGTAAAAACAAGTGTAAGAGTTCTCTATGTTCACCATCAGGGTGTACCCAACACTTCCACTATTAAGCTGCCCTTTACAACTAAGCCTACCAACACTGCTTAAGACTGTGTCTAGCAGTAGCTGGAAAGAGAGTGGAGCAGCCACATTTAGCTCCAATAAACTGCTTATCTGCAGTTTTTCCTCTTCCTAACTATTTCCTAAAGATGTATCTTATAAACTCCATACATCAGAAGGCAAACTGTGGCATGCCGGCCACTGTTGTTATGAACTTTGCCATTTACAGGCTGGACGGGTTTATTTGATTTTTATATCAAGCATCAAGCAGCGAGGGTAAAACAAACAGCACAAAGCAGTTAGTCAGCCAAGTTTCAGTGCCTCTGATGGGACACAAGCAGACATCTCTGTGATGTGCTTTGGCTCTCAAAACTACTTTAGCTCCAGACTACTGGGAGCACAACAGAATTGATAAAACACTGAGTAATTATGCATAACAATGGCTAAAAGATGCAGTTGCAGATGCAGCTACTAACACATCTTGAAACTGTTGTCTTGTTGGCAAAACGAATCCTTAGAAAAAGTAAAAATTACTGCAAATACCAGGAAGATTGTGCTGCACACCTTTTCTTGCCTCCACAAGGGAACAAGCCTTAAGCGTTGGTGTGGTTGAAGACCCTTCCTGGGTATGCTTTGCTTCTCTTTTGAGCTGTTCTTGTAGCATAATTGTTCTCCTTTGCATACCCTAAGGGTCATTGTGAGGTTATGCTCCACCTTTCTGGAAGAGCTATCAGAATCCTGGTTGGAAACTTGCCCTCTTTTTGACCTGTTCTGAACTGTGAATGTTTACACGTGCAACTATTTCTCCCCTTGTTTCCAGACCTTCATTCGGGGATCTGCTTAGAGACTTCCCCTTTAACCATACATCTCAAAAGAGCATTTATGTCACCAGTGATGCCTCTACTAGATTCGGATGCCTGAAATCCCTTCTTTTCCTCCAAAGTCAGAAAAGCTTTTTGGCTGTTTTCAGTACCATACTGAGTATCTCCCGTGGTGCAAAGAAGGGGACAGATCTGTGCAGCCTGGGGAGGAGGGGAATGTGCTGTCAGCCACCACAGGGCTGGGCTGCACCTGGGAGAACAGGAGCCAGGGCATGCCACCAAAAGCTCTTGCAGCAGACAGAACAAGCGTCTGTTCAGGGAGACTATAACCACTCTCACCCCCAAAGAGTCTGGAGCACAAGAGGTATTCCTCTATCAGACAAGAATAGGAGACTCTGTAGGGAGGTTAGTGAGACAGACACAGACTTAATTTGAGAAGTTAAGCCATTTTATTCATGGAGCTGCTCTGCAGCACTTGCAGTACTGACATGAGCAGACTGTAATTGCCAGGATTGTTTTCTGCTGAGTTCTCACTTTCCAAAAAGTCATTACCCAATCAGTATGGAAAGTCATTAGCTAATCCCCTTAGGATCACACTGTTAACAGAATTTGGTGGGCTGCCTGGACACTAGCCGAAAATATTATATATCAACACACAAATGAAGGAAACAACTTAAGGATTACTCAGCTGCACTGGGCAGAGCCTCTGCTCATAGGCTGGGTGCTTTTCTGTGCCAACTTCAATCCAACCAATTTCCCAACTCAGTGCTGGGCGAATTCCTGACCTGTCCTAAATTCTGCCAGTCTATAATCCCCATAGTCACTGCTGCACTTCTAACAGCATGTTCCCTGTGCCAGCAAGAAGAGCTGCAGAGGTGGCTCTGCACTGGTGGAGAAGGTGACCATCAGTGGGCAACCCAGAGCACGTTTAGTGCTAGAACAGAGTGGACAAGAGCTGTCTCCTCTCTCACTGCCAGAGAACAACTTACAGAGCATCTATGCTCATTCAGAAGAAGCAACAATATGCTCACTCTTGATCCAAATGAAAATTGTGTTGCAAGATAAACCAGGCATGTGCAAAACCCAGATTAACTAATGCAAAACCACAGGCTAAAGGGAAAAAAAAAACCAACCTAAGGATTAAAGATTAGCGTGTAGGGAATTGGCCGAGGCACAGGGAAGATATAACAGGCAAGGGATATCAAGGATACCTGGATTTAACAAAATCAGGGAAACTAGGGAAAGAGAAAATTGCAATTTGAGATGAGGATTTGCAAGGATTACTTCTTAAGAAAACAAATTCCAGGCAGAGTCTTGTGGTTTGGTGGGAGACTATTGCTGGCCAGGGTGAAGGCAGCTGGGTGCCAGCTTGACTAAACAACTTTTCTAGAAGTAATGATTTAGTTAAGGCACATCTTGTCTCTAAACACACGGCAGCTCTGCTTTTTTTTACCAGTTATTTCCCCATTAAAAATGTGCCTTCTGATGAGAGACAGCCATTTGCGCCGAGCAAAAACTGGTGGTTACCATGGGAAAGAAAATAAAATACAACTCCCAGTAGGTCTGCAAGTTCCAAGTACTTCCCTAAATGAGCTGCATGCATGCAAAACATCCCCTGTGGGATCCTGACACAGAGGAAGGTGCACTGCTGCACAGGCAGGGATATGATGGTGGTTTGATGACCATCTGCACCTGGTGGCATCCGTAGTATGATGGTGATGGAAACAGATAGAGGTAGAAGAAAAGAAACCCCACCCTGATGTATAAAGTAGAATTTCACATTTCTAAAGAGATGGTAATGAAAAGCTAAGTAGGAGCACCAAGTGCCCCTTGGTAAATATTGCAGGTTTTCTAGTTTTACTATCCAGAGTTCAGCCCTTACAGATAACAGAAGCCTTCATCCAAAACTGTGAGCACCCCAGCTGTTATGAAGCTTTCTCTCAGCATCTGTGGGCAGAAGAAATCCTAGTACACAAAGCACTTTGTCTCAGATGCAGATATCTTGTTCTCTGCGTGTAAGTCATTATACCAACTGTGTTGCTCTCATAGGCACTTGTGTCAAGCCCAGGCAGTGCCTACCAACCTTTGTCAACAATGTACTTACTGTCTGCAACAAAGCACTTAAAACATTTTGCAGAAAAGTGGTTGAAAGAGGAAAAAGAAAATCCCCTGCCTTTTACAGATGCACACCCTTAGGTTAGGCTTCACTTTGTTACACCCAAAACACTAAAACCTGTCTTAGCTGGAGAAGCAGATCCAGCCTGCACAGTTTTGTGATGGCCAGACCCAGAGCCTTTGCTCTTCCCTGCATGGCTGCTCAGTGTTTCCACCCTGCTGACACAGGCACCCACAAGGGACTGGCACATCCTTCCACGCCAGTGCCCAGGCTCTCTCCACGGGGAGCAGCAGCAGCAGCAGCCCAGGCAGACAGATGCCCACACCGTATTTTTCATACCAGCAGCCCAAACTTTGGAGTGTGTAGCATGGGAACTGACCAAGAGGCCAGGCCAGGCACCCATTGAGCTGGCTGCAGCCTGGCATCACACTTGCAATTAACTTTGGCTGTCTATAATCTGAAGAGAGGACACGCCACACCACATCACAC
Source organism: Gymnorhina tibicen (assembly GCA_013399875.1). Classification (NCBI taxonomy): domain Eukaryota; kingdom Metazoa; phylum Chordata; class Aves; order Passeriformes; family Artamidae; genus Gymnorhina; species Gymnorhina tibicen. The sequence goes on from VXAZ01009905.1 coordinate 502,106, forward strand.
GGCACAAAACTCCCTCCAAGTGATACTGACTGGTCTTTTTATAAACTAAGTACCAGTTTCCACTGCAATGCATCTCCCAAGGAACTAAAGCAGAGTGAAAAATAATGCTTAGAACATGCTGATTTTGTACATATTGAGAATCAGGACAGCTACATCACAATATTTTGCTGAAGTGAAATATTAATTGCAGGTCTGTGGCACTACCTCCTTTCTTTGTGGGAAATATTAGTGATATAATCTGTATCCATCGTACGGAAACTGTGATCAGTTGAATAAATTTGGAACTACAATTTACTTAGTGTTTTCTTCCCCCCCTGTTTTTTAATTGCTTTTAGGAGAAAACCCTCCCACACAGTCAAATATTCAGCTACAAAAAAATAGTCTGAAGTCATTCAAATCCACAAAGCAACTCCAGCTCTGGTTGCCCCCACATTTACAAAATTGCCCTGTGGTAGATGCACAATTTTTGCAGCAGGGTTTTGAGGTATGAAGGAAGAAAAAATGCCCACAATTCCCTGAATCATTCCATCCTATATTTTGAAAGGAAGAAATAAGAACTTAAATTGCTGCTGTATAAAAAGGAACTTCATTAATACTTTGTGTTAAAGATGATTTTTTTTTTTTGCTTACATGTGTACTTATATCTGGTAAAGTCATCTTTATAAAGAGGTTCAAAAAGAAACTTCTTAGAAATAAAGATAGCCATGACTGATTATAACCAGCATTTTTCCATGAATCATCCCACTGCATACAGTAAGAAAGTTTCCCAGACAACCTAGTAGGTGACCAAGAGAAATATTCCAGATTTTGGACATTTTACTGCAGGGGTGGGTGTCCCTCTGTGGAAAGTCTCAAAGAAAAGAATGTATGTATGCTCAGGAAGGGAGGTCTGAACACAGTAAGCCTTCAAAGCTGTGTAAGGCTGCAAAAAGGACAGCAGTCAATTGTACTATAACTGAGAGTAAACCAAAAGTTAGTCAGCTTAATTGCCAAAAAGGAATATCTAGGCTACACATTAGAAAAAGACTGCAAGGACGGGGCAGTGGAACAAGCTAGTAGAAGATGATTTTGCCTTAGATTTTTAAAAGAATAGGCTAAGTAAGCTAGGACTCATCCATCAGGGATGGCCTAAGCGTATTGTTCTGTTCCAGGATGGGCAGCTGGATTCCACAGTTCCCAGTATCCCTCTGGATCTACATTTCGTTGACATTCTGGTCCACACATCTCCTCAGAGCAAAAACAGATACCCATCAGAAAACAGACACAAATCCCCACGACGGCTGAGAGTACTCCTATGGAATGCTGCGTTCTCTCTAAGAACACAGACATATTTTTTTCTATACTGACGCCAAAGCACAGTGCAGGAAAACAGATATTCATGGAGTTGCACTCAATACCCATCTAAGAGCAGCTAGGCATGGGTAAAACAAACATCAGTGGAAGAAAACTTTCAGCTCTGATTTCAAGAGCAAAGCAGACACTTTCAATCACCAAGCAAAACAGGGATCGTGTCATTCAGCCAGAGACAAACATTCTCATAGTACCATCAGAGGCAAGAAAACCCATGAGTGAAACAGGACAGCCAGCCACACCAGTGACCACGAGTGCCATTACCTTGGTTACAGACTCACAGGAAATTCAAATAATTTGCAGTAGCGATGCACTGGAGATGATGAGTCAGAGACCCATCTGGTCACAGAGCTTCAAATCAAGATAAAAGATCCCCCGGCTTCCTACTGAGCTCCTGATGCACAAGAGCACCAGTTCAGTGTCCACAGGCAGCATGAATGTTTGGGATCCCTCTAAGTTTCTGCACTTTGTAGAGCAGCAGATCTCACCAGAACAGTGAGCATTTTCAGAAATTTTCCCCTGAGGCAGAGGAAAACATCTGGTACTCCCCTACAAAGTGTTCCCTGCCACCCACACATGGGCTGGACAACACATTGTGCTGTCAAAAACCTCAATCTGTTTTTAACAGCTAAGGGAAAACATTCCCTGCAAAACGAAACTTAACCTAAATGTTCCTTTGCCAAGTGATGCCGCCTCCTTTCTGGTTACATTTATGGTGGGAGGAAACTCACGAGTTAGGAAAACAAATTAGTAAATCAGTGGCCACTACCCCCGCCCAAGAAAAAAAAAAAAAGCTCTCAAATGAATCTAAATTCTACCTTGTCTTGGTTTCTAGTTGATCTAAAACTTACAAACCTCCCATGTGAAAATGCCAGCAAAGAAGCAGGACACCGACTGCTTCCCACCCCTGGGATACACACAGGCACAAGAAAGCAGCAGCAGAGGATTTTCAGCCAAACCCCAGGGAAACCAGCTGTGAGAGTGAGCGGCTCTTCCCCAGAGAACCACGGAGCAGAAGCCGACAACTCCCAGTTGCAGACAGATTTCAATTTTCAGGGCTGAGTTCAGTAAGCCAGTGTTTAAAACAGAGATTTATTCTTTTCTTCCATCTGAGGAAAGTCAACTAATTCACGAAGAGGAAAGAAAAGCTGAAGTGCCTTTGAGGAGGCGGTGATTCTGGTGTCCTGGCCAGCTGATGAGGTTTGTCAGGGCTCAGCAGTATTTGCTCTCTGCAGTCTTTCATTGCATCCCCCATCCTGTAATGCCTAAAAGCTGCATCTAGCACCATATACCCAAATGCACACCCTTACGTATTCCTGGGGTATGGATGGGGTTATTTGTTGCTTGCTGCAGCTCCTCGGTGTCCCTTCCCCAGGCAGCATATTTCTGGAGTTTGGGGATGGGAAGCTGAACCATTCCACCCATCATGTCCTACCCCCAACATCAACACTGTCTCTGGCCCCAGTGCCTCTTGATTAAGCCTCTTCCTCCAGTTTTGCAATTGGCACATACTCCCCACTAATATTTAAGAAAAATTAAGATAAACAATATGCAATATAGCCCCGATATTTGCCAAAACAAAGATGCAAGATTGTAGCATTCAAAATCATGAAGGTATCTTAATCCCAGTCCAGGGTTTCCAGGACCTATGCTGGTGGTGGGAGATCAGACTGGTTTGGAGAGTTATTTGACCTCCTGCCTTCCTGTCCTACTTCTTCCAGCTATCCAAAAAGAGTTTAAATAAGCCCTTCTAAAGGACATAGGAAACTTACAAATGAACAATCAGATTATTGGGGTTTTGGGCTTTATTCTTAGATGACAATTAAAGATACACGGACAAGCATGAAAGGGAAGGGCAGTGCATGATAACACCAGGCACACGGTACCACTGAACATTAACCACCCCATCAAACAGCAGGATGAAAGCATAGTCATATTGTAACATCAACAGACAATACTGTCATTCCCTCTAAATTCATGATTTCATGTACCTCAGACAGAGATCTCTGCATATCTGACTCCACAGATACAACCTGACATTGCAGATCTTTGTTGCATTAATTCCCTGTTATTGAAATGATCTGATGTTATTAATTTTTACATCCATTCAATTTCATATGCTTTTCCTGACAAATACTTCTAAGACAAAATGATTTAAAAATCACTGCAATTAAACCCTTTGTGATTTAAAAAAATAATAGTCAAAGCCATGAAAGAGAGGCAAACATGAATTAATAAACACATTCACAAAGCAAGCTCTAAACCTCTGACAAGACTTTGCCAGAAATACTCAATAGCCATAAGTTTCTGTTGAAAGCCCCACTAGGTCAGCTTGTAAATCAGTTCCAGCTTTTCCTCTGTAATTCAAGAAAGTCTTAGATACTTCCAGAAATTACAGAATTTGAAGAGAGGGAAGGGCAGGCCAAGGCCACAAAGCAGAGGAGTCTCACACCAGATTTCCTTGGTATTATGGTGTTTATCATCATTCAGTTTAAGAATCCTACACAACACAGGCCAGCTCAACAATAATGATCGTCATCATCAGTCCTTTTGTAGGAAAGGTGCTTGTCAAAGCAAAAGTAAATGAACAGTAGCTTGCTCGTGGCTAGAAACAAGCCTTTTAAAGTCTGACAAGGGTCAACCCAGGACCACTCTGTGAGCTGTTGTTTTCCTGTCTGGTTTTTTTTCAGGCTGATCAGCTGCTGGTGCCTCCTCCAGATGAGTATTTTGTTTAGATAAATTGAACATCACACTTCAGGACACAACATTTCAACCATGAAGGCCCCACACTGGGGGATGGACGATGAAGCTGAGGCTGGAGCAGAGCCTGGCCACCTCCAACAGCCCCATCCCTGAGCATGCAGATGCAGGGCAAGTTCTCCTAATGACCCAAAGCCCCACAGTGATACCCTTCCAATGCTGGCAAACACTGACACAGAGACTTCAGAGGGAAGGGAGTATTTTGTAGGAGATATTTTTAAGTTAGAGAGAAAATAGGTTTCTCTTTTACTTATGTTACATTCAAATATTCAGTTCCCCTCCATCTCACTTTGCCTTTCTGTGTTAGCAACATTTCTGTAGATGCTCTCTCTGGTTAAAAACAACATACTTAACTGTCCTGTTGCATGCTCAGCTTGTAAGCCAACATTTCTTAGTATCAAGGCAGAAAATACAGTTCTATAATCACAGTTAAATAAATTACTTAAGAAATCATCCAGCTGAAATAGGTTTTCCATGATTACGATAAATTATAAATGTGATTTGTTGGCGTATTAGTTACAGATGCATGTGTACCAGTCTGCTGGCCAAAACATTCCAAGATCAAAGCAGAAGCTGAAAGTGGACAAGATTATTTATTATCTTGATGAATACCACGCTCAAGAAGTCGTCATCACAGCCGTGGGCTGTACAAGTACAGAACAAACAGATACTGTCCTCAAAAACTGAGTGCTGAAGCAGAGATCATGAAACAGATCCAGGTACAAGTCAAGGATGAATTAATGCATCAACACCTCACTTTTTAATTTCACTGTATTAAGAAAGTATAGTTAAATCTCTTTCACTTCATCATGCTGCCTCTGTCATCGTGTAACCATTATGTAAGGCAGTATAATTAAAAATAAACTTTTCACTCCCCAGCAGCAGTTATGCAATAACTTTTAATTAACTAAGATACTTCATGTCCAAGAGAACATTTAAGACGTTTAAGTTATAATTCAATGCCCTTTCTGATAGCTTCATTTTCAAATCCTCTAACAGAAACTATTTGCATTTTTCTTCTCATCTCTCCAGTACAAAGACGGTTTGTCAGGTTTTATTTGGTTTTATCTGCTTTCAAGATGCTGTCTCGGGGTCCTAAAAATGCAGGGACATATTTTGTGCAATCTGTCAGCAACTGTCTTCAGATGCAAGGCTACAGGGAGTTGATGAGCTCTTTTCTTATCGGAATGAGTCACGAAAATGGATTATCCACTCTTAATCCTCCTTACACTGGCGAATTTCTTTATTTGTTTTGTACAATAAAAATAAAATAAAAGCTAAAATTGGCCTGATGAAACCATATAAGAACAGTTTTCTGTTGGAATGCTCTGGCAGAAGAGAATATCACTCTGCCATTTTAGAGAGCCACAGAGATTTCAGCACCCATTCCATTCTTCTCCAAAAGCAAGCATCTCCCTACTTCCAGGACCCATTCTGGCACTATGGATGCTTTCCCCCCTTACTTTGGCTTTCTGTCATATCCTGTTCCCCCACATGATGTTCAGTAGCTATGTTTTGGGGGTTCTTTAGGTTGTTTTGAAAAGTCATCTTCTCTCTACAAACTAAACAACAAGAAATCATTTAACCTGTTTTCTTCACAAAACCATGAAAGTCTTTTTCACCATAAAAGTCTTACTAATCTGCATTCACTTGAAATGCAAATATTTTTCACAAAATTGTTCTGCTAATTTTAGTGAAAGCCAGCACCTTATAGGATCACAGCCCCCTCACTGAAACTCTCTTTCAGTTAAATCTCAAAAGAACAAAACCTGAGCTTGGGTAACCTCCCTTCCATTTTGAATGGGGATTTAGGAAGAGAAGTGTGAGTTTTGCTGCTGTTTGCTAATCCCAACAGAGAGAAAAAAGAATCCAAACTGCCTGAAAGCTCATCCCTGAAAATAATGTGATTTTCCTATAGGATTTTAAAAAATGCATCTCTTCATAGATTTGAGCTTAAAGAGGAAAAAGAAGAGGTCTTCATACTTCTAACATATGGTCCATGCCCAACTTTTAGTGCAAAGCTGCCCCATCAGGCAGTGAGCTGATGGACAAAAGGGAAACCAGGGCTTCTTCTTTATGGTTATTTCCTTGCTTATTGGATTTGGGTTTTTAGCTTCACTCTGAAATGCTGCCATGCTACACTGAGTATGCAGTAGCTGGCATCACTTTAAAGGCCCCGGCAGATCTCAGTCAGCAAACCAGATTAGTTACACCGTGCAGGAAGGAGGGCTTGTGTATTTTGGGGAGTGACGGGGAAGCAGGAAGACATCCCATTGCGATGGCGAAAGCGGCACTGGTGGAGGGAGAGGGAGGGGAGGAAAACAAGCCTGCTCTGAAATTTGACTTTGATCTCAGACAGCGTGCTCCACTTAACTGCACAAGGCCATTACGCACGGATACGACTCGAACGTCCTGGGAGACTCTGGCAGACTGCACCGCACGTGAACAGTCTTGCTGCCAGAGCAGAAGTTGGTGTCTTGTCATGGCGCATCAAATCCAGGTTAGTGAGCACTGTCAGGGCTGTGGAGCAGCACAATCAGTGTCTGCATCAGCGCAGGTGGCGTCCTCCAGGTGACACGCGAAGGCAGCGGTGGGTGAGCACCTGAGCGAGCTCAGAGGGCAGCAGCACTGCTGGGTAACACCCCTTTGCTCCAGAAGGCATCCTGCCACTCGAGGTTTCATCTTCCACCCATATGAAGGAGGCTGCACCCATTTCCAGGTGCCTGTGCCATTGCTAATTTGCCAGTCACTTTGAAGGGGGTTTGGGGCCAAGTGCTTCCTGTAAATTACTCTTTTCTCTGCAAAACCCGCTTAATGGAATTAAATGAAGGATCTGTTTGGCCCACGGAGTATGTGAAATTAGATTTTATCTCAATCCATTACAGAAAGTTCCAAAATGGAGACAAATTTTCAGTCATAGGCTGATAAAAGTCATTACAAAAAATACAGTGCAAAAGTATGAAAGGCATTTTTCCTTCTACAAACCATTTTGAAATATATGGTTTATTCAAAGCATGTATGTCGTTAAAGAATTGTAAATGACAGCTACAGAGGAACTGGATGAGGAGAAAACTTTATTTTAAAATTTTCTTTTCCAGTTTTTTGGATAGACAAGAAAAATCATTAAAGCAGAATCATAAATATTACTCTTCAAGGAGAAAAAAAAAAAGGTCCCTCACATGCTACCTAAGACACCAAACAAAGTTAAACGTATTTGACAATCTTCTAGTCATTTAAATCGAAATTTGGCTAATCCCCCTGGGCTTAAGAATTTCCAAAATGCAGCCTCATGTGTCCTGGGCATCCAGAGCCCCATGGGCAGCAGGGGAGGGAGGGGATTCTGCTGAGACCCACCTGGAGCCCTGCATCCAGCCCTGGGGTCCCAGCACGGGAGGGACAGGGACCTGCTGGAGCCAGTACAGAGGAGGCCACCAAGATGATCAAAGGGATGGAGGATCTCTCCCATGAGGAAAGGCTGACACAACTCAGTTTATTCAGTCTGGAAAGGAAAAGGCTTCAGGGTGACCTAACTGTGGCCTTCCAGTACATGAAGGGAGCTGACAAGAAAGCTGGAGGGGGACAATTTACAACAGCCTGGTAGGACAAAGGGAAATGGGTTCAAACTGAAAGAGAAGATTTAGTTTAGATTATGTTTTAGGAAAAAATCCTACAGTGAGAGTGGTGAAGCACCTGGCACAGGTTGCCCACAGAAGTTGTGGGTGCTCCATCCCTGGAAGTGTCCAAGGCCAGGCTGGAAGGGGCTCTGAGCAACCTGGTCTAGGGAAAGGTGTCCCTGCCTATGGCAGGTTGGAATGAGATGACTTTTAAGGTCCCTTCCAACCCAAGCCAATCTGTGATCCTATGATCCCTAACCTAAAGTTAAGGTACGATCTTTTCCCCTCTATCCTATCACTTTTTTTTTAAATATTTCAGCGCTTTTTCCACTAACAAAAGAAGAGGAAGTTATTTTATTATTTTGGACCTACCCCTTGGAAACGCTGCTTCCTCAGCAGTCAGATTTTGCTTAGGACACGACTCTCTTCCCTGTCAAAGGATTGTACCCTGCATAGGAGGAGATAAAGGAATAGCAAAACAATTGCATGAAATACTATGAATATCTGGGAATTACACCACCTTAACAATACAAAAAAAGCATGTAAAAGGATAGAAACATATTAGGTCATGTTCTGGTCACAAAACACCAGTTCCCTTTCTGCTGTGATCCTCCTATCTTTGCCTGCATCACCTCTGACAACACTCTTGATGCCCTCACTGAGCATCACTCAAGGGCTGTGTGACAATACTTGCCACATGCCTGTCACCTCTGGCTTACACCCTTCTTTACCTCCTCAGGAAGAGACATATGCAGTGCATAGATCACAAAGATGGTCTTTCAGAACCATAATATTTTAGTATGACATGCACACAGAGTGCCATCTTGGGGCAACTACTAAGTTTTCCAGATATTTTGCTACTGCAGTTTGCTACTAAGTTTTCCAGATATTTTGTTACTGCAGGAACTACAGACTGGATTAATTTCAGCTCAGTTCTGCTGCCTGTATTATATATCTGAATGCATGTTTGAGCTGTTCGAAAAGAAAGGTGGCTTTTTGGAGGAACAATTGATCCGATTTTTCTAGACATCATTGTGAAGGCGACCTGAACTCTCCAAAGCACTGCCAGTTTTTATGCCCTGAATGCAGGAGCAAAAGCTCTGACAGCATTTGTTTTTGGTCAGATGATCACACCTATAAACACTGTATACTGATTAAATTAGTAAAACCACAGAAAACAAACCCTGCAAGAAATCTAGCCTCTGCTTTTAAGAAGTCAGCTATTGCACAGGGGGGAAAAAATATTCACAGCTGATTCTTGGAGAAATTACTAAAAATTAAAGTGCTATATTAGTGGCAGAAGAGCTGAGCTGCTCCTACTATTCTCTTCCTGCTGTGGAGGCAGTGCAAAGCACTTGGTTTCAGGGCTTGGCTCTGCTCGAGTCCATCCAGGATCAGCCCAAAAGCAATGCCACGTCTCACCTCTGATGTTCAGCCTTAGCCCCACGTAGCTCTCAAGCCCGTGTCCGACAAACACACAAACCCCACTGATAATCCCTCAGGTGGAGCAATACAGTGGTACAGAGGGGTTTCCAAGACCTCTGCTTAGCCCACAGGAGAGAAACGATCCCAAAATGACCATGCAACATCAGCATCACACAGAGTTGTTAGACAGCAGAGAAGAAATGCTCTGAGGAGATGAAGAACTGCCTTGTAGTAACACTTCTATCCTTCTTACAATAATTTAATACCAACAGGAAAAAATACCAGCCCTTTCTATAAATATACTTAAAGCATTACTACCATGTGTGTGAAGAAGGGTTTTTGCACTTCCTTTCATTGCAGAGCTTAAATCCTGGCACAATCTCAAGTGAAAGATGAAGCCAGGGGTCTGCTGCAGAGCCTGTGTGCACACCACAAACCACCAGGCGCCCTGGTGCTGCCCAGCCCCACCAGCAGCTCTGCTCCTGAGGGCCAGGACCAAAATAACCCCGTGGGAAAACTTCCAGAGCCATTACCTACCCACTGTAACAAATACAGATCACACTAATTTTCAAAGTACCCTGTTTTATTCATTGAATAACGAATAGGCATGAGGAAACCAGCAACGGAATTTCAAAGAAAGAGGTTCAGTGTTCCAATTTAGCCCCTGTGAAGATGTATGAGGAGACAAGGGACAGGCAACAAGAGAGGTTACAAAAATAAGAATACATCATCTGTAGAACAGCTACTAAAGCACTTTTTGCCTTCATACACAGGGATGGCATCTCCTACGCAGCAGAACCTGCACACAACTGTCCATACATGGAGCCTGAGCAGCAAAGCACTCATGTGAGAAATGCCCTAGGTTGGAACAAGATGGTTTCTACCTGCCAACCATCAGGCAGACCCAAAAGTCCATCTTTCTGTGCCGTTTCTTACAGGGTTAGTGCTTGGACCTAAAGAAGCATTTAGGAGAAGGAGGGACGGGCTGTGAACAGTCTCTGCAGCATGGCCACAAATCAAGCAACAGTGTGCAGAAGACTGAGACCACGAATGTTATCAAAAGGCAGCTAAAGGGAGTCCCCATCTGGGTGACCTCCTACCCACATGATTGAACTTAGCAGCCATGAAAAAGTCAGAAGTATGGCAAATGAAACACAACCTGGTGTCTCCTGTGCTGAAGGGTCAGCAAGGGTCACTCAAAGGCTGCCACAGCACCAGACCAGCTTTATACATGCAGAGTCTCTGATACCCCAAAGCATGTCTACACAGGTAGATTCACCCAGGCTAAAGTTAATTTGTGTGCAAACCAAAATTACTCTTCTTGGTTAATGGGACATGGGATGAAATAAAATCAATTTGTAATAAAAGTTCCAAAAGGCCACCTGCCAGGGAATTCACAGAGGACAGCATCTCATGAGGACAGGCTCTTAGTTTCCTCCTACACCACCTGAGATCCTTCAGCCAGGCAGGAAACCACCAAATACCAACAAAACCAGTGAAAACAAATGGTCTCATGCTTTTTCTGGAGGACTTTGCAGTAAGAAGTGGGGCCAGTGCCAAGCAGAGAGAATGGATACTGGCAGCCGTGTGGTAAATCGCTTCCCAACCTAGACGCCAGCTTTTTGGAGAGAAGTCTCTGCAGCCTGCAAAGAGAAAGTCAGGCCCCAGGCTTGCGTCATCCCACCCCTGAGTCATCCCACTACGCAGATCCTCTCCTCTGCCATCACTCCTCAGCCCTGCTCACATAATTATTACTGCAGAGCTGCAATCATCCCTGTGCAGTCAGAGCAAAGCCTGCATCCCCACCCACACACAGAGAAAAGAGCCACGCTTGCCCCAAATTCAGCACCTGAACAGGAAACTGAGACCCCAGGATAAAAAGGGGAGACAGGGAGGGCTCCCCTCAGGCTCCTAAGGGGATTCAGGCAGGGGATGCTACTGGAGATACAGGATGCCCTACATAAAGGGGACAGGAGAGGGGACAGAGAAGCAGTGGGGGATGGATAATCTCTGCCTGGCCGTGCCTGTGACCAGGTTATGTCAGGTGTTATTAAGGCACGACATGTGAGCACGCGTGTCTGAAACCCCACTGCAGACTGCTCCAGCAGCCTTGAAATGAAAACTCCTTTTAAAAAAAAAAAGACTTAAAAAAAAAAAACACACAACACAAAACAACAGCACACCCAACGCAGCAGTTAAGGGAGAAAAACATGCACCCAAATGTGCCCGGGGGAGCAAACCAAGGAGACCCACACCTCCAAAACCGCCCTCCTCCCCTGGGCTGAGTGGTGCTGCTGCCGTTTCGTCTGCTCAGCTCCACTGCCCGTCCATGTCCCCCGAAGGCAGAGCTGCAGCCGCCGGGGAGCTCTGCCGTGCCTTCAAAGAGCCTAAACTGGGTCAGCAGAACGGAGAGAAAAAACCTGATTAAAGCATGAAGAAAGCAAGCAGACCTGCTGGCTGAGAGACAGCAGAAGGCAGGGAAAGGCACTCACAAGCTCCGCATCTCCTTGGAGGCACAGAAAGACAAGGGCTGCTGGTCCCCCCTTCCACAACTGCAGGGAGGGAAATGCATTTCGCAAATCTGTTATGGGATGCAGGCAACAGAAGCACATTTGAGGATGGGGGAGTATAAGCAGATAAGTGTGTCCCTCTGTCCTCCATGCAGCATTCTGCCTAGGGCCACCCTCACCCACATTTCCAGTCAATTTATTCTGACTTAAACCAAGTGAAACAATTTAAATCCATGCAAATCTTAAACCTTTCATGAGCCTTATGGCTATGGTTTGCACCATCCTTCCTTGTGCCTCAGTAAACCCAGAGATGTGGGAGGAAAAGACCCAACAGCTGCCAAACTCAAGCAGCATCTTTTGGATGCAATTAAAAATGCTAAGCAGGATAAACAGGAGGCCATGAGGAGGAAGCTTTGTTTCTCTGACAGAGACTTCTGACCTTAAAATAAAACAAGCCAGAACCACTTCTGTGTTTGTAGGTGAAGCGCAGCAAATGGGTATGGGGCTGCCAAGTTCCAGGAGTGAGGTGGATCCTTACAAAACACATGACTGCCAGACCTAGAGTTGGGGTGACATTTGAAAAGAAACAGAGTTTTGTGAACCATGGAACTCAGAGCAGCTGAGAGCTCTCGCAGTGACCAAGGCTTTGCTGATGTCCAAACCTGGCCATGGTGGACAATAAAGATGTTGTTACCCCCTGGTCCCACCAAAACCTCCAGAACCGTACACCCCATCGCCCTGAAACCTAGCATAAATCTAACCTCACTCTGGAAAACACCTTCTCCAAGCCACACTGCTGAAAAGACAAACAGGTTTTTCTCCGCAGATCCTGGGAAACCAGCTCCAGATCCCTCTGTGGAGCTGCACGCCCACCACTGTGGTCTGTGGGCCCACACAAAGCCATCACACCCTCGCCCTGACCGCTGGCTCCAGGGTGGGCTATGTATTTGCTTAAAGAGTTCCAATGAAAATATCAGCTTAAGAAATCACAGCAGCATGGGATGGGTGGGGAGAACATTCCCCAGTAGAAAGAATCCGAGCTCTGCAATTGCACATATCATATCTAGATATTGTTGTAAAGACCTCTGTCTACAGAAGGAATAGGAGATTTGATCTAGTACGCAAATAAAAATCAGAAATCTCTCCTGTCAGCCATGAAAAAGGCTATCAATAATTCATTTTAACAAAAAAGGAGATCAAAGAAAAATGCTGTGTTAGTTTGACATTTTGATATGTTGGTTCAGGATTCTTCTTTAATGTAATATGTAACAAACAGCACAGTTCATCTATAAATGCCAGACATGCTTGTAAATTGTTGAATATAGCAGGTCCTATTAATATTCACTTAGACTTTTCAAATTAATTCACTTTCACTGCCTTTACATCACTTTTAGTGCCTCTACCCAGCAGTTGTAGGTCAAGTGGAGCTCTCAGAAAAGCTACACAGAGTTTCCAAAGATAAAGTTTCAGATTTGTAACCACATTTCCATCTATTTCTTCATGTTACCCACCACACAGCCTAATGTCCAACCCAACTTGTTTGACTATTACGTACTTGCTGTGAATTGCTTCTGAAAATTGTAGAGTCAAGAGCCAGAATGAGGTGCTTGTGTCCTAAATCAACTGTCTGTGCAAGTTCACTCTCATATATTGTGGTTTGATTTCACTTACAATTTCCTTATGGGCATTTGGTGGAGTGGATGAAGTATATTATACTCCAGAAAGCACAGGCTTGCAATCCACAGATTTCAGTGTTATGTTGCAAGAGGTATTTATTGCAGTGGAGAACTGTTGGCAAATTTAACATATATTGCTCAAGCTCAGTCTGTATTCCCTTCACTCTGCAGGAGACACAAAGGGACTCACATCTTCTAAATTTAAGCAGGGTAGGGCAAATTTCTTGCAAGATAAAATCCCCTCTAAAATGCAGAAAATGGTTAACTCCCTGTGACTTATCTGGTCCAGGGTTGAGTAGAAAAGTAAATACTCCTGTTGTTACATCACTTTGATTAAGGATTCTCTTTAAAGCACATTTTTAGGCAATATTCAGGCAGTTCTTTTAAAAACTATTTCCCTAGAGTAAAGTCCTTGATGGTAACAACCTTTGTGAGAGGCTGACACAGCATGTGCTGTCTTTGGAGGGAAAGCAGTGGTCACTCATGTCCTGAGCATGGCTGGACAGTACAGACTCTTGGACACAGACTTGTAGATCCAAGGCTTTTCTCTGTATCTTAGCTTTTAAATGACTATTTACATTGGCTGCTCTGTCTAGGAAAGAGCCGCAGTTTGTTGGAGGAGGCAACAGTTACCAAAAGTGATGACACTCCAGATGGTAAAGCTGGTACCTGATCCAGATGATAAAGTTGTATCATCCTTGTTATATCCGGTCTGCTGTGAACAGGAAGAGCCAAAATTATGAGGGTTTTTTTTCCACAAAGTGTCTGAAGCGTGCCATGCTGACAGTTGAATCCACTGGAATCCTATGGCATTGCCGTATCTCCAAAAACAGCGATCACAAAATCGTGCATTCCTTGCTGCACTGCTTTTAGCCATGAGGCAACCAGGCAGATTGTCCTCCCTGCCAAGGAGCAAACTGCCAGAGGAAAGCCTTTTCCTCACACACTTCAACCCAAGGGCTCCCATCCCCATGAATGCTCATTCCCAACAAATCCAACCCCCAAAACTCCTACTCCCACGTACAGTGTCTCTTGGTTCAGTGCTATTTGTAGGGAAGCAGCTCCAAGGACAAGGGCTTAAAGCCAGGGCCACCCACATCTCTATGCCTGCCTGACTCTTTAGCATCCCTCAGACCATGCAGGTGTTGCACCATATTGAGGAGAGCAAGTCCTGGACATGCCTGCAGATGATATACCTGCAGGTGGGACCAGCTGGTCCCAAAGCTGGCCTTGGGTCTTCCCTTAATCACATCTGGAATATGCACAGGGAGTAGAAGAAAAAGCTAAAAACAGCTCTCGAGTCTTCCTTAGTCTTGTTTTTGCACATGCTAATAAAGCTGTTAAATCACTTAGATGCTTTTGAAAATTTCAGTCACTGTTGGAATAATCCCCCCAAAAATCTCGAAACAATCTCAAAAAAGCCACTGCCATTCACTCAAAGGGCTACAGCGCAAACTACAAACCTCTGAAACCTGTTTTAAAAAGCCACTGCAGAGCAGGAGGTAAGGAATGGCCACAGCCAGCCAGCGACAGACTGACATGCAGCAGGGTCCCATCTGGCAGCATGGATTTTACTTCTGATTACAAAAAACACAGCCCAGAGGCGCAGCAGCTGGACGAGGATCTGGCAGCTCAGACTGCAACCCCCCACTAACAGGACTCCCAGTTCTTGGGACAGGGGTCTGAAGCAGGTACCCCTGCCCCGGTCCCAGCAACACCACCAAGCAGAGGAGAACAGGAGCACTGAGCTGAATTTATGGGGGTTTGAAGCACAAGACACACGAGCCTGACCGCTCTCAGATCTTCACTTCTATCATGAAATCAGGAGAGGGGGGAGAATGCTTCCCTGACATGCAGTACGAGCACAAACACGTTATTATTTGAAAGGCTGTACAAAGGTTAAGTCTTTAATCCCCTTAATCCAGACGACAAACAAACAAAACCCCAAGAATGGGATCCCAGAGAACAGCTGAGTGCTGCCAGGTCTCTTGCGGGGGCTCTCTATTCACATTGCTGCAGCCAGTTATGAGCCTCCAGCTAAAAAGTTGCTGCAAAGAAAATAGATGCAGGCATGGTTTTATTCCCAGTTCTTTAAAGCTTATCACGGGCAATTGGGCAGCCTGGGCTCATGTTTCAGTGAGAAGGGTTTAATCCTCAGGTCAGTGGTACCAGGGTTACTGGATTTCCAGGTCTGGCTGCTGTTGCCCTCCTACTGGCTCTCAAGTGCAGTGACTCCTCTTACTTGTTACTCACAGGGAAAATGCAGATTCTGCTGAATAAAATCTAGAGTGGTCAAGGCAGGGGAGGAATCAGATAGTGACACAGAGCAGCATCAGAAGATGAACTGCAGAGTGTTTGGGGCTGAGGAGAGCTCCTCTTTTGGTGCACCTTACAGAAAAAATTCGGGTCAGTGCTATGCATGCCGGCATTTGTACCACTCCCAAACCATAACACTGTGGTAAGCAGACACCAGTGTAGGCACTCAAAGGGTTAAATGGATTTAGGACCTGACCTGGGTTTATAGAATACTGGGAAATTCTTCCACTTATTTCAGCAGGAATTGGGTCAGCTGCAACCATGCATCCTAAATGAACCGCAGGAAGTGTGTCACTAATTTCACTAGGAGTATCCAAGCAATTCAAAGTAGATGTGTGGTTATTTACCTTGCTGAATCAAGTCTACAGGAAAGGTCTAAGCCAGTGAAATAAGCAGCACATTTAAAATGGCACTATCCTTTCTGCCACACAGCCCATCACATGCTGGTGAGCTACCAACGATGAGGTGCAAGAGGTTGTAATTTAAAACCACATTTCCTCACATTTCCTCCTTTCTTCCCATCTTTTCTGTATCTGTCTTAGCAAGTATGAGCCACTCAGTGCAGAGTCTGTCAATGTAAAGAGAAGAATTGGTGGACATGATCCAAAAGGCCACAACTTCAGCAGTACATAGATAAGCCAGCAGAAGAGTTAACAGCACTGGTACAGCCCAACCCTCGACAAGAATTTCTAACAGTCTTTTTGGAAACGAAAAGTCCCCTTTCTCCTCATTTTGGATACTCTCCGGGTTGCTGCAACAGCTGCCTAGGCCTCTCCCCACTTTGCTACAAGTTGAATTGGACCCAATCTCTCACTCTGAGCAGAGGTCAGACCAGTCACACTGGCAGAGCAGCAGAGCACAAGAAGGCTGGAGGGCTACGAGATGTTCTGTGGTTGCTGAGCAGTCGCTCTGGTGAGTATCAAGCACAGCAGATCCACATCAACAATTCTCAGAGTGGTACAGGCCACCACTACAGTCCTGCTCACTGGGTCCCCACTGCAGCCAGAGCTGCAGATCACACACAGAAAAGAAAATGCAAAAGGCATTTGGATGATGCAGATACTAATCATGCAATCCAGCCCCCAAATCTCAGCACACAGGGGTAGAAAAAGGAGAACACAAAGGCTCCTATCCCAGCTGATGAGACCAACACGAACCAAATTCAAAGTGATGAGCAATGGCACAGGCAGCTCCTGCTCTGCACAACTCTCTATCTGTCTCTGGTCTCAGCGAATTCTACTAAAGCATGTTATCCACTTGAGATTACGCATGCACTGAGAGGAAAATCTAGAGGGGAGAAGGTAAAGAAAAAGACATCCACTGCAGTTCTCCATTTGCAACTGGGCCCTGAATTACTGTTAGAACAAGGCTCTCTCTGCCATGAGGATGGCAAGTGTCTGAACTCATTCTGTAAAACTACAAAGGTCACTGCAAAATTACAGCTCAGTTCTGGTTTCATTTGAAAATAAAAAAATTTCATGGTCCATTTAGATCATTTGGGAGCAGGCAGCCCTCTCCCAACTCCCAGCATAGAAGTCCCATCTGCCTAGTTTTTTACCCCATTTTCACAGAGCCCAACAGTTGTGTATCAAGATTCATTACAAAATCGAAAGAAAAGGGGCAATGACTGTACAGCCCAGAAGGGGTGAAAAGAACTATGCAGGGCAATAAAACCCCTTATTTACGTGGAGACTGCTCATGCCATACACTATCAGGCTGCCAGGCTCCCTGCCTGCTTGAGTGCTGTCAGCCTTTCCATCCCTGGCAGTTCACAAGGTCGTGGTCCCTGCTGACATTTCATTCCACTTACCAGCCTGGTTTTCCTTAGCCCCACCAATTCCAGCTCTGATCTCACAGCCAGTAGCGCAAGAATACGACAATCAAAGATTAATGTTATAAATGCATGGAAAGTCAAAAAATCCAGATTTTTTTTAATGTCACGCCAGACCTATTCATTTTTAAATCTTACCCTTGTGCTTAAAGACACCAGGCCAGGAGTGTCACTTTTCCCCAGCAGACTGCAAATGCTTTCTTCCTTTCAGCTGCCAGCTAGTTTTGTGGGCTTATATATTTTTCTTTATTTAATTATTCACTGTAACACATGAAACATTAAGCAGCTTCTTTCCATGAAGGAATGAGTGCTGTTTCCAAATGACAACATGCTAAGTATCCTTAATAGCAGGGATAAGGAAATGAGTTGACTAGAACAAAGGGGGAAAGGGCAGGGAAAATGAGAGAAGCTTGGAGCAACTAGAATTTACTAACACAAAAAACACATTTCTAAGAAAATGGTCACAATTAGCTGATTTGGGAAATAAAAGCAAAAAAGAAACAGACTTTCAAAGTGCAAAAATGTTTTCTGATATGACTTCTGGGCTACAATTCTTCTCTTTCTCAACACTGGTGGCGATGGGTCAGTGAGAAAGAAGCCACAGATGTAATGTTACAATATGTAACAGTTGTGTTTTCCTAATGGTGCTAAACCCCTGATAGCTGTGAGAAATGTCTGTTCTTCCAAAAAACAGAAAGTTAAAGGCTGAAGTCATTAACAAAAGCCATTCCAAGCCACAGTTTTTCCTGTGAAAGCAGGACTGCAAATACAGCTTCCAGTGTATGCTCTACTCGTTTAATGTCTTTTGCAGCAGCAGCGAGAGATGGTCTCATCAGGTTACAAGGCATTGTGACCTCCTGAGAGCACCCCACACCACTGCACAGCCAACTCACCATCGATCCAGGATGGGACAAACCTGGTGACCTTGACACCTCTGCAGGCTCCGATGAAACTCCTCCCTGCCCTTGAAAGCCTGGGTAGGATTGTGTGGGCAAAAGGATTTTTCCTGATTCTGGTGTTGATTTGTTGGGTCACAGAGGTAAAATTATCTCTGTTTGATTACTTAAAGCTGTTGGCTGTGGAGATAATCTGTGCATTAGCAGCTGTACGGTGGGTGGTTAGCAGTTCTGAATCTGTAGCTGGAAGCAAAGAAGTCATTTTGCACAGCACTTTAAAACAGAAAACTGAGCATACAGGACAAAAGGCCCACCACGGCCCCATGCAGAAGGTGCTTTCTGCAAGGAGAAATCCTCTCATTTTCTGGAGACAAGGAGGGTGAGTGTCCAGCCGTGTCCTTCTGAACTCCCCCACCTCCCCATGGGGAGAGAACATCTCGAGCAAACACCCAGTGGAGCCTTAACTCCTCCTGCAATTGCAACATCTGTCTCTTTATGCTTTCACGAAAGGAGACTGATTACCAGTAGCACAGCTTAAAACAGCAGGTCTCAGCAACTTTGTTTAAGAGCCACAAACTATCATGAAGCTAAATACCATTAGCCTTGGGAGGAAGGGGGGCTCAAACTTCCTACCTGGGCACAACTTCTCTGGGAAAGGTGGAACAATGCTCCCGTGCACTGTGGATAAATATTTGGAGTGCAGACACTGCTGGAAACAATGATCTAAACTCTCCATCTGCTAATCCACCAAGCAGCTACTCCTTGCCCACTTGTGTCTGTAGGAGAGCCATAGCAAGCTGCTCCTTCCCAAGGCAGCATAACTTTGGTTTGCACATTTTTCTCAGAGGATTTGCAATTTTTCTCCTCTTACCTCCACTTTGTCTGCAGCTGCTGAGCTTTAGTCCTGCCAAGGAGGAGTGGGGGCAGTTTTGGGCAGATTTCAGGCTGGAAGATTTATAAAGAACAGACTCAAAACCAAAGAGCAGAAAACTGATAGAAGATAGCAAGGGATGTGAAACTTCCCAGGGATAGGAATGACAAGAAGCAGAGATGCATACTTGTTTTATTAAAAATCTGCATATGAAAGCAGAGGGGAGCATCCTCACACACAACAGATGTGCTCCCTGCTACCTCTGCACTTTGGCATGGCCTGAGACAAAGCAGAGACACACAGCTCATGTTAAAGTATCACCTATAGGGGGTTTTTGGTTGTTTGGGATTTTTTTGGGAGGGAAGGGGTAGCAGTTTTGCCAATACTCTATATGCAAACGTGGTACACAGACACATGCATCCTTCACACAGCCACAACTGCACCCAAGATCTGTAGGCACAATTGGTAATATCTGGAACACATTAAAAAATTAGAATGTATAGTTCCCTCAGCAGCTGTACTACTTTTCTCAAAGTCTTTACTAATTAACATACATTGAGGAGCTACCAACAATCACAGACCCAAGGTCGTGTTTAGCTTCCTTTCTAAACAAGGCACAGAAAAAATACCTTCAGCACTGGCAGTGGTGCAGTCTCACGTGTCACAGAACTAAAATTTCAAAGAGTTTCTTTGCCATTTCTAAGCCCCCCATTTTCTTTTTTAAATCACATAAATTAATCAAATATGGCATATTTGTGGATTGGCCTCCCCACCTCTCTTTTTCCAACCTCACCCATTAAAATCCTGCCTGACTTTGGGAGCAAAACTGGAGTAAATTCATCCCTGTGTATTTTATAATGCAAATTATCACACTGAAAAATGCACATCAAGGAAGGCAGCCAACAGACAGCTCGTTTTTGTGAAAGGGGTGGGAATGGAGGACAGGGAGGCAGCCGAAGCAAAAAACTGCTCAGGTTTGCAGATCCCAAAGGCAGTCATTAACACCCATTTTAAGGCACTCCCAACATTTCCACTACCATCCTTTCTGCACTTTAAAAGCTATCTCCACTGTGCCACCAATTTTTAGATCTTTTAGCAAATCCTTAAAGATAGCTTTATCTGCTTATTACCTGAAAGAGTTAAAAGTTACATCGTCTGTGTCTGTATTGTCTTAGGATGAGAAAAGGGACAGACAAGGCAAATGTTTTATTTACGCTTTAAAATTGGATGCGGAAAGATTTATAAATGGTTTAATTTTAATTAGTGTCCTCATTTTATTTAAGAAAAAAAAAACTAAAAAGCATGCCTTAAAATTAATGCATTGCTACCCTGAGTATTAACAAATATGTCAAGTCTTTGCTTCTTTTAAAGCTCCTTTGTTGCTCAGAGTTTTTTTCTTATATATCAAAAGCAGCCTCTGATGAGGCTAATTTTCAAAAACCACGCTGGAATGAAGCATGGCACAAATATTTTTCTTGATTTTCAACAAGGTAGGCCTGATAAACATTAATCTCTGGTGTGAATGTTTGCACTGTGGCCTTTGTGTCCCATCTCGCAGCATGGTGGAGGCAGGTGCTCCCTCCAAACTCATCCCAAAGAACCTCTTTGCTGTTTGGGAAGTTAAAACTAGGTACCCATCCCAGAGCAGAAGGTTTTGAACAATGGCTTTAACATTTGTGTGTCCTTCTACACAGTTGCTTCAAGTCTCCCTGAACATGCTCCTCTAGCGGCTGCAAAAATTGCATTCCTCACAGATAAAGTGAAGGTGTGGTACCTGGGAAGGTTTTTAGAACACCACATGAGATGTCTTGGCACTTGTGCTGTATTTCATCAGGGCACCAAGCAAAACGGAGTCACAGCCAGGCCAAAAGTACAGGTTTTGTTTTTCTGGGGTTCAACAATCCAAACCCTACCTTACCTGAGTTTTTTCTGCAGATGCCAGGACCACAGGCAGCAGAGATGTCAACCATCAGCCTTCATCCCTACCTTCTCCACACTGACAACCACAGAGAGGTGTCTGCCTTAGAGGGTTTACTTACAGTACAAACCAGGTAAGAAAGTCTCAAGCCATTTCCTATCTCCAGGATACCAAGGCTCAACCACCTTATACACAAGTTCGCTTGCAATATTCACTTGCAATATTTTTGGCATTTTAGGACCGTCTCCGAAGGCATCCCCTCTCCTAAACATAGAGTCTAATGAGTAAGCTCTCTCATCTGAGCTGCTTCTTCCTGTAAGCTCAACAAGCTTCAGCCTTCCCCTACCACCCACACCACCAGCACCCACCACTGAAGTTCTCCTCAACTCCCACTCGGTCACTGCAGCCTCTTCCCTCCACACAGTTAATCTGACCTGCCTCCTCTACCACCAGCACAACAACTGAATTAATTAATTTTAAAAATTAACACCACTCTATTACTATTTATTTTCTTCTTCAGCTCCTTGCTGCAAGTATCTTCCGGTGTTGAACTTAACATATGCTTTGACTCTGCAGACAAGGAGGGCTTGGCCCCTCAGTCACAGCAGCTTTTCCTCAGACAAACCACTGAAATTATTTCCTGTGCTGCAAAGGGCTGGCGAGGAGCTCCCTCCAAATGCTCCTACAGCTCTGATAACGCCACAGCCACCACGTGCCTCCTGTGCCCACACCACATGGAAGGAGGACCAGCACATGACATGTGGAGGGGACCAGCATATGACACGATGCCCAAACCTACACAAACCAGAGCATGTGGTGCTTCTAGAGAGAGGATGGGACCTCTCACTACCACCACACTCTCCTCACTGTCTTCTCTTCCACCTTTCTCCTGTGAGCACCCTGCCCTCTGCACTGCCCAGACATATGGATATGACTACTCTCTAGCTCCTGGCAGCCTGACTTCAGACTCCTGCTCCTATCTGGCAGTCCAAGAAGACATGAAACGAAACCCCTAGCCATTCTGGAGGGAGTGTTGCTGTTGTAATAGCCCCAACACAACCCGCCTGAGCATTTTAGGGTGTCACAGCTGTGAATGATTGGCTTGTGAAGGATGAAGTCTGGCACCTTCCTGTGCTCCAGCCAAACAAAAGGGAGGAGGAAGAGAGAGAAGTGACACTTTCCCCTCCACTTGATGAAAGCAAAATCTGATGGAGGTGGGGGGGGAGAAACAGTCTGGGCGCTAAGCCCCTTATTAATTAATGCATGTTTTGAAAAAATAAATGCAACAGTGCACTCATTTCGGCTGGTTTCTAGGAGCTTTTGTGACCTTAATAATTCATGTTTATGCAAGCTGCTTATAATGTTAAGCAGTTGGGTTTTGTAGATTTTGTCCATTGCATTTAACTGAGATGAATACATCTAGCTGTGAAATGAGGTTGGCCATAATACTCACAGGGATGCTTTAAAAAAATTAGAACGTTTTTAGAAGGGCAAACAAAATTCACAGCTTTGTCTGAAATGATTTCCCATCTATTAGTAATACACACATTGTAAGAAACAGAAAATATTTTTTTTCCCAGATTCATCCTTTCCCTTTGCTTTTCATGTTTTGGCAGCATTTCCAACACCATTTAATTGCTTCTCAAGCACATAATCAGGGTCTCCCGCCTGTTTTGCCTTTCTTCATAGCAACAGGAGCGTAAAGTGGGGATTACAAATACCAAAGTGATCAGGAAAACTAAGAGGCAGGTGGAACTCATATTTCGGATAGCAGTTTGGGCTCCTGCAATGCAGATCAATAAGTACCAAGAGCACTGCTAGCACAGGGAGAGGGTTTACTCTTCCAGGCTTGTGCCCATCACCCATGGACACACAACTCCTCTGGGACACCACTTCAGACAGTGGCCTGGACTGAGCAGCAGCTTATACCTGACCCACCAGGTAGCCAGAAGAAAGCATGCCAGCACCCTGAATAAGCAGCTGCTTGATGTCCTGAATGACTTTGCACACCAGAGATGATTATTCCTACACACTCTTCACTGAAACAAGCAGGTCTCTGAAAAAACCTGCATTCACTTTGTATCAACACAAGATAAGCCACTTTTCTCACTATCCCTTCAAAATTTGGCCAGATTTAAGGGGAACTGAGAACCTGCTCTTTCCTGAGCACCTTCGACAAGGAGACAGGGACATTGCTGTAAAGGGTCACCTCTCTGAAATGCTGACAAGTTTAAACTTAACATGCCAGGCCATGTTTAAACTGGAAGCTCTTCCATAAAGACTCTTATTTGGTTTTTAAGCCGACTTTGTTTAAACAAGTTCTTATTTAAGAGAAGCAGTGTTCATTTAAACTGAAATCACAGTTTGCTCCTCAACGCAAACTGCCAAAGGCACCTCCCAGCAAACAGAAAGTTTCTGAGTGCAGTAGAGGAAGAGCAAACTGTCCCTGCAGTGCCAATAGCATCATGAAATAAATGGATGTGGGAGCTGAACGAAAAAGATGACTGTAAAAGACATGTGGTTTTGTTCCAGGTTTGCTCTGGCTTTAGCAGAAATGGGCCCCAACTGTTTTTTTTTTTTTTCCCCCAAATAAGGGGTGTTGACCCTTAACACAACCTACACACCCACTGACACTCAGAGCCCACACAATGGCCTTGAAATACCAACCATTTTCAGCAGTCAGTGCAGCTGGGCAAACTCCAGGCAATTACAGACCAAGATGAAACGAGGTGATTTTAAGGCAAGTATTAGGTCTTCCATAGAAAACCTCACGTTCAGTTTTGACAGACTAACAGTTCGCTACAAATAAAAAAATAATAAAGTAATCAGTTTTAGCAGCTTACAGTAGTTTTTGGAACAGCCACCTCCCTCCCACCCACAACAAAAAACAGTGGATGCAGAGATCCCTACAAGTATGAGCCCATGGCAGTATCATTGCCAGTAGCTAACCTAATGTCCACTGTCTTGACTATCTAACAGTACATGAAGTTCAAAATAAATTTCCTTGTGTACTTACATGACTCAAACTAATAGTTTTTCTCTTTATAGATTAGATACCTAAATCAGCTGGCACCTAATCCAATCTCCATCAAATTTAAGGCCATCCCTTACCCCAAGGTAGGATTATCCCCAAAGAACACTGAACAGAGACACTAAAGGGTATCATATCATATCTTCCAAACAGCAGCTCTTCCTGCCTCCCATCAGAGAGATTACCCCTGAGCTGTCATCCCATCTGTAGGAGGTATTAAAAGGCCACAGATAAAATCATTAATCTCAAAGGAGACTGTCTCCTGTCAAGGCTTCCTACTCACAGGCTCCACTTTTCCGAAGTGTCTGTATGCCCTGAAAAGCGACCCATTGGAGAACCACTCCAAACAAGAAATACCAATTCTAAACAGTTTCTTTGTGTTTCTCAAGCTGAGCTACCATTTCTGACACTTGCCTGCATCCACAAGAGTCATGTAGGACATACTGGTCTTCAGACTGACAAACTTGAAAAAATAGTTCATTTAGGAAACTTGCAGCTGTGACACCTAAACCTTTCCCTACCTCCCGACCCAAGACGCACATGAAAAGAGGGCAGCTGCCCCCTCTTTGGCTGTGTACAGCCAGTGATTTCACATCTATCACATTGGAGCAGTCAGGCTGCATCCATGCTAAGAGCACCACAGCCAGTCAGAAGACTCCAACAAGGAATGTTCTTTTCTGCATCTGTAACTACAGGCCATTACCTTTCACATAGATTACATTTAAAAGTAAATAAATGTACAAAGTACCAAATGATTTAGCGGAATGTTCTGCAGACAAACAATGCTATATCTACCCCCAAGAATCAAAATTAACTGGAGGAGGAAGAATCTTTTAATTGATACAGCTCTATATTGTAAAATGGCACTTGAGTGACAGGCAATTACACTTCGAGCAATTTCTATTATAATGGTGTCTAACAGAACAGATACAGCAGGAAGGAAAAAAAAAGCAAGCCTAAATACCGCAAGAAACAAAATTTGTGTGCACTGTCTGTGTGATCAATGCAAGCATAACCACAAACATTTGCATTACAATAGCGCAGTAAATAACAACCCCACAGCTGAGACATTTACAGGCACATTAGTAAATACACTTTCACATCTCACAGAGAGGACGGCAATTTATTCAACCACCCAAATAAGACATCTTACAATCACGAGTCATGCTTTAATTAGGAAGAATCCTCCTGAAAGTAGGAAAGTACAGGTGACCCAGCAGGTCCTTTCCACCATACACATCCAGAAGCTGTGATTCACCACACTTCAGACTACTCACTGCACAGAGGTTTGAATCCTTTGATGAGCACGTGGACGTGGCCTGAAAGACAAGGCTGCAGGCCAAGCCAAGCCCATCACACCCCGCTCCCCAGAGCCCCACACCTCTTAGCAGCCATGGTGCACCAGCCGGAATAACTGTGCATTTTGGAACAGTGCCACCCATTCGTTTGCTGCATTTATTTATTTCCAGCTGAGCTACGGGACAGATTTTCCATACAGAAATGCTTGTAGCTTTATTCAGAAGATAAAGAGGAGGATGTCTTTTACTCTGTAAGAGGGGGGAGATGGATTCCTGCTGGAACAGGATGTGCCACATGTCATCTCACAGCCCGAGCCCCATCATAGCAATGAAGACATTTCTCTGCTCAGCTCCTCACCCCAAGAAGTGGAGGATCCAAATAAAACCCATATGGAGGAAGGTTTCTCTGTGGTACAGAAGAATAAAGGGTGGGGAAGATGATTGGGGAAGATGATTAAGAGAAAGGGAATATAAGCTATGCTGCTGAGAGCCTGGGAGGAAAACTGAAAGCTGGCCTGAATTCAGCATATTTGTATTCCCAGATAAATATGGTGAGTATGTTCCCAGCAGAAACACCTGTGAGGAGGGCTTGAAAACTGGAAACTGGCACTGCAGATCTGGGATGACCACAAGATAGGTAGTCATCACTCTTGAGAGTCCTTCAAACCTAAGCATGCTGGGAAAACAGGTAAGAGCATAAGAACGGAATTAATATTTTAAAGCTGAACAGCTGGTTAAAGTTTAATGCCTGTCCCACTTGTCATTTGAAATCCTTCACAAAGGGAACTGAGTTCAGATGAGACGGGGACTTTAGTCTTTAACATGAGGTCAGTTGCCATCGAAGCTCCTGCCAGCCCCGATTAAAGCTGGTGGGCTGACAGCCAGGCACTACAACAAGCAGAGGTTGCTGTCAGGGGTCCCATCCACCTCCTCCCCAGCACAGGGGACACAAAGGAGCTGCACCTTGTGCATCAGAGCGTTAGGGTGCCATTAAGAAAGCACAGCCTTTGGGGTTTGTGTTTCGCTGCAGACTTTGGACAGAAGCTTTCTCAAAACCTATGGATTCTGAAGTCTCTTTTCAATCTTTGTCTTGAGAATAAATACCCCAACAGATCTCAGTCATCAGTTTTCACTGGCAACCTCTCTTCCCATATCTCTTGAGTGGATGGACAGCAGGATGGAGACTTTGGGGGACCAAAGTTCCTCCCACTCTAAGTAGAGATCAGGTCCATGACCACCTGAATACAGGTGGTACATAATGTACCACCACATCTGTAAGTCCATGGGACCCAGTGAGCTGCATCCCAGAGTCCTGAGGGAATTAGCTGATGCAGTTTGCACAACTGTCTCCATCATATTTGAAGAGTCATGGCAGTCAGGTGAAATCCCAGGTGACTGGAAAAGAGGAAACATTGTACCCAGCTTTAAAAAGGGTAGAAAAGAGGACCCTGGGAATTACCTGTGACCTTCATCTCTGTGCCTGGGAAGATCAAGGTACAGAGCCTCTTAGAAGCTCTGCTAGGGCACATGGAGGAGAGGGAGGTGATTTGGGACAACCAGCACAGCTTCACTAAGGGTGAATCCTGCCTGACCAAGTTAGTGACCTTCCATGATGGAGTGACCACATCAGTGGACAAGGAAAGGGCTACAGATATCATTTATCTGGACTTTTGTAAAGTCTTTGACATATTCCCCGTGACAACTTCCTTCTCTTTAAATTGGAGAGAGATGGATTTGACAAGTAGACTGTTAGATGGATAAGAAACTGATTAGAAGGTCCCATCCAGAGAGTAGTGTCTCAGAGTCACTGACAAGTGGAGTCCCTCAGGGGCTTGTACAGGGACCAGGGTGATTTAGTATCTTCATTAATGACACAGACGAAGGGATCAAGCGCACCCTCACCAAGTTTGCACCAAGCTGAGGGCGTCTGTTGACACACCTGAAGGACAGGATGCCATCCAGAGGGACCTGGACAAGCTCAAGAAGCAGGGTCATGGGAACAAGGCCAAGTGCTGGTGCTGCACCTGGGTCGGGGCAACCCCCGGTACCAGCCCAGGCTGGGCATGAACAGACCGAGAGCAGCCCTGCCCAGAAGGACTCGGGGGTGCTGTGGGTGAGGGGCTGGACATGCCCCGGCCATGGCACTCACAGCCCAGAGAGCCAAACGTGTCCTGGGCTGCATCCAGAGCCCCGTGGGCAGCAGGGGAGGGAGGGGATTCTGCCCCTCTGCTCTGCTCTGCTGAGACCCACTTGGAGCCCTGCATCCAGCTCTGGGGTCCCAGCACAGGAGGGACAGGGACCTGCTGGAGCGAGCCCAGACGACGGACACCAAGATGATCAGAGGGCTGGAGGACCTCTCCTATGAGGAAAGGCAGAGTTGGAATTGCTCAGCCTGGGAAAGAGAAGGCTTTGGGGTGACCTAATCATGGCCTTCCAGTACCTGAAGGGAGCCTGCAAGAAAGACGGACAGACTTCTTACAAGAGCATGTAGTGACAGAACAAGGGGGAATGGCTTCAAACTGAAAGAGAGCAGGCTTAGATTAGTATTAGAAAAAAATTCTTTACTATGAGGTTGGCAAGGCACTAGAACAGGTTGCCCAGAGAAGCCGTGTTGAAGGCTGGGTTGGATGGATCTGGGAGCAACCTGATGTAGTGAAAGATGTCCCTGTCCATGGCAGGCGGGTTGGAACTACATGACCTTTAGGGTTCCTTCCAGTCCTGGCCATTCTATGATACTAAGATCAGCACATCCAGTAAAATACACAGTTCAGTATCAAAGCCAGACTTCCCCACACTACCGGGCAACTGTTTTTGCACTGGAAGCAGAGAGAAAAGCAGGAGTGTGTTTCTTCAGTCAGATCACAATTACTGATTTATACAAGTGTTGTATTTGCATACAGCTGGAGGAGTGGAAAAACCCTGCTCTAGCAGGAAACAAGCTGTCTTTTACCCATCTGGGAAGATGAGAGCATTGCTTAACTTACAGACAACACGCAACAGGATGGTGGCATGGGTAAGAGGATACCCAGGGAAGTCCAAAGTATTTACAGAAGACCAAGCAGCTGGGCTGCTCTCATGCAGATCTGTAATACCAGGAGGCAAAAGCAGGATGTTTTCCCTGGAAGGCAACAGTGAACACAGTGGGCTTGGCATCTGTTTCAGGAGGTCCTACCTCTGTCAAAATTCTGGACAAAGCCTGTTTGTCTGAGACTTTGCAAAAGAGTGGAGCAAGCATCAAAGCTCTCCTTCGTTTTGTAGGTCAGGAAGGCTTTGGGTTTGGCAGGGTGTCAGTTCACATGTATTCTGTAAACTGCACTTTAATTTTTCATTGTAGCAGCACCTACAGACTTTGATTGAAATAAATAATGAACCAATTTGTATCATGAATCTAGGAATCACTCTCTTCTGGCCCCCATCATGCAGAGGATTTTCTTCCCAGTGACAAGTGTTAATGCATTTATGCCCTAGTTTCCCACAGTGGGTGTCACTATTGAAGTGTCAGGAAGGAAGGTTAGAGCTGCTTTTTCAGACTGTTCCTGTCAGCCTCAGCAGTCCGTTTTGGATGAAAACATCCCGGCAGAACACAGCCTGAAAGAAAGCTGGATTTTAAACAGCACAGCAAAAGTCTTTGTGTTGTATATGATTAAAATGTAACATTGAATAGGTCTTTTTCCCAGTCTGAGTCAGGGAGGACGGCTCCACTGTGTAAAAATTACAGGGTTTTTTTGCAGAATGACAGAAGTTTCACAAGTCTTTAATGTAGTTAAGAGACCATTTTCCATGGTTTTCTCATTATTCAATGCTGTTCTGTCTGACAAGTCCCCCAGCACAAATCCTGACAGGTACTGTTCCACTTGTGAGAGCTGACAGGGGACAGCTGGCCCTTCACCATGGGGAGACTCCAGAGTAGTGCCTACCTTCGCTTCTCACACAGCAAAAATGGCCAGGACCAAAACCCAGTGGGAGCCAGACACTCTTTTTGATTTGAACCATTCTGTGTGAGTCATGGTAATTTTAATAAACACAGTTATTGGGGGGGAAAAAGTCAATTATCAAAAGCAGCCTTACTGTAATTTCAAAGTTTTACCAAATCACTTGAATACAATTCCATTTAGAGAGAAATTTAGATTAAGTGCATACAGTAAGTGCTGTAACCCATCCAGCTACTAACCCCCTTTGCAAACTGTCTAACACTGCAGAGAAAGTGAATAAAATGCTGGCCAAATAGAACAATAATGAAATTAAAGCACAACAGCACGGCTTACGACAATGTTCTAGCAGCATCCTTGGGAGGCTGCTCTGAAGAGGAGGTGCCATTAGGCAGGTATAACAGGAGAAGTATTAGATTGCAGTATTACATCTGCTCCCACCTCCCTTGCAGAGCTTTACAATGTCACAGCAAGGCAGCAATATCAGTATCAGTGCACTGATACTAGATTAGGAGCCCTTTTTAGACAGAAAAGGATAATTATTTTCTCCTGGAGAGCACACATAAATTAATTTTATTCACCCAGACCACCTTTGTCATTGCTGGAAGCTGCTGCTGAAGGACCACAGACTCTGCCCTAGATGACACCACATCGCATGCAAATCTCCAGCTCAGAGCAGTGGTAGCTGCACAAGATATAATGTCTTGTGACATGGCGAAGGTCAGATTAGACTATTTGACCTTCAGGCTAAATTTATCAATTCAGTGAGATATATTAATAACACATTTTTTAATTAAGACAACATAATAGAAAGAGCAATACTGCTTGGTCCATTGCAGGTCTGTATTAAAGTACAGTATTCATTTAATCACTTTTGTACATGATCTAGTTAAAATTAGCCAGGAGAGCTGTTACTGTAGCACGTGGGTAATAGAAGCAGAAAGCTGAGACTCACCAAAGCGAAGCCACTGCACTTCATTACAACCACAGCAGCCTCAGCAGGGCCAGACACGCCAGTGGGGAGCAGCACAAGAGGGAACGCTCAAGGACCATACATGCTACAACTCACAGACCTTAAGGAACAAAATGCAGTTCATTACCCTGCTATTGTTTTGACAGAAACAAACCCCAAATTACTCATTTGCTGCTGCTATTTTCACTCCATCAGCCGTCGGGTACGCCTGGGTCGGTGCTGGACGCACTGCCCAGCGTGGTGTAAGGCAGTGCCAGGCTTTCCCAGGCTCTGTGCAAGACCCAGCTGTCACAGGGACGGGGGGGGGCAAATTCAGAAAAACATTCTTTTCTACTCCTCTGCATACGTTAATCTACGTGCTTATTCCTGTTTACATTATGAGGTGTATGTCATAAAAGAGCTTACAGGATGTGTACTGCAGCCAAGTTAATATTGCTGTTGGAGCCTCAGCCTCTGTATTTCCTGACTTAACACTGCCCAGTTAAAACTACTTTTTTTTTTTTTTTTATTTCTGCATTTGTCTAATGGCATTTATTAGTGGTTTGAACCCATTTCAGGTAAGAATGCTACATAGAGCACCCACAAACACCTGCAAGAAACCCTGCAAGAGAACAAGTTCTATACTGGAGACAACAACAACATTCAGAAATACCAGCTAGTATAGAAATGTGTACAAATATAGTAAAGAACCTATCTTAAGCAACAACATTCAGAACAGTTTAGAAACTGCATTACAAGACCTTTTCACATACTACTCTGGCAAAACCCAGAGCTTTTCATTTGGGGCAACTCAGCTGTCCTTTCAGGAGACAAAGTGTGCTGTGTACAAGAACTATAATTTTTTTTAAAAAGGGTTTTTTTCCACAGATGTCATGACTTGGATTTTAAAGGCAGGACACATTTCCCAATGCTTGTGCAGATGGGCTAAGGCAGATGGACCTTATATTAAAAGCCTTCCCTACCTCCCAACACAAGCATGCACTCTTGCACCCAGCCGAAATCCTGCCCAGAGATGTTCCCTATTTCACAAAGCTACTAAAAAGCTAGCAAAGCACCCATGGCAATATCATGAAGATATGCAATAGCTTTTAAATTTGACCCTTACAACATCAAGGTTTGATGTCACCAGCATTGCCAAATAACCCCTGCAGTAGATACCTGCCACGCGAGATAGCTGCAGCTCTCTGCATTCTTAGGAAATCCTTTGCAATACCACTTGGACTCTGACCTTCTCTCCCTACTTCAACTCATCTGAGACAATCAGTGTCTTAATTTCTGCCCTGGGAGCCCTGGGCATCCCTGGCCAGACCCAGCCCTGCTGTGCCCCTGGCAGAGCTGCTGGCAGCTGCCTTTGCCAGCTCAGGAGCTGGTAAACCAGACTAAACATCTACTCACTCATCAAGTTTTTTAGACTAGCATTCCCCTGTCAACATTTCAAAGGGAACACAGAGAAGACCTCATGCCATGAAAACCAAAATACTTAAAAAAAAAAAAAAAAAAAAAAGAAAAATAAATCCTTCCCGCTTCCGTAAAATGTTCGTGAGTTTTATAAAAGTTTAAAAAAATAGGTTTCCTCCAGGCTAGGCACTGAATAATTTTAAAGAAAAAAAGACTTCAAAGACACATTTTCCATTCTATTTGCATTCAGGCATTTTGTTTTTCAGAAAATTATTAACTCAGTAATATCACGGGCTATTCTTCCACCCACCATGAGCTTTGGCTACCCAGAAGATAATTCGTTGAGTGCAAAGACCCATGCAAGAGTGGGAGAAGGCACTCTACAAAAGTTTGTGAGTCATCCCAAGGGATTAGCACAGTATTTGCAAGGACATGCATCCAGCACACGAAAGTGAGAGTTGCAGAGGGCGTTCAGGCATTGCAGTTTGCCTTAAAATGAAGGCAGAGGAACTTCCACCGAGGCGGTTGAGCACTCTGATACACCTGCTCACAGCCACTCCGACTGCCCCTCTGCCAGGGGTAAAACCAAGCCCAAGCCCTGATGTCTACACTAAAAACAAGAGGCTGATGCAAGGGACAGTGCTTGAACCCGCTGCCACTGCACTGGCCAGAGGGCACCAGCATCTTGTGTCAATCCCCCACAAACTCCCACAGCCCCCAGGGACAAGGGAGTGAAGGCAGTTCTGGGACGATTCCTCTCCCAAGGCTTCACCGCGCTCTTTCCCAGCCAGAGGCAGAGAAGATTTGACAGCCCGTTGAGAGAAATGCACGAGCGTTGCCGTTCATTAAAACGATACCGAGGGAAAGCACTGAGGTTAACGGGATGGGCTATATTAAGCCCATTTACAGCTTTATGACACCTTCAAAGGGCACCAGAGCTTTTTACAGCCACGTAGAATGGTCAGATAGTTACAAACTGAGACAGGTTTAAGAGACTACCCCAGGCCACCAGAAGGAGAGACAGCACAGTTAACTTCAGAGTTTGAGGTCAGCTCTTGATGTTTTCCTCTTACATATCTCATCCACAACTGCTCCCGGGCTTACAACACTGCATATATCACAGCCTGCTTTGTGAGAATAGGAGTATTTAATGACACAGAGAACTACCTTCTGATGATTAGGGGGGAAAAAGTCGGCCACATGCTTCATGCTGTCTGATTTTATTAAACTGCTGCGTATGGGGAAGGGGGGTGGTTGCTGTTTTTTCTGCAACGGCAACCCCTCTTCCTCACATCCCCGGGTCCTGCTGCACCGCAAGACAGTAACAGGCACTGTCACAACATGACCTAATCCACGGCGTGGGGAGATAGGACGAAGTGTCACAGCAGACGATGGAGCTGCCCCCCGCCCCCCAGGCAGGCACGCCGGGACCAGCAGAGCGAGGGCTGGTCAGAGACCCTACAAACACCCCCAAATCAGGGGATGCGGCCCACTGATCCCCAGAGGAATGAAACCCCACCAACCCTGGCAGGACGGACCCTATCAACACCTGCCCCATTGACCTACAGAGCGATGGACCCCACTGGCCCTTGGACATGGACCCACCAGCCTCCTGGGGACAGAGCCCCCAAGACGATGGGGTACGCATCCCCCTGAGCCCCTCCAGAGGAAATGCGACCCTCAGCCCCCCTGGGGATGGAGACCCAGGGATCACCCCACTGATACATGGAGGGGGGGCTGTTGCCCCGCACAAACAACTCTGGGTAAGAGGAAGAGCCTCAGCCGCAAGGTGGGAAGGTGCATCCTGCCCTCCGGCAGGAGACGGAGCTCCCAGGGAACTGGGGAAGCACCCACGACCCCCGGCAGATGCAACCCGGGTGGCAACAGCGAGGGGGCTGCACCTCACCGTCCTACG